>JAVUPR010000133.1:0-295769 GCA_036785695.1 Gentiana straminea | reverse complement strand
GGAGTGATTCCGATTTGGAAAGCCGATACCACATCATTGTGCAAACGATGAAGGGGTAGCTTATAAGGATTTCCGAAATCACTTGAGTTCAAGAGCATATTGGGAAAGTACCACATGATTAGATGGACCGGTAACGTTTCGATTCTACGGATCGTCTCGAGCCGACAACCTGACTAATCATTAAGACCCATGACATTTAGATGTAGTACTCCCCGAGTCACCGACCTATCCTACGACGGCATACTCGGAGTGTACTTTGGAATCTGAAATGGTTATGATATGCTTAGTGGGTACTAGAATACGGGATGAGTCTCCATTGCTTTAGAGCAAGTGGGAGATGTAGTTTGTTGTAGTTTTAAATAATAGGGTGTGCTCTAAAACAATTAATCACAAGCTTTCGTGCAAGTGGGAGATTGTTAGGTGTGATGCCCGAAAGACAATTTTTGTAATTGTTTTATTTAATAAATGAAATGATGTTATTATTCATATTTATTATTCTCATAATCACCGATGTGACAATAGTATTTACACTACGAAAAACCCTGAGTATATCGTTTATGTAATCACTTAACTCAGTGTATGAGATATACACGGGAGGATTGAGTTAGTGAAGATGTACTTAAAATACAATTAGTCCGTAGTAAAGTTAATCGAGAGTATCGGGTCTCCCCTTTAACGTACTATTAATGCGCCCATAACACGATAGGTGTGATCGTCTTATCCGGACTTTCGGTTAAGGAACCTAATGGGGCATTTATATATGATAGATATATCATATAGGGCCGGACCGATTTGATTAGAGTTCTCGATATAATTCCGTAATCGAGAAGTCTTATCGAATCATTGGATGATCATATTATGGATATATCTTAATCCCGAGGTGATCACGCCAATCGCTTGAATCGGTATGAGGTTTGACTTGACGGTTAAGGATTACACCGAGTCCGTGATCCGAATTACCCCATCTTGGCATTGTACTTGGATTGAGTGAGTAGTCCGTGTTATCACGGATACGGAATCCATTCCTTCCATTTATGGAAGTAGATAGACAGATTCCCTTATTTGTTAATCCTAGACATTGATCGATCCATGGCGATTCATATTACACTGATTAGCTACCAGTGAGTTATTTGAATTATTGATCACTAGGGGGTTAATGGTAAGTAAGGACAAGATGTTCTGAAAAGGGTTAACGGTAACTTCCCGATTTAGAATGAACAGTCTATGGAGGATTAATCCATATGAAATGATTATATCAATGGACGCTTATTACTTTCTCGTGAGGAGATAAATATAATCTTATAATCGGAGGAGTGCAGTCACGGGATTATGGTGGCATATTCCTGTGATTGATTTATCGAATATAATTATTCTGTTCATAAGATAATTATTTATTTGATTTATCGGAGCCGCTGATTATTAGTCCATGGTCCCCGACGTGCCTCCTAATATAGCATAGTATATTCTCGGACGTCGAATCCTAATAATATTAATTTAGTTCATGTTGGACTTTATTAAAACGATATGTGAATTAATTGTTTAGTGGACTATTAAATTAGTTGGGCTAAATAATTAAATAATTGGAAAAGACATTTTCCATAATCTTGGCAATTATTGTGTAATGGCAAAATTAATATTGACTAGGTCAATATATGATTTTTTGGCGCCACCATGTCTTTTTTATGACAAGGAATTAGTTTTCTTGTGTATTAAAAAGACATGTGCATAAAATATTTATTGGATAAATATTTATGGTAAATAATAAAGATAAAAATATTCTTGATTTGTTCTAGAATATTTTGGATTATCTTTTATTTAATAGGATTATTATAATTGATTTTGTATTAATTATAAAATCCTTGGGGCTAAGTTTTACTCTTACATATAAAGAGAGTTCTCCCAAGCCTTAAACACACACTTAAATTTCGACTTCATCCTCTTAGAGAGAAGAAGAATAAAATTCGGCCAAGGGGTGTATTAGGGAAAATCTTGGAGATTTTTCCGGGTAGCATATCGGAAGGGTTCGAGTCGAGGAATTCCTTCCACCGGGATTGCTTGGATCACACGTACGGAAGATCGTGGTGCTCTTCACATCTTTGTTCGTTCATCCTAATTGCGGTTCTTCAACTTGGATTTTGAGATCCAAGAGGTATGTTCTACAACCCCCTTGTAGATGTAGATCTAGTTTTATTACGTGTATTTTAGATCTATTACGTGTATTGGGTACAAAAAAAGTTATGAAAAAAAACGTTTGTAATTATCTTTTGGATGTATCGATGTGATATCGACATGAACGATAAATAAGGCACGCCGGCACAAACGGCAAGCAAAACGGAGGCCGGAATGGCCTTGTACAAGGAATCAAAAATCACACGATTAAGTACTCTATGGGTACAAAAATAAGTACGAAAAAAAACGTTTGTAATTCTCTTTGAAATACGTGTGATATCGACCGAACGATAAATAAGGCACGCCGGCGCAAACGGCAAGCAAAACGGAGGCCAGAATGGCCTTGTACAAGGAATCAAAAATCACACCGTTAAGTACTCTATGGGTACAAAAAAGAGTACGAAAAAAACGCTTGTAATTCTATTTGAAGTACTGATGTGATATCGACCGAACGATAAATAAGGCACGCCGGTGCAAACGGCAAGCAAAACGGAGGACGAATGGCCTTGTACAAGGAATCAAAAATCACACGATTAAGTACTCTATGGGTACGAAAAAAAACATTTTGTAATTCTCTTTGAAGTACGATGTGATATCGACCGAACGATAAATAAGGCACGCCGGCGCAAACGGCAAGCAAAACGGAGGCCGAATGGCCTTGTACAAGGAATCAAAAATCACACGTTAAGTACTCTATGAAAAAAAGTACGAAAAAAAATGTTTGTAATTGTCTTTGAAGTACGATGTGGTATCGACCGAACGATAAATAAGGCACGCCGGCGCAAACGGCAAGCAAAACGGAGGTCGAATTGGCCTTGTACAAGGAATCAAAAATCTCACCGTTAAGTACTCTATGGGTACAAAAAAAGTATGAAAAAAAAACGTTTGTAATTTTCTTTGAAGTACGACGTGATATCGACCGAACGATAAATAAGGCACGCCGGCGCAAATGGCAAGCAAAACGGAGGCCGAATGGCCTTGTACAAGCTATCAAAAATCACACCGTTAAGTACTATATAGGTACAAAAAAAGTATGAAAAAAAACGTTTGTAATTCCCTTTGAAGTACTAATGTGATATCGACATGAACGATAAATAAGGCACGCCGGCGCAAACGGCAAGCAAAACGGAGGCCAGAATCACACCATTAAGTACTCTATGGGTACAAAAATAAGTACGAAAAAACGTTTGTAATTCTCTTTGAAGCACTGATGTGATATCGACCAGAACGATAAATAAGGCACGCCGGCGCAAACGTCAAGCAAAACGGAGGCCAGAATGGCCTTTTACAAGGAATCAAAAATCACACCGTTAAGTACTCCATGGGTACAAAAAAGAGTACGGAAAAAACGTTTGTAATTCTCTATGAAGTACTGATGTGATATCGACCAGAACGATAAATAAGGCACGCCGGTGCAAATGGCAAGCAAAACGGAGGCCAGAATGGCCATGTACAAGGAATCAAAAATCACACAGTTAAGTACTCTATGGTTACGAAAAAAAACATTTGTAATTCTCTTTGAAGTACTGATGTGATATCGACCAGAACGATAAATAAGGCACGCCGGCGCAAATGACAAGCAAAACGGAGGCCAGAATGGCCTTGTACAAGGAATCAAAAATCACACAGTTAAGTACTCTATGGGTACGAAAAAAGGTACGAAAAAAAACGTTTGTAATTCTCTTTGAAGTACTGATGTGGTATCGACCAGAACGATAAATTAGGTACGCCGACACAAACGGAACGCAAAACGGAGGTCAGAATGGCCTTCTACAATGAATCAAAAATCACACCGTTAAGTACACTATGGGTACAAAAAAAAGTACGTAAAAATCGTTTATACTTCTCATTGAAGTACGATGTGATATCGACCCGAACGATAAATAAGGCACGCCGGCTTAAACGGCAAGCAAAACGGAGGCCGAAATGGCCTTGTACAAGGAATCAAAAATCACACGTTAAGTACTCTATGGGTACAAAAAAAAGTACGAAAAAAAACGTTTGAA
Source organism: Gentiana straminea (assembly GCA_036785695.1). Taxonomy (NCBI): domain Eukaryota; kingdom Viridiplantae; phylum Streptophyta; class Magnoliopsida; order Gentianales; family Gentianaceae; genus Gentiana; species Gentiana straminea. The sequence continues at coordinate 291,594 of JAVUPR010000133.1, read as the reverse complement.
ATTCACTTTGAAGTACGATGCGATATCGACCAGAACGATAAATAAGGCACGCCGGCGCAAACGGCAAGAAAAACGGAAGCCAGAATGGCCTTGTACAAGGAATCAAAAATCACACAATTAAGTACTCTATGGGTACGAAAAAAATGTTTGTAATTCTCTTTGAAGTACTGATGTGATATCGACCAGAACGATAAATAAGGCACGCCGGCGCAAACGGCAAGCAAAACGGAGGCCAGAATGGCCTTGTACATGGAATCAAAAATCACACCGTTAAGTACTCTATGGGTACAAAAAAAAGTACGAAAAAAACGTTTGTAATTCTCTTTGAAGTACGATGTGGTATCGACCGAACGATAACTATGGCACGCCGGCACAAACGGAAAGCAAAACGGAGGTCGAATGGCCTTGTACAATGAATCAAAAATCACACCGTTAATTACTCTATGGGTACAAAAAAAAGTACATAAAAAAAACGTTTGTACTTCTCTTGAAGTACGATGTGTTATCGACCGAACGATAAATAAGGCACGCCGGCGCAAACGGCAAGCAAAACGGAGGCCGAATGGCCTTGTACAAGGAATCAAAAATCACACCGTTAAGTACTCTATGGGTACAAAAAAAAGTATGAAAAAAATGTTTGTAATTCTCTTTGAAGTATGCGATGTGATATCGACCGAACGATAAATAAGGCACACCGGCGCAAACGGCAAGCAAAACGGAGGCCGAATGGCTTTGTACAAGGAATCAAAAATCACACGCTTAAGTACTCTATGGGTATGGGTACGAAAAAAATGTTTGTAATTCTCTTTGAAGTACGACGTGGTATCGACCGAACGATAAATAAGGGACTCCGGCGCAAACGGCAAGCAAAACGGAGGTCAGAATGGCCTTGTACAAGGAATCAAAAATCACACAGTTAAGTACTCTATGGGTACAAAAAAAAGTAAGAATAAAAAACGTTTGTAATTCTCTTTGAAGTACTGACGTGATATCGACCTAAACGATAAATAAGGCACGCCGGCGCAAACGGCAAGCAAAATGGAGGCCAGAATGGCCTTGTACAAGATATCAAAAATCACACCGTTAAGTACTCTATAGGTACAAAAAAAAGTACAAAAAAAAAACGTTTGTAATTCTCTTTGAAGTACTGACGTGATATCGACCAGAACGATAAATAAGGCACGCCGGCGCAAATGGCAAGCAAAACGGAGGCCAGAATGGCCTTGTACAAGCAATCAAAAATCACACCGTTAAGTACTACTCAATGGGTACAAAAAAAGTTATGAAAAAAAACGTTTGTAATTATCTGTGAAGTACTGATGTGATATCGACATGAACGATAAATAAGGCACGCCGGCACAAACGGCAAGCAAAACGGAGGCCAGAATCACACCGTTAAGTACTCTATGGGTACAAAAATAAGTACGAAAAAAAAAGTTTGTAATCTCTTTGAAGTACTGATGTGATATCGACCAGAACGATAAATAAGGCACGCCGGCGCAAACGGCAAGCAAAACGGAGGCCAGAATGGCCTTGTACAAGGAATCAAAAATCACACCGTTAAGTACTCTATGGGTACAAAAAAGAGTACGAAAAAAACGCTTGTAATTCTCTTTGAAGTACTGATGTGATATCGACCAGAACGGTAAATAAGGCACGCCGGTGCAAACGGCAAGCAAAACGGAGGACGAATGGCCATGTACAAGGAATCAAAAATCGCACGCTTAAGTACTCTATGGGTACGAAAAAAAACGAAAAAAAACGTTTGTAATTCTTTTTGAAGTACGATGTGATATCGACCGAACGATAAATTAGGCACGCCGGCGCAAATGACAAGCAAAACGGAGGCCGAATGGCCTTGTACAAGGAATCAAAAATCACACGCGTTTAAGTACGAAAAAAAACGTTTGTAATTGTCTTTGAAGTACGATGTGATATCGACCGAACGATAAACAAGGTACGCCGGCGCAAACGGCAAGCAAAACGGAGGTCAGATTGGCCTTGTACAAGGAATCGAAAATCTCACCGTTAAGTACTCTATAGGTACAAAAAAAAGTATGAAAAAAAAACGTTTGTAATTTTCTTTGAAGTACTGACGTGATATCGACCAGAACGATAAATAAGGCATGCCGGCGCAAATGGCAAGCAAAACGGAGGCCAGAATGGCCTTGTACAAGCTATCAAAAATCACACCGTTAAGTACTATATAGGTACAAAAAAAATATGAAAAAAAAACGTTTGTAATTCCCTTTGAAGTACTAATGTGATATCGACATGAACGATAAATAAGGCACGCCGGCGCAAACGGCAAGCAAAACGGAGGCCAGAATCACACCATTAAGTACTCTATGGGTACAAAAATAAGTACGAAAAAACGTTTGTAATTCTCTTTGAAGCACTGATGTGATATCGACCAGAACGATAAATAAGGCACGCCGGCGCAAACGTCAAGCAAAACGGAGGCCAGAATGGCCTTTTACAAGGAATCAAAAATCACACGTTAAGTACTCCATGGGTACAAAAAAGAGTACGGAAAAAACGTTTGTAATTCTCTATGAAGTACTGATGTGATATCGGCCAGAACGTTAAATAAGGCACGCCGGTGCAAATGGCAAGCAAAACGGAGGCCGAATGGCCATGTACAAGGAATCAAAAATCACACGCTAAGTACTCTATGGTTACGAAAAAAAACATTTGTAATTCTCTTTGAAGTACGATGTGATATCGACCGAACGATTAATTAGGCACGCCGGCGCAAATGACAAGCAAAACGGAGGCCAGAATGGCCTTGTACAAGGAATCAAAAATCACACAGTTAAGTACTCTATGGGTACGAAAAAAGGTACAAAAAAAACGTTTGTAATTCTCTTTGAAGTACTGATGTGGTATCGACCAGAACGATAAATTAGGTACGCCGGCACAAACGGAACGCAAAACGGAGGTCAGAATGGCCTTCTACAATGAATCAAAAATCACACCGTTAAGTACACTATGGGTACAAAACAAAGTACGTAAAAATCGTTTATACTTCTCATTGAAGTACTGATGTGCTATCGACCCGAACGATAAATAAGGCACGCCGGCTTAAACGGCAAGCAAAACGGAGGCCAGAATGGCCTTGTACAAGGAATCAAAAATCACACAGTTAAGTACTCTATAGGTACAAAAAAAAGTACGAAAAAAAAACGTTTGAAATTCTCTTTGAAGTACTGATGCGATATCGACCAGAACGATAAATAAGGCACGCCGGTGCAAACGGCAAGAAAAACGGAGGCCCGAATGGCCTTGTACAAGGAATCAAAAATCACACAGTTAAGTACTCTATGGGTACGAAAAAAATGTTTGTAATTCTCTTTGAAGTACTGATGTGGTATCGACCAGAACGATAAATAAGGTACGCCGGCGCAAACGGCAAGCAAAACGGAGGTCAGAATGGCCTTGTACAAGGAATCAAAAATCACACCGTTAAGTACTCTATGGGTACAAAAAAAAGTACGAAAAAAACAGTTTGTAATTCTCTTTGAAGTACTGATGTGGTATCGACCAGAACGATAACTATGGTACGCCGGCACAAACGGAAAGCAAAACGGAGGTCAGAATGGCCTTGTACAATGAATCAAAAATCACACCGTTAAGTACTCTATGGGTACAAAAGAAAGTACATAAAAAACGTTTGTACTTCTCATTGAAGTACTGATGTGTTATCGACCAGAACGATAAATAAGGCACGCCGGCGCAAACGGCAAGCAAAACGGAGGCCAGAATGGCCTTGTACAAGGAATCAAAAATCACACCGTTAAGTACTCTATGGGTACAAAAAAAAGTATGAAAAAAATGTTTGTAATTCTCTTTGAAGTACTGATGTGATATCGACCAGAACGATAAATAAGGCACACCGGCGCAAACGGCAAGCAAAACGGAGGCCAGAATGGCTTTGTACAAGGAATCAAAAATCACACAGTTAAGTACTCTATGGGTACGAAAAAAATGTTTGTAATTCTCTTAGAAGTACTGATGTGGTATCGACCAGAACGATAAATAAGGGACTCCGGCGCAAACGGCAAGCAAAACGGAGGTCAGAATGGCCTTGTACAAGGAATCAAAAATCACACAGTTAAGTACTCTATGGGTACAAAAAAAAGTAAGAATAAAAAACGTTTGTAATTCTCTTTGAAGTACTGACGTGATATCGACCTGAACGATAAATAAGGCACGCCGGCGCAAACGGCAAGCAAAATGGAGGCCAGAATGGCCTTGTACAAGATATCAAAAATCACACCGTTAAGTACTCTATAGGTACAAAAAAAAGTACAAAAAAAAACGTTTGTAATTATCTGTGAAGTACTGATGTGATATTGACATGAACGATAAATAAGGCACGCCGGCGCAAACGGCAAGCAAAACGGAGGCCGAGGCCTTGTACAAGGAATCACACCGTTAAGTACTCTATGGGTACAAAAATAAGTACGAAAAAAAACGTTTGTAATTCTCTTTGAAGTACTGATGTGATATCGACCAGAACGATAAATAAGGCACGCCGGCGCAAACGGCAAGCAAAACGGAGGCCAGAATGGCCTTGTACAAGGAATCAAAAATCACACCGTTAAGTACTCTATGGGTACAAAAAAGAGTACGAAAAAAACGCTTGTAATTCTCTTTGAAGTACGATGTGATATCGACCAGAACGATAAATAAGGCACGCCGGTGCAAACGGCAAGCAAAACGGAGGACAGAATGGCCATGTACAAGGAATCAAAAATCGCACAGTTAAGTACTCTATGGGTACGAAAAAAAACATTTGTAATTCTCTTTGAAGTACTGATGTGATATCGACCAGAACGATAAATTAGGCACGCCGGCGCAAATGACAAGCAAAACGGAGGCCAGAATGGCCTTGTACAAGGAATCAAAAATCACACAGTTAAGTACGAAAAAAAAACGAAAAAACGTTTGTAATTGTCTTTGAAGTACGATGTGGTATCGACCGAACGATAAACAAGGTACGCCGGCGCAAACGGCAAGCAAAACGGAGGTCAGATTGGCCTTGTACAAGGAATCAAAAATCACACCGTTAAGTACTCTATATGTACAAAACAAAGTACAAAAAAAACCGTTTGTAATTCTCATTGTAGTACTGATGTGTTATCGACCAGAACGATAAATAAGGCACGCCGGCGCAAACGGCAAGTAAAACGGAGGCCAGAATGGCATTGTACAAAGAATCAAAAATCACACAGTTAAGTACTCTATGGGTACGAAAAAAAGTACGAAAATTCATTTGTAATTCTCTTTGAAGTACTCATGTGATATCGACCAGAACGATAAATAAGGCACTCCGGCGCAAACGGCAAGCAAAACGGAGGCCAGAATTGCCTTGTACAAGGAATCAAAAATCACACAGTTAAGTACTCTATGGGTACGAAAAAAAATGTTTGTAATTCTCTTTGAAGTACGGATGCGATATCGACTAGAACGATAAATAAGGCACGCCGGCGCAAACGGCAAGAAAAACGGAGGCCAGAATGGCCTTGTACAAGGAATCAAAAATCACACAGTTAAGTACTCTATGGGTACGAAAAAAGTACGAAAAAAAATGTTTGTAATTCTCTTTGAAGTATTGATGTGGTATCGACCAGAACGATAAAGAAGGTACGCCGGCGCAAACGGCAAGCAAAACGGAGGTCAGAATGGCCTTGTACAAGGAATCAAAAATCACACTGTTAATTACTCTATGGGTACAAAACAAAGTACGTAAAAACGTTTGTACTTCTAATTGAAGTACTAATGTGTTATTGACCACTGATGTGTTATCGCCCGAACGATAAATAAGGCACGCCGGCACAAACGGCAAGCAAAACGGAGGCCAGAAAGGCCTTGTACAAGGAATCAAAAATCACACAGTTAAGTACTCTATGGGTACGAAAAAAAGTACGAAAAAAACATTTGTAATTCTCTTTGAAGTACTGATGTGATATCGAGCAGAACGATAAATAATGCACGCCGGCGCAAATGGCAAGCAAAATGGAGGCCAGAATGGCCTTGTACAAGGAATCAAAAATCACACAGTTAAGTACTCTATGGGTATGAAAAAAAAGTACAAAAAAAAACGTTTGTAATTCAATTTGAAGTACGGAAGTGTTATCGACCAGAACGATAAATAAGGCACGCCGGCGGCACAAACGGCAAGAAAAACGGAAGCCAGAATGGCCTTGTACAAGGAATCAAAAATCACTCCGTTAAGTACTTTATGGGTACAAAAAAGAGTACAAAAAAACGTTTGTAATTCTCTTTCAAGTACTGATGTGATATCGACCAGAACGAGAAATAGGCACGCCGGTGCAAACGGCAAGAAAACGGTGGCCAGAATGGCCTTGTACAAGGAATCAGAAATCACACAGTTAAGTACTCTATGGGTAAGAAAAAAAATATTTGTAATTCTCTTTGAAGTACTGATATGATGTCGACCAGAATGATAAATTAGGCACGCCGGCGCAAATGACAAGCAAAACAGAGGCCAGAATGGCCATGTACAAGGAATCAAAAATCACACAGTTAAGTACTTTATGGGTACGAAAAAAAGTACGAAAAGAAACGTTTGTAATTGTCTTTGAAGTACTGATGTGGTATCGACCAAAACGATAAACAAGGTACGCCGGCGCAAACGGCAAGCAAAACGGAGGTCCGAATGGCCTTGTACAAGGAATCAAAAATCACACCGTTAAGTACTCTATAGGTACAAAACAAAGTACAAAAAAAACGTTTGTAATTCTCATTGAAGTACTGATGTGATATCGACCAGAATGATAAATAAGGTACGCCAGCGCAAACGGCAAGCAAAACGGAGACCAGAATGGCCTTGTAAAAGGAATAAAAAATCACAAAGTTAAGTACTCAATGGGTACGATAAAAAGTACGAAAAAAAAACGTTTGTAATTCTCTTTGAAGTACTGATGTGATATCGACCAGAACGATAAATAACGCACGCCGGCGCAAACGGCAAGCAAAACGGAGGCAAGAATGGCCTTGTACAAGGAATAAAAAATCACACAGTTAAGTACTCTATGGGTACGAAAAAAAGTATGAAAAAAACGTTTCTAATTCTCTTTGAAGTACGGATGTGGTATCGACCAAAACGATAAATAAGGTACGCCGGCACAAACGGAAAGCAAAACGGAGGTCAGAATGGCCTTGTACAATGAATCAAAAATCATACCGTTAAGTACTCTATGGGTACAAAACAAAGTACGTAAAAAACGTTTGTACTTCTCATTGAAGTACAGATGTGGTATCGACCAGAACGATAAATAAGGTACGCAGGCGCAAACGGCAAGCAAAACGGAGGTCAGAATGGCCTTGTACAGGGAATCAAAAATCACACCGTTAAGTACTCTATGGGTACAAAAAAAAGTACGAAAAAAAACGTTTGTAATTCTCTTTGAAGTACTGATGTGGTATCGACCAGAACTATAAATAAGATACGCCGGCACAAACGGAAAGCAAAACGGAGGTCAGAATGGCCTTGTACAATGAATCAAAAATCACACCGTTAAGTACTCTATGGGTACAAAACAAAGTACGTAAAAAAAGTTTGTACTTCTCATTGAAGTACTGATGTGTTATCGACCAGAACGATAAATAAGGCACGCCGGCGCAAACGGCAAGCAAAACGGAGGCCAAAATGGCCTTATACAAGGAATCAAAAATCACACAGTTAAGTACTCTATGGGTACGAAAAAAAGTACGAAAAAATTCTCTTTGAAGTACTGATGTGATATCGACCAGAACGATAAATAAGGCGCGCCGCCGAAAACGGCTAGCAAAACGGAGGCCAGAATGGCCTTGTACAAGGAATTTAAAATCACACAGTTAAGTACTCTATGGGTACGGAAAAAAGTACGAAAAAAACTTTTGTATTTCTCTTTGAAGTACTGATGTGGTATCGACCAGAACGATAAATAAGGCACGCCGGCGCAAACGGCAAGCAAAACGGAGGCCAGAATGGCCTTGTACAAGGAATCAAAAATCACACAGTTAAGTACTCTATGGGTACGAAAAAAAGTACGAAAAAAACATTTGTAATTCTCTTTGAAGTACTGATGTGGTATCGACCAGAACGATGAATAAGGTACGCCGGCGCAAACGGCAAGCAAAACGGAGGTCAGAATGGCCTTCTACAAGCAATCAAAAATCACACCGTTAAGTACTCTATGGGTACAAAACAAAGTACGTAAAAAACGTTTGTATTTCTCATTGAAGTACTGATGTGTTATCGACCAGAACGATAAATAAGGCATGCCGGTGCAAACGGCAAGCAAAACGGATGCCAGAATGGCCTTGTACAAGGAATCAAAAATCACACCGTTAAGTACTCTATGGGTACAAAAAGAATTACGAAAATAAAAAAACATTTTTAATTCTCTTTGAAGTACAGATGTGATATAGACCAGAACGATAAATTAGGCACGCCGGCACAAATGGCTAGCAAAATGGAGCCCAGAATGGCCTTGTACAAGGAATCAAAAATCACACAGTTAAGTACTCGATGGGTACGAAAAAAAGTACGAAAAAAACATTTGTAATTCTTTTGAAGTACTGATGTGATATCGACCAGAATGATAAATAAGGCACGCCGGCGCAAACGGCAAGCAAAGCGGAGGCCAGAATGGCCTTGTACAAGGAATCAAAAATCACACGGTTTAGTACTCTATGTGTACGAAAAAAAGTACGAAAAAAAACATTTGTGATTCCCTTTGAAGTACTGATGTGATATCAACCAAAACGATAATTAAGGCACGCCGGCGCAAATGGCAAGCAAAACGGAGGCCAAAATTGCCTTGTACAAGGAATCAAAAATCACACAGTTAAGTACTCTATGGGTACGGAAAAAAGTACGAAAAAAACGTTTGTAATTCTCTTTGAAGTACTGATGTGGTATCGACCAGAAGGATAAATATGGTACGCCGGCGCAAACGGCAAGCAAAACGGAGGTAAGAAATGGCCTTGTACAAGGAATCAAAATTCACACCGTTAAGTACTCTATGGGTACAAAACAAAGTACGTAAAAAACGTTTGTACTTCTCATTGAAGTACTGATGTGATATCGACCAGAACGATAAATAAGGCACGCCGGCGCAAGCGGCAAGCAAAACGGAGGCCAGAATGGCTTTGTACAAGGAATAAAAAATCACACTGTTTAGTGTTCTATGGGTACATAAAAGAGTATGAAAAAAACATTTGTAATTCTCTTTGAAGTACTGATGTTATATCGACCAGAACGATAAATAAGGCACGCCGGCGCAAACGGCAAGCAAAACGGAGGCCAGAATGGCCTTGTACAAGGAATAAAAAATCACACAGTTAAGTACTCTATGGGTACGAAAAAAAGTATGAAAAAAAAACGTTTGTAATTCTCTTGAAGTACTGATGTGATATCGACCAGAACGATAAATAAGGCACGCCGGCACAAACGGCAAGAAAAGTGGAGGCCAGAATGGCCATGTACACAAATCAAAAATCACACAGTTAAGTACTCTATGGGTACGAAAAAAAGTATGAAAACAAATGTTTGTAATTCTTTTTGAAGTAATGATGTGGTACCGACCAGAACGATAAATAAGGTACGCCGGCGCAAACGGCACGCAAAACAGAGGTCAGAATGGCCTTGTACAAGGAATAAAAAATCACACCATTAAGTACTCTATGGGTACAAAACAAAGTACGTAAAAAACGTTTGTACTTCTCATTGAAGTACTGATGTGTTATCGACCACTGATATGTTATCGACCAGAACGATAAATAAGGCACGCCGGTGCAAACGGCAAGCAAAACGGAGGCCAGAATGGCCTTGAACAAGGAATCAAAAATCACACCGTGAAGTACTCTATGGGTACAAAAAAGAGTACAAAAAAAAACGTTTGTAATTCTCTTTGAAGTACTGATGTGATATCGACCAGAACGATAAATAAGGTACGCAGGCGCAAACGGCAAGCAAAACGGAGGCCAGAATGGCCTTGTACAAGGAATCAAAAATCACACAGTTATGTACTCATTGGGTAGGAAAAAAAAGTACGAAAAAAAACGTTTGTAATTCACTTTGAAGTACTGATGTGATATCGACCAGAACGATAAATAAGGCACGCCGGTGCAAACGGCAAGCAAAACGGAGGCTAGAATGGCCTTGTACAAGGAATCAAAAATCACACGCAAAGTACTCTATGGGTACGAAAAAACGTACGAAAAAAAACGTTTGTAATTCTCTTTGAAGTACTGATGTGATATCGACCAGAACGATAAATAAGGCACGCCGACACAAACGGCAAGAAAAACGGAGGCCAGAATGGCCATGTACAACGAATCAAAAATCACACAGTTAAGTACTCTATGGGTACGAAAAAAAGTACGAAAACAAATGTTTGTAATTCTCTTTGAAGAACTGATGTGGTATCGACCAAAACGATAAATAAGGTACGCCGGCGCAAACGGCAAGCAAAACGGAGGTCAGAATGGCCTTGTACAAGGAATCAAAAATCACACCGTTAAGTACTCTATGGGTACAAAACAAAGTACGTAAAAAACGTTCATACTTCTCATTGAAGTACTGATGTGTTATCGACCAGAACGATAAATAAGGCATGCCGGTGCAAACGGCAAGCAAAACGGAGGACAGAATGGCCTTGTACAAGGAATCAAAAATCACACCGTTAAGTACTCTATGGGTACAAAAAGAAGTACGAAAAAAAAACATTTGTAATTCTCTTTGAAGTACTGATGTGGTATCGACCAGAACGATAAATAAGGTACGCCGGCGCAAACGGCACGCAAAACGGAGGTCAGAATGGCCTTGTACAAGGAATAAAAAATCACACCGTTAAGTACTCTATGGGTTCAAAACAAAGTACGTGAAAAACGTTTGTACTTCTCATTGAAGTACTGATGTGTTATCGACCACTGATGTGTTATCGACCAGAACGATAAATAAGGCACGCCGGTGCAAACGGCAAGCAAAACGGAGGCCATAATGGCCTTGAACAAGGAATCAAAAATCACACCGTGAAGTACTCTATGGGTACAAAAAAGAGTATGAAAAAATCCGTTTGTAATTCTCTTTGAAGAACTGATGTGATATCGACCAAAACGATAAATAAGGTACGCCGGCGCAAATGGCAAGCAAAACGGAGGCCAGAATGGCCATGTACAAGGAATAAAAATCACACAGTTAAGTACTCAATGGGTACGAAAAAAAGTACGCAAAAAAACGTTTGTAAATCTCTTTGAAGTACTGATGTGATATCGACCAGAACGATAAATAAGGCACGCCGGTGCAAACGGCAAGCAAAACGGAGGCCAGAATGGCCCTGTACAAGGAATCAAAAATCACACAGTTAAGTACTCTATGGGTACGAAAAAAGTACGAAAAAAATGTTTGCAATTCTCTTTGAAGTACTGATGTGGTATCGACCAGAACGATAAATAAGGTACACCGGCGCAAACGGAAAGCAAAACGGAGGTCAGAATGGCCTTGTACAATGAATCAAAAATCACCCCGTTATGTACTCTATGGGTACAAAACAAAGTACGTAAAAAACGTTTGTACTTCTCATTGAAGTACTGATGTGGTATCGACCAGAACGATAAATAAGGTACGCCGGCTAAAACGGCATGCAAAACGGAGGTCAGAATGTCCTTGTACAAGGTATCAAAAATCACACACTTAAGTACTCGATGGGTACGAAAAAAAGTATGAAAAGAAACGTTTGTAATTCTCTTTGAAGTACTGATGTGATATCGACCACAACGATAAATAAGGTACGCCGGCACAAACGGCAAGCAAAATGGAGGCCAGAATGGCCTTGTACAAGGAATCAAAAATCACACAGTTAAGTACTCTTTGGGTACGAAACAAAGTACGAAAAAAAACGTTTGTAATTCTCATTGAAGTACTCATGTGATATCGACCAGAACGATAAATAAGGCACGCCGGCGCAAACAGCAAGTAAAACGGAGGCCAGAATTGCCTTGTACAAGGAATCAAAAATCACACAGTTAAGTACTCTATGGGTACGAAAAAAAGTACGAAAAAAAATGTTTGTAATTCTCTTTGAAGTACTGATGTGGTATCGACCAGAACAATAAATAAGGTACGCCGGAGCAAACGGCAAGCAAAACGGAGGTCAGAATGGCCTTGTACTAGGAATCAAAAATCACACCGTTAAGTACTCTATGGGTACCAAAAAAAGTACGTAAAAAACGCTTGTACTTCTCATTAAAGTACTGATGTGTTATCGACCAGAACGATAAATAATGCACGCCGGCAGAAACGGCAAGCAAAACGGAGGCCAGAATGGCCTTGTACAAGGATTCAAAATCACACAGTTAAGTACTCTTCGGGTACGAAACAAAGTACGAAAAAAAACGTTTGTAATTCTCATTGAAATACTCATGTGATATCGACCAGAACAATAAATAAGGTACGCCGGCGCCAACGGCAAGCAAAACGGAGGCCAGAATTGCCTTGTACAAGGAATCAAAAATCGCACAGTTAAGTACTCTATGGGTACGAAAAAAAACTACGAAAAAAAATGTTTGTAATTCTCTTTGAAGTACTGATGTGGTATCGACCAGAACGATAAATAAGGTACGCCGGAGCAAACGGCAAGCAAAACGGAGATCAGAATGGCCTTGTACTAGGAATCAAAAATCACACCGTTAAGTACTCTATGGGTACCAAACAAAGTACGTAAAAAACGCTTGTACTTCTCATTAAAGTACTGATGTGTTATCGACCAGAACGATAAATAATGCACGCCGGCGCAAACGGCAAGCAAAACGGAGGCCAGAATGGCCTTGTACAAGGATTCAAAATCACACCGTTAAGTACTCTATAGGTACAAAAAAGAGTACGAAAAAAACGTTTGTAATTCTCTTTGAAGTACTGATGTGATATCGACCAGAACGATAAATAAGGCACGCCGGCGCAAACGTCAAGCAAAACGCAGGCCAGAATGGCCTTCTATAAGGAATCAAAAATCACACGATTAAGTACTCTATGGGTACGAAAAAAAGTATGAAAAAAAATGTTTGTAATTATCTTTGAAGTATGCGATGTGATATCGACCGAACGATAAATAAGGCACGCCGGCACAAACGACAAGAAAAACGGAGGCCAGAAAGGCCTTGTACAAGGAATCAAAAATCACACAGTTAAGTACTCTATGGGTACGAAAAAAAGTACGAAAAAAAATGTTTGTAATTCTCTTTGAAGTACTGATTTGGTATCGACCAGAACGATAATTAAGGTACGCCGGCGCAAACGGCAAGCAAAACGGAGGTCAGAATGGCCTTGTACAAGGAATCAAAAATCACACCGTTAAGTACTCTATGGGTACAAAACAAAGTGCGTAAAAAATGTTTGTACTTCTCATTGAAGTACTGATGTGATATCCACCAGAACGATAAATAAGGCACGCAGGCGCAAACCGCAAGCAAAACGGAGGCCAGAATGGCCTTGTACAAGGAATCAAAAATCACACCGGTTAGTGCTCTATGGGTACAAAAAAGAGTATGAAAAAAATGTTTGTAATTCTCTTTGAAGTACTGACGTGATATCGACCAGAATGATAAATATGGCACGCCGGCGCAAACGGAAAGCAAAATGGAGGTCAGAATGGCCTTGTACAATGAATCAAAAATCACCCCGTTAAGTACTCTATGGGTACAAAACAAAGTATGTAAAAAACGTTTGTACTTCTCATTGAAGTACTGATGTGGTATCGACCAGAACGATAAATAAGGTACGCCGGCGCAAACGTCAAGCAAAACTCAGGCCAGAATGGCCTTCTACAAGGAATCAAAAATCACACAGTTAAGTACTCTATGGGTACGAAAAAAAGTATGAAAAAAAATGTTTGTAATTCTCTTTGAAGTACTGATGTGTTATCGACCAGAACGATAAATATGGCACGCCGGCACAAACGGCAAGCAAAACGGAGGCCAGAAAGGCCTTGTACAAGGAATCAAAAATCACACAGTTAAGTACTCTATGGGTACGGAAAAAAGTACGAAAAAAAATGTTTGTAATTCTCTTTGAAGTACTGATTTGGTATCGACCAGAACGATAAATAAGGTACGCCGGCGCAAACGGCAAGCAAAACGGAGGTCAGAATGGCCTTGTACAAGGAATCAAAAATCACACCGTTAAGTACTCTATGGGTACAAAACAAAGTACGTAAAAAATGTTTGTACTTCTCATTGAAGTACTGATGTGATATCCACCAGAACGATAAATAAGGCACGCCGGCGCAAACCGCAAGCAAAACGGAGGCCAGAATGGCCTTGTACAAGGAATCAAAAATCACACCGGTTAGTGCTCTATGGGTACAAAAAAGAGTATGAAAAAAATGTTTGTAATTCTCTTTGAAGTACTGACGTGATATCGACCAGAATGATAAATATGGCACGCCGGCGCAAACGGAAAGCAAAATGGAGGTCAGAATGGCCTTGTACAATGAATCAAAAATCACCCCGTTAAGTACTCTATGGGTACAAAACAAAGTATGTAAAAAACGTTTGTACTTCTCATTGAAGTACTGATGTGGTATCGACCAGAACGATAAATAAGGTACGCCGGCGCAAACGGCAAGCAAAACGGAGGCCAGAATGGCCTTGTACAAGGAATCAAAAATCACACAGTTAAGTACTCAATGGGTACGAAAAAAGTACGAAAAAAACGTTTGTATTTCTCTTTGAAGTACTGATGTGATATCGATCAGAACGATAAATAAGGCACGCCGGTGCAAACGGAAAGCAAAATGGAGGTCAGAATGGCCTTGTAATTGAATCAAAAATTACACAGTTAAGTACTCTATGGGTACGAAAAAAAGTAAGAAAAAAAAAGTTTGTAATTCTCTTTGAAGTACTGATTTGGTATCGACCAGAACGATAAATAAGGTATGCCGGCGCAAACGGCAAGCAAAACGGAGGTCAGAATGGCCTTGTACAAGGAATCAAAAATCACACCGTTAAGTACTCTATGGGTACAAAAAAGAGTATGAAAAAAATGTTTGTAATTCTCTTTGAAGTACTGACGTGATATCGACCAGAATGATAAATATGGCACGCCGGCGCAAACGACAAGCAAAACGGAGGCCAGAATGGCCTTGTACAAGGAATAAAAAACCACACAGTTAAGTACTCTATGGGTACGAAAAAAAGTACGAAAAAAATGTTTGTAATTCTCTTTGAAGTACTGATGTGATATCGACCAGAACGATAAATAAGGCTCTCTGGCACAAACGGCAAGAAAAACAGAGGCCAGAATGGGTACAAAAATCAAATTTAAGTACTCTATGGGTACGAAAATCGCATTTAAGTACTCTATGGGTACGAGAATCAAAAATCACACAGTTAAGTACTCTATGGGTACGAAAACAAATGTTTGTAATTGAATCAAAAATTACACAGTTAAGTACTCTATGGGTACGAAAAAAAGTACGAAAAAAAATGTTTGTAATTCTCTTTGATGTACTGATGTGGTATCGACCAGAACGATAAATATGGCACGCCGGCGCAAACGACAAGCAAAACGGAGGCCAGAATGGCCTTGTACAAGGAATAAAAAACCACACAGTTAAGTACTCTATGGGTACGAAAAAAAGTACGAAAAAAATGTTTGTAATTCTCTTTGAAGTACTGATGTGATATCGACCAGAACGATAAATAAGGCTCTCTGGCACAAACGGCAAGAAAAACAGAGGCCAGAATGGGTACGAAAATCAAATTTAAGTACTCTATGGGTACGAAAATCACATTTAAGTACTCTATGGGTACGAGAATCAAAAATCACACAGTTAAGTACTCTATGGGTACGAAAACAAATGTTTGTAATTGAATCAAAAATTACACAGTTAAGTACTCTATGGGTACGAAAAAAAGTACGAAAAAAAATGTTTGTAATTCTCTTTGAAGTACTGATGTGGTATCGACCAGAACGATAAATAAGGTACGCCGGCGCAAACGGCATGCAAAACGGAGGTCAGAATGGCCTTGTACAAGGAATAAAAAATCACACCGTTAAGTACTCTATGGGTGCAAAACAAAGTACATAAAAAACGTTTGTACTTCTCATTGAAGTATTGATGTGCACTGATGTGTTATCGACCAGAACGATAAATAAGGCACGCCGGTGCAAACGGCAAGCAAAACGGAGGCCAGAATGGCCTTGAATAAGGAATCAAAAATCACACCGCGAAGTACTCTATGGGTACAAAAAAGAGTATGAAAAAAAAACGTTTGTAATTCTCTTTGAAGTACTGATGTGATATCGACCAAAACGATAAATACGGTACGCCGGCGCAAATGGCAAGCAAAACGGAGGCCAGAATGGCCTTGTACAAGGAATAAAAATCACACAGTTAAGTACTCAATGGGTACGAAAAAAAGTACGCAAAAAAACGTTTGTAATTCTCTTTGAAGTACTGATGTGATATCGACCAGAACGATAAATAAGGCACGCCGGTGCAAACGGCAAGCAAAACGGAGGCCAGAATGGCCCTGTACAAGGAATCAAAAATCACACAGTTAAGTACTCTATGGGTACGAAAAAAAGTATGAAAAAAATGTTTGCAATTCTCTTTGAAGTACTGATGTGGTATCGACCAGAACGATAAATAAGGTACGCCGGCGCAAACGGAAAGCAAAATGGAGGTCAGAATGGCCTTGTACAATGAATCAAAAATCACCCCGTTAAGTACTCTATGGGTAGAAAATAAAGTATGTAAAAAACGTTTGTACTTCTCATTGAAGTACTGATGTGGTATCGACCAGAACGATAAATAAGGTACGCCGGCGCAAACGGCAAGCAAAATGGAGGCCAGAATGGCCTTGTACAAGGAATCAAAAATCACACAGTTAAGTACTCAATGGGTACGAAAAAAAGTACGAAAAAAATGTTTGTAATTCTCTTTGAAGTACTGATGTGATATCGACCAGAACGATAAATAAGGCACGCCGGTGCAAACGGAAAGCAAAATGGAGGTCAGAATGGCATTGTACAATGAATCAAAAATCACCCCGTTGAGTACTCTATGGGTACAAAACAAAGTATGTAAAAAACGTTTGTACTTCACATTGAAGTACTGATGTGGTATCGACCAGAACGATAAATAAGGTACGCCGGCGCAAACGGCAATCAAAACGGAGGCCAGAATGGCCTTGTACAAGGAATCAAAAATCACACCGTTATGTACTCTATGGGTACAAAAAGAAGTACGAAAAAAAAACGTTTGTAATTCTCTTTGAAGTACTGATGTGGTATCGACCAGAACGATAAATAAGGTACGCCGGCGCAAACGGCACGCAAAACGGAGGTCAGAATGGCCTTGTACAAGGAATAAAAAATCACACCGTTAAGTACTCTATGGGTACAAAACAAAGTACGTAAAAAACGTTTGTACTTCTCATTGAAGTACCGATGTGTTATCGACCACTGATGTGTTATCGACCAGAACGATAAATAAGGCATGCCGGTGCAAACGGCAAGCAAAACGGAGGCCAGAATGGCCTTGAACAAGGAATCAAAAATCACACCGTGAAGTACTCTATGGGTACAAAAAAGAGTATGAAAAAAACGTTTGTAATTCTCTTTGAAGTACTGATGTGATATCGACCAAAACGATAAATAAGGTACGCCGGCGAAAATGGCAAGCAAAATGGTGGCCACAATGGCCTTGTACAAGGAATAAAAATCACACAGTTAAGTACTCAATGGGTACGAAAAAAAGTACGCAAAAAAACGTTTGTAATTCTCTTTGAAGTACTGATGTGATATCGACTAGAACGATAAATAAGGAACGCCGGTGCAAACGGCAAGCAAAACGGAGGCCAGAATGGCCCAGTACAAGGAATCAAAAATCACACATTTAAGTACTCTATGGGTACGAAAAAAAGTACGAAAAAAATGTTTGCAATTCTCTTTGAAGTACTGATGTGGTATCGACCAGAACGATAAATAAGGTACGCCGGCGCAAACGGAAAGTAAAATGGAGGTCAGAATGGCCTTGTACAATGAATCAAAAATCACCCCGTTAAGTACTCTATGGGTAGAAAACAAAGTATGTAAAAAACGTTTGTACTTCTCATTGAAGTACTGATGTGGTATCGACCAGAACGATAAATAAGGTACGCCGGCGCAAACGGCAAGCAAAACGGAGGCCAGAATGGCCTTGTACAAGGAATCAAAAATCACACAGTTAAGTACTCAATGGGTACGAAAAAAAGTACGAAAAAAATGTTTGTAATTCTCTTTGAAGTACTGATGTGATATCGACCAGAACGATAAATAAGGCACGCCGGTGCAAAAGGAAAGCAAAATGGAGGTCAGAATGGCCTTGTACAATGAATCAAAAATCACCCCGTTGAGTACTCTATGGGTACAAAACAAAGTATGTAAAAAACGTTTGTACTTCTCATTGAAGTACTGATGTGGTATCGACCAGAACGATAAATAAGGCACGCCGGCGCAAACGGCAAGCAAAACGGAGGCCAGAATGGCCTTGTACAAGGAATCAAAAATCACACCGTTATGTACTCTATGGGTACAAAAAGAAGTACGAAAAAAAACGTTTGTAATTCTCTTTGAAGTACTGATGTGGTATCGACCAGAACGATAAATAAGGTACGCCGGCGCAAACGGCACGCAAAACGGAGGTCAGAATGGCCTTGTACAAGGAATAAAAAATCACACCGTTAAGTACTCTATGGGTACAAAACAAAGTACGTAAAAAACGTTTGTACTTCTCTTGAAGTACTGATGTGTTATCGACCACTGATGTGTTATCGACCAGAACGATAAATAAGGCACGCCGGTGCAAACGGCAAGCAAAACGGAGGCCAGAATGGCCTTGAACAAGGAATCAAAAATCACACCGTGAAGTACTCTATGGGTACAAAAAAGAGTATGAAAAAAACGTTTGTAATTCTCTTTGAAGTACTGATGTGATATCGACCAAAACGATAAATAAGGTACGCCGGCGCAAATGGCAAGCAAAATGGTGGCCACAATGGCCTTGTACAAGGAATAAAAATCACACAGTTAAGTACTCAATGGGTACGAAAAAAAGTACGCAAAAAAACGTTTGTAATTCTCTTTGAAGTACTGATGTGATATCGACCAGAACGATAAATAAGGCACGCCGGTGCAAACGGCAAGCAAAACGGAGGCCAGAATGGCCCTGTACAAGGAATCAAAAGTCACACATTTAAGTACTCTATGGGTACGAAAAAAAGTACGAAAAAAATGTTTGCAATTCTCTTTGAAGTACTGATGTGGTATCGACCAGAACGATAAATAAGGTACGCCGGCGCAAACGGAAAGCAAAATGGAGGTCAGAATGGCCTTGTACATTGAATCAAAAATCACCCCGTTAAGTACTCTATGGGTAGAAAACAAAGTATGTAAAAAACGTTTGTACTTCTCATTGAAGTACTGATGTGGTATCGACCGAACGATAAATAAGGTACGCCGGCGCAAACGGCAAGCAAAACGGAGGCCGAATGGCCTTGTAAAAGGAATCAAAAATCACACGTTAAGTACTCATGGGTACGAAAAAAAGTACGAAAAAAATGTTTGTAATTCTCTTTGAAGTACGATGTGATATCGACCGAACGATAAATAAGGCACGCCGGTGCAAACGGAAAGCAAAATGGAGGTCAGAATGGCCTTGTACAATGAATCAAAAATCACCCCGTTGAGTACTTTATGGGTACAAAACAAAGTATGTAAAAAAATGTTTGTACTTCTCTTGAAGTACCGATGTGATATCGACCGAACGATAAATAAGGCACGCCGGCGCAAACGGCAAGCAAAACGGAGGCCGAATGGCCTTGTACAAGGAATCAAAAATCACACGCTTATGTACTCTATGGGTTCAAAAAGAAGTACGAAAAAAAAAACGTTTGTAATTCTCTTTGAAGTACTGATGTGGTATCGACCAGAACGATAAATAAGGTACGCCGGCGCAAACGGCACGCAAAACGGAGGTCAGAATGGCCTTGTACAAGGAATAAAAAATCACACCGTTAAGTACTCTATGGGTACAAAACAAAGTACGTAAAAGACGTTTGTACTTCTCATTGAAGTACTGATGTGTTATCGACCATTGATGTGTTATCGACCAGAATAATAAATAAGGCACGCCGGTGCAAACGGCAAGCAAAACGGAGGCCAGAATGGCCTTGAACAAGGAATCAAAAATCACACCGTGAAGTACTCTATGGGTACCAAAAAAAGTACGTAAAAAACGCTTGTACTTCTCATTAAAGTACTGATGTGTTATCGACCAGAACGATAAATAATGCACGCCGGCAGAAACGGCAAGCAAAACGGAGGCCAGAATGGCCTTGTACAAGATTCAAAATCACACGCTAAGTACTCTTTGGGTACGAAAAAAAGTACGAAAAAAAAACGTTTGTAATTCTCATTTGAAGTACTCGATGTGATATCGACCAGAACAATAAATAAGGTACGCCGGTGCAAACGGAAAGCAAAACGGAGGCCAGAATGGCCCTGTACAAGGAATCAAAAATCACACATTTAAGTACTCTATGGGTACGAAAAAAAGTACGAAAAAAATGTTTGCAATTCTCTTTGAAGTACTGATGTGGTATCGACCAGAACGATAAATAAGGTACGCCGGCGCAAACGGAAAGCAAAATGGAGGTCAGAATGGCCTTGTACAATGAATCAAAAATCACCCCGTTAAGTACTCTATGGGTACAAAACAAAGTATGTAAAAAACGTTTGTACTTCTCTTTGAAGTACCGATGTGATATCGACCGAACGATAAATAAGGCACGCCGGCGCAAACGGCAAGCAAAACGGAGGCCGAATGGCCTTGTACAAGGAATCAAAAATCACACAAGCTAAGTACTCAATGGGTACGAAAAAAAGTACGAAAAAAAAAATGTTTGTAATTCTCTTTGAAGTACTGATGTGATATCGACCAGAACGATAAATAAGGCACGCCGGTGCAAACGGAAAGCAAAATGGAGGTCAGAATGGCCTTGTACAATGAATCAAAAATCACCCCGTTGAGTACTCTATGGGTACAAAACAAAGTATGTAAAAAAAAAACGTTTGTACTTCTCATTGAAGTACTAATGTGATATCGACCGAACGATAAATAAGGCACGCCGGCGCAAACGGCAAGCAAAACGGAGGCCGAATGGCCTTGTACAAGGAATCAAAAATCACACAAGTTAAGTACTCTATGGGTACAAAAAAAAGTACGAAAAAAAAACGTTTGTAATTCTCTTTGAAGTACCGATGTGATATCGACCGTAACGATAAATAAGGTACGCCGGCGCAAACGGCACGCAATACGGAGGTCAGAATGGCCTTGTACAAGGAATCAAAAATCACACCGTTAAGTACTCTATGGGTACAAAACAAAGTACGTAAAAACGTTTGTACTTCTCATTGAAGTACCGATGTGTTATCGACGACCGAACGATAAATAAGGCACGCCGGCGCAAACGGCAAGCAAAACGGAGGCAATGGCCTTGTACAAGGAATCAAAAATCACACGTGAAGTACTCTATGGGTACAAAAAAAGTACGAAAAAAAACGTTTGTAATTCTCTTTGAAGTACGATGTGATATCGACCGTAACGATAAATAAGGCACGCCGGCGCAAACGGCAAGCAAAACGGAGGCCGTAATGGCCTTGTACAAGGAATCAAAAATCACACGTTAAGTACTCTATGGGTACGAAAAAAAGTACGAAAAAAAAACGTTTGTAATTCTCTTTGAAGTACCGATGTGATATCGACCAGAACGATAAATAAGGCACGCCGGCGCAAACGGCAAGCAAAACGGAGGCCAGAATGGCCTTGTACAAGGAATCAAAAATCACACATTTAAGTACTCTATGGGTACGAAAAAAGTACGAAAAAAACGTTTGTAATTCTCTTTGAAGTACTGATGTGATATCGACCAGAACGATAA
Organism: Gentiana straminea; assembly: GCA_036785695.1. Taxonomy (NCBI): domain Eukaryota; kingdom Viridiplantae; phylum Streptophyta; class Magnoliopsida; order Gentianales; family Gentianaceae; genus Gentiana; species Gentiana straminea. Next base: position 269,595 of record JAVUPR010000133.1, on the reverse strand, counting down.
ATAAGGCACGCCGGCGCAAACGGCAAAGCAAAACGGAGGCCGAATGGCCTTGTACAAGAATCAAAAATCACACCGTTAAGTACTCTATGGGTACGAAAAAAAGTACGAAAAAAAACGTTTGTAATTCTCTTTGAAGTACCGATGTGGATATCGACCGTAACGATAAATAAGGTACGCCGGCGCAAACGGCAAGCAAAACGGAGGCCGAATGGCCTTGTACAAGGAATCAAAAATCACACGTTAAGTACTCTATGGGTACGAAAAAAAGTACGAAAAAAAAACGTTTGTAATTCTCTTTGAAGTACCGATGTGATATCGACCGAACGATAAATAAGGTACGCCGGCGCAAACGGCAAGCAAAACGGAGGCCAGAATGGCCTTGTACAAGGAATCAAAAATCACACAGTTAAGTACTCTATGGGTACGAAAAAAAGTACGTAAAAAACGTTTGTAATTCTCTTTGAAGTACAGATGTGATATCGACCGAACGATAAATAAGGCACGCCGGCGCAAACGGCAAGCAAAACGGAGGCCAGAATGGCCTTGTACAAGGAATCAAAAATCACACCGTTAAGTACTCTATGGGTACGAAAAAAAGTACGAAAAAAATGTTTGTAATTCTCTTTGAAGTACTGATGTGATATCGACCAGAACGATAAATAAGGCACGCCGGTGCAAACGGCAAGCAAAACGGAGGCCGAATGGCCTTGTACAAGAATCAAAAATCACACCGTTAAGTACTCTATGGGTACAAAACAAAGTATGTAAAAAACGTTTGTAATTCTCTTTGAAGTACCGATGTGATATCGACCGTAACGATAAATAAGGTACGCCGGCGCAAACGGCAAGCAAAACGGAGGCCGAATGGCCTTGTACAAGGAATCAAAAATCACACCGCGTTAAGTACTCTATGGGTACGAAAAAAAGTACGAAAAAAAACGTTTGTAATTCTCTTTGAAGTACTGATGTGATATCGACCAGAACGATAAATAAGGCACGCCGGCGCAAACGGCAAGCAAAACGGAGGCCGGAATGGCCTTGTACAAGGAATCAAAAATCACACCGTTAAGTACTCTATGGGTACAAAAAAAAGTACGAAAAAAACGTTTGTAATTCTCTTTGAAGTACTGATGTGATATCGACCAGAACGATAAATAAGGCACGCCGGCGCAAACGGCAAGCAAAACGGAGGCCGAATGGCCTTGTACAAGGAATCAAAAATCACACAAGTTAAGTACTCTATGGGTACGAAAAAAAGTACGAAAAAAACGTTTGTAATTCTCTTTGAAGTACCGATGTGATATCGACCGAACGATAAATAAGGCACGCCGGCGCAAACGGCAAGCAAAACGGAGGCCGAATGGCCTTGTACAAGGAATCAAAAATCACACATTTAAGTACTCTATGGGTACGAAAAAAAGTACGAAAAAAAACGTTTGTAATTCTCTTGAAGTACCGATGTGATATCGACCGTAACGATAAATAAGGCACGCCGGCGCAAACGGCAAGCAAAACGGAGGCCGAATGGCCTTGTACAAGGAATCAAAAATCACACACGTTAAGTACTCTATGGGTACGAAAAAAAGTACGAAAAAAAAACGTTTGTAATTCTCTTTGAAGTACCGATGTGATATCGACCGAACGATAAATAAGGCACGCCGCGCAAACGGCAAGCAAAACGGAGGCCGAATGGCCTTGTACAAGGAATCAAAAATCACACGTTAAGTACTCTATGGGTACGAAAAAAAGTACGAAAAAAAAACGTTTGTAATTCTCTTTGAAGTACCGATGTGATATCGACCGTAACGATAAATAAGGCACGCCGGCGCAAACGGCAAGCAAAACGGAGGCCGAATGGCCTTGTACAAGGAATCAAAAATCACACGCTAAGTACTCTATGGGTACGAAAAAAAGTACGAAAAAAAAAACGTTTGTAATTCTCTTTGAAGTACGATGTGATATCGACCGAACGATAAATAAGGCACGCCGGCGCAAACGGCAAGCAAAACGGAGGCCGAATGGCCTTGTACAAGAATCAAAAATCACACGTTAAGTACTCTATGGGTACGAAAAAAAGTACGAAAAAAACGTTTGTAATTCTCTTTGAAGTACCGATGTGATATCGACCGTAACGATAAATAAGGCACGCCGGCGCAAACGGCAAGCAAAACGGAGGCCGAATGGCCTTGTACAAGGAATCAAAAATCACACTAAGTACTCTATGGGTACGAAAAAAAGTACGAAAAAAAACGTTTGTAATTCTCTTTGAAGTACCGATGTGATATCGACCGAACGATAAATAAGGCACGCCGGCGCAAACGGCAAGCAAAACGGAGGCCGAATGGCCTTGTACAAGGAATCAAAAATCACACGTTAAGTACTCTATGGGTACGAAAAAAAGTACGAAAAAAAACGTTTGTAATTCTCTTTGAAGTACCGATGTGATATCGACCGTAACGATAAATAAGGCACGCCGGCGCAAACGGCAAGCAAAACGGAGGCCGAATGGCCTTGTACAAGGAATCAAAAATCACACCGCTTAAGTACTCTATGGGTACGAAAAAAAGTACGAAAAAAAACGTTTGTAATTCTCTTTGAAGTACCGATGTGATATCGACCGAACGATAAATAAGGCACGCCGGCGCAAACGGCAAGCAAAACGGAGGCCGTAATGGCCTTGTACAAGGAATCAAAAATCACACAAGTTAAGTACTCTACGGGTACGAAAAAAGTACGAAAAAAAACGTTTGTAATTCTCTTTGAAGTACCGATGTGATATCGACCGAACGATAAATAAGGCACGCCGGCGCAAACGGCAAGCAAAACGGAGGCCGAATGGCCTTGTACAAGGAATCAAAAATCACACACATTAAGTACTCTATGGGTACGAAAAAAGTACGAAAAAAAAACGTTTGTAATTCTCTTTGAAGTACCGATGTGATATCGACTCGAACGATAAATAAGGTACGCCGGCGCAAACGGCAAGCAAAACGGAGGCCGAATGGCCTTGTACAAGGAATCAAAAATCACACCGTTAAGTACTCTATGGGTACGAAAAAAGTACGAAAAAAAAACGTTTGTAATTCTCTTGAAGTACCGATGTGATATCGACCGAACGATAAATAAGGCACGCCGGCGCAAACGGCAAGCAAAACGGAGGCCGAATGGCCTTGTACAAGGAATCAAAAATCACACAAGTTAAGTACTCTATGGGTACGAAAAAAAGTACGAAAAAAAAATGTTTGTAATTCTCTTTGAAGTACCGATGTGATATCGACCGTAACGATAAATAAGGCACGCCGGCGCAAACGGCAAGCAAAACGGAGGCCGAATGGCCTTGTACAAGGAATCAAAAATCACACCGTTAAGTACTCTATGGGTACGAAAAAAAGTACGAAAAAAAAACGTTTGTAATTCTCTTGAAGTACCGATGTGATATCGACCGTAACGATAAATAAGGTACGCCGGCGCAAACGGCAAGCAAAACGGAGGCCGAATGGCCTTGTACAAGGAATCAAAAATCACACGTTAAGTACTCTATGGGTACAAAAAAAAGTACGAAAAAAAAACGTTTGTAATTCTCTTTGAAGTACCGATGTGATATCGACCGAACGATAAATAAGGCACGCCGGCGCAAACGGCAAGCAAAACGGAGGCCGAATGGCCTTGTACAAGGAATCAAAAATCACACCGTTAAGTACTCTATGGGTACAAAAAAAGTACGAAAAAAACGTTTGTAATTCTCTTTGAAGTACCGATGTGATATCGACCATTGATGTGTTACGATAAATAAGGCACGCCGGCGCAAACGGCAAGCAAAACGGAGGCCGTAATGGCCTTGTACAAGGAATCAAAAATCACACGTTAAGTACTCTATGGGTACCAAAAAAGTACGAAAAAAACGTTTGTACTTCTCTTTGAAGTACCGATGTGATATCGACCGTAACGATAAATAAGGCACGCCGGCGCAAACGGCAAGCAAAACGGAGGCCGAATGGCCTTGTACAAGGAATCAAAAATCACACAAGCTTAAGTACTCTATGGGTACGAAAAAAGTACGAAAAAAAACGTTTGTAATTCTCTTTGAAGTACCGATGTGATATCGACTTAACGATAAATAAGGCACGCCGGCGCAAACGGCAAGCAAAACGGAGGCCAGAATGGCCTTGTACAAGGAATCAAAAATCACACATTTAAGTACTCTATGGGTACGAAAAAAAGTACGAAAAAAACGTTTGTAATTCTCTTTGAAGTACTGATGTGGTATCGACCAGAACGATAAATAAGGTACGCCGGCGCAAACGGCAAGCAAAACGGAGGCCGAATGGCCTTGTACAAGGAATCAAAAATCACACCGTTAAGTACTCTATGGGTACAAAACAAAGTACGTAAAAAAAACGTTTGTACTTCTCTTGAAGTACCGATGTGGTATCGACCGTAACGATAAATAAGGCACGCCGGCGCAAACGGCAAGCAAAACGGAGGCCAGAATGGCCTTGTACAAGGAATCAAAAATCACACAGTTAAGTACTCTAATGGGTACGAAAAAAAGTACGAAAAAAAATGTTTGTAATTCTCTTTGAAGTACTGATGTGATATCGACCAGAACGATAAATAAGGCACGCCGGTGCAAACGGCAAGCAAAACGGAGGTCGAATGGCCTTGTACAAGGAATCAAAAATCACCCCGTTAAGTACTCTATGGGTACAAAACAAAGTATGTAAAAAACGTTTGTAATTCTCTTTGAAGTACTAATGTGATATCGACCGAACGATAAATAAGGCACGCCGGCGCAAACGGCAAGCAAAACGGAGGCCGAATGGCCTTGTACAAGGAATCAAAAATCACACCGTTAAGTACTCTATGGGTACAAAAAAAGTACGAAAAAAAAAAAACGTTTGTAATTCTCTTTGAAGTACCGATGTGGTATCGACCGAACGATAAATAAGGTACGCCGGCGCAAACGGCAAGCAAAACGGAGGTCGAATGGCCTTGTACAAGGAATCAAAAATCACACCGTTAAGTACTCTATGGGTACAAAACAAAGTACGTAAAAAACGTTTGTACTTCTCTTGAAGTACCGATGTGTGTATCGACCGTAACGATAAATAAGGCACGCCGGTGCAAACGGCAAGCAAAACGGAGGCCGAATGGCCTTGTACAAGGAATCAAAAATCACATCGTGAAGTACTCTATGGGTACAAAAAAGAGTATGAAAAAAAAACGTTTGTAATTCTCTTTGAAGTACCGATGTGATATCGACCAACGATAAATAAGGCACGCCGGCGCAAACGGCAAGCAAAACGGTGCCGACAATGGCCTTGTACAAGGAATCAAAAATCACACGCTTAAGTACTCAATGGGTACGAAAAAAAGTACGAAAAAAAACGTTTGTAATTCTCTTTGAAGTACCGATGTGATATCGACCGAACGATAAATAAGGCACGCCGGCGCAAACGGCAAGCAAAACGGAGGCCAGAATGGCCTTGTACAAGGAATCAAAAATCACACATTTAAGTACTCTATGGGTACGAAAAAAAGTACGAAAAAAATGTTTGTAATTATCTTTGAAGTACTGATGTGGTATCGACCAGAACGATAAATAAGGTACGCCGGCGCAAACGGAAAGCAAAACGGAGGTCAGATTGGCCTTGTACAATGAATCAAAAATCACACCGTTAAGTACTCTATGGGTACGAAAACAAAGTATGTAAAAAACGTTTGTACTTCTCTTTGAAGTACCGATGTGGATATCGACCGAACGATAAATAAGGCACGCCGGCGCAAACGGCAAGCAAAACGGAGGCCGAATGGCCTTGTACAAGGAATCAAAAATCACACGTTAAGTACTCAATGGGTACGAAAAAAAGTACGAAAAAAATTTGTAATTCTCTTTGAAGTACCGATGTGATATCGACCGTAACGATAAATAAGGCACGCCGGCGCAAACGGCAAGCAAAACGGAGGCCGAATGGCCTTGTACAATGAATCAAAAATCACACCCGTTAAGTACTCTATGGGTACAAAACAAAGTATGTAAAAAACGTTTGTACTTCTCTTTGAAGTACCGATGTGTGGTATCGACCGAACGATAAATAAGGTACGCCGGCGCAAACGGCACGCAAAACGGAGGTCAGAATGGCCTTGTACAAGGAATAAAAAATCACACCGTTAAGTACTCTATGGGTACAAAACAAAGTACGTAAAAAACGTTTGTACTTCTCATTGAAGTATCGACCACCGATGTGTTATCGACCGAACGATAAATAAGGCACGCCGGTGCAAACGGCAAGCAAAACGGAGGCCAGAATGGCCTTGAACAAGGAATCAAAAATCACACCGTGAAGTACTCTATGGGTACAAAAAAGAGTATGAAAAAAACGTTTGTAATTCTCTTTGAAGTACTGATGTGATATCGACCAAAACGATAAATAAGGTACGCCGGCGCAAATGGCAAGCAAAATGGAGGCCACAATGGCCTTGTACAAGGAATAAAAATCACACAGTTAAGTACTCAATGGGTACGAAAAAAAGTACGCAAAAAAACGTTTGTAATTCTCTTTGAAGTACTGATGTGATATCGACCAGAACGATAAATAAGGCACGCCGGTGCAAACGGCAAGCAAAACGGAGGCCAGAATGGCCCTGTACAAGGAATCAAAAGTCACACATTTAAGTACTCTATGGGTACGAAAAAAAGTACGAAAAAAATGTTTGCAATTCTCTTTGAAGTACTGATGTGGTATCGACCAGAACGATAAATAAGGTACGCCGGCGCAAACGGAAAGCAAAACGGAGGTCGAATGGCCTTGTACATTGAATCAAAAATCACCCCGTTAAGTACTCTATGGGTAGAAAACAAAGTATGTAAAAAACGTTTGTACTTCTCATTGAAGTACTGATGTGGTATCGACCAGAACGATAAATAAGGTACGCCGGCGCAAACGGCAAGCAAAACGGAGGCCAGAATGGCCTTGTACAAGGAATCAAAAATCACACAAATAAGTACTCTATGGGTACGAAAAAAAGTACGAAAAAAATGTTTGTAATTCTCTTTGAAGTACTGATGTGATATCGACCAGAACGATAAATAAGGCACGCCGGTGCAAACGGAAAGCAAAATGGAGGTCAGAATGGCCTTGTACAATGAATCAAAAATCACCCCGTTGAGTACTTTATGGGTACAAAACAAAGTATGTAAAAAATGTTTGTACTTCTCATTGAAGTACTGATGTGGTATCGACCAGAACGATAAATAAGGTACGCCGGCGCAAACGGCAAGCAAAACGGAGGCCAGAATCGCCTTGTACAAGGAATCAAAAATCATACAGTTAAGTACTCAATGGGTACGAAAAAAAGTACGAAAAAAACGTTTGTAATTCTCTTTGAAGTACTGATGTGATATCGACCAGAACGATAAATAAGGTACGCCGGTGCAAATGGCAAGCAAAACGGAGGCTAGAATGGCCTTGTACAAGGAATCAAAAATCACACGATTAAGTACACTATGGGTACAAAAAAAGTACGAAAAAAAACGTTTGTAATTCTCTTTGAAGTACCGATGTGATATCGACCGAACGATAAATAAGGCACGCCGGCACAAACGGCAAGAAAACGGAGGCCGAATGGCCTTGTACAACGAATCAAAAATCACACGCTTAAGTACTCTATGGGTACGAAAAAAAAAATAAAAACGAATGTTTGTAATTCTCTTTGAAGAACTGATGTGGTATCGACCAAAACGATAAATAAGGTACGCCGGCGCAAACGGCAAGAAAAACGGAGGCAAAATGGCCTTGTACAAGGAATCAAAAATCACTCAGTTATGTACTCAATAGGTACGAAAAAAAGTACGAAAAAAACGTTTGTAATTCTCTTTGAAGTACTGATGTGATATCGACCAGAACGATAAATAAGGCACGCCGGTGCAAACGGCAAGCAAAACGGAGGCTAGAATGGCCTTGTACAAGGAATCAAAAATCACACAGTTAAGTACTCTATGGGTACGAAAAAAAGTACGAAAAAAAAATGTTTGTAATTCTCTTTGAAATACTCATGTGATATCGACCAGAACGATAAATAAGGCACGCCGGCACAAACGGCATGAAAAACGGAGGCCAGAATGGCCATGTACAACGAATCAAAAATCACACCGTTAAGTACTCTATGGGTACGAAAAAAAGTACGAAAAAAAATGTTTGTAATTCTCTTTGAAGAACTGATGTGGTATCGACCAAAACGATAAATAAGGTACGCCGGCGCAAACGGCAAGCAAAACGGAGGTCAGAATGGCCTTGTACAAGGAATCAAAAATCACACCGTTAAGTACTCTATGGGTACAAAACAAAGTACGTAAAAAACGTTTGTACTTATCATTGAAGTACTGATGTGTTATCGACCAGAACGATAAATAAGGCACGCCGGTGCAAACGGCAAGCAAAACGGAGGCCAGAATGGCCTTGTACAAGGAATCAAAAATCACACCGTAAAGTACTCTATGGGTTCAAAAAGAAGTACGAAAAAAAAACGTTTGTAATTCTCTTTGAAGTACTGATGTGGTATCGACCAGAACGATAAATAAGGTACGCCGGCGCAAACGGCAAGCAAAACGGAGGTCTGAATGGCCTTGTACAAGGAATAAAAAATCACACCGTTAAGTACTCTATGGGTACAAAACAAAGTACGTAAAAAAACGTTTGTACTTCTCATTGAAGTACTGATGTGTTATCGACCCTTGATGTGTTATTGACCAGAACGATAAATAAGGCACACCGGCGCAAACGGCAATCAAAACGGAGGCCAGAATGGCCTTGAACAAGGAATCAAAAATCATACCGTGATGTACTCTATGGGTACAAAAAAGAGTACGAAAAAAAATGTTTGTAATTCTTTTTGAAGTACTGATTTTATATCGACCAGAACGATAAATAAGGTACGCCGGCGTAAACGGCAAGCAAAACGGAGGCCAGAATGGCCTTGTACAAGGAATCAAAAATCACACAGTTATGTACTCAATGGGTACGAAAAAAAGTACGATAAAAACATTCGTAATTCTCTTTGAAGTACTGATGTGATATCGACCAGAACGATAAATAAGGCACGCCGGTGCAAACGGCAAGCAAAACGGAGGCCAGAATGGCCTTGTACAAGGAATCAAAAATCAGACGTTAAGTACTCTATGGGTACGAACAAAAAGTACGAAAAAAACGTTAGTAATTCTCTTTGAAGTACTGATGTGATATCGACCAGAACGATAAATAAGGCACGCCGGCGCAAACGGCAAGCAAAACGGAGGCCGTAATGGCCTTGTACAAGGAATCAAATATCACACAGTAAAGTACTCTATGGGTACGAAAAAAAGTATGAAAAAAACGTTTGTAATTCTCTTTGAAGTACTGATGTGATATCGACCAGAACGATAAATAAGGCACGCCGGCACAAACGGCTAGAAAAACGGAGGCCAGAATGGCCATGTACAATGAATCAAAAATCACACAGTTAAGTACTTTATGGGTATGAAAAAAAGTACAAAAACAAATGTTTGTAATTCTTTTTGAAGAACTGATGTGGTATCGACCAGAACGATAAATAAGGTACGCCGGCGCAAACGGCAAGCAAAACGGAGGTCAGAATGGCCTTGTACAAGGAATCAAAAATCACACCGTTAAGTACTCTATGGGTACAAAACAAAGTACGTAAAAAACGTTTGTACTTCTCCTTGAAGTACTGATTTGTTATCGACCAGAACGATAAATAAGGCACGCCGGCGCAAACGGCAAGCAAAACGGAGGCCAGAATGGCCTTGTACAAGGAATCAAAAATCACACCGTTAAGTACTCTATGGGTACAAAAAGAAGTACGAAAAAAAATGTTTTTAATTCTCTTTGAAGTACTGATGTGGTATCGACCAGAATGATAAATAAGATACACCGGCGCAAACGGCAAGCAAAACGGAGGTCAGAATGGCCTTGTACAAGGAATAAAAAATCACACCGTTAAGTACTCTATGGGTACAAAACAAAGTACTAAAAGAACGTTTGTACTTCTCATTGAAGTACTGATGTGTTATCGACCACTGATGTGTTATCGACCAGAACGATAAATAAGGCATGCCGGTGCAAACGGCAAGCAAAACGGAGGCCAGAATGGCCTTGAACAAGGAATCAAAAATCACACCGTGAAGTACTCTATGTGTACAAAAAAGAGTACGAAAAAAACGTTTGTAATTCTCTTTGAAGTACTCATGTGATATCGACCAAAATGATAAATAAGGTACGCCGGGGCAAACGGCAAGAAAAACGGAGGCCAGAATGGCCTCGTACAAGGAATCAAAAATCACACAGTTAAGTACTCAAAGGGTACGAAAAAAGTACGAAAAAAACGTTTGTAATTATCTTTGAAGTACTGATGTGATATCGACCAGAACGATAAATAAGGCACGCCGGTGCAAACGGCAAGCAAAACGGAGGCCAGAATGGTCTTGTACAAGGAATCAAAAATCACACGTTTAAGTACTCTATGGGTACTAAAAAAAGTACGAAAAAAAAGTTTGTAATTCTCTTTGAAGTACTGATGTGATATCGACCAGAACGATAAACAAGGCATGCCGGCGCAAACGGCAAGCAAAACGAGGCCGAATTGCCTTGTACAAGGAATCAAAAATCACACAGTTAAGTACTCTATGGGTACGAAAAAAAGTACGAAAAAAACGTTTGTAATTCTCTTTGAAGTACTGATGTGGTATCGACCAGAACGATAAATAAGGTACGCCGGCGCAAACGGAAAGAAAACGGAAGTCAGAATGGCCTTGTACAATGAATCCAAAATCACACCGTTAAGTATTCAATGGGTACAAAACAAAGTACGTAAAAAATGTTTCTACTTCTCATTGAAGTACTAAAGTGTTATCGACCAGAACGATAAATAAGGCACGCCGGCGCAAACGGCAAGCAAAACGGAGGACAAAATGGCCTTGTACAAGGAATCAAAAATCACATAGTTAAGTACTCAATGGGTACGAAAAAAAGTATGAAAAAAACATTTGTAATTCTCTTTGAAGTACTGATGTCATATTGACCAGAACGATAAATAAGGCACTCCGGCCCAAACGGCAAGAAAAACAGAGGCCAGAATGGCCATGTACAACGAATCAAAAATCACACAGTTAAGTACTCTATGGGTACGGAAAAAAGTACGAAAACAAATGTTTGTAATTCTCTTTGAAGTACTGATGTGGTATCGACCAGAACGATAAATAAAGTACGCCGGCGCAAACGGCAAGCAAAACGGAGGTCAGAATGGCCTTGTACAAGGAATAAAAAATCACACCGTTAAGTACTCTATGGGTACAAAACAAAGTACGTAAAAAAACGTTTGTACTTCTTATTGAAGTACTGATGTGTTATCGACCAGAACGATAAATAAGGCACGCCGGCGCAAACGGCAAGCAAAACGGAGGCGAATGGCCTTGTACAAGGAATCAAAAATCACACAGTTAAGTACTCTATGGGTACGAAAAAAAAGTACGAAAAAAAATGTTTGTAATTCACTTTGAAGTACTGATGTGATATCGACCAGAATGATAAATAAGGCACGCCGGCGCAAACGGCTAGCAAAATAGAGGCCAGAATGGCCTTGTACAAGGAATCAAAAATCACACAGTTAAGTACTCGATGGGTACGAAAAAAACGTTTGTAATTCTTTTGAAGTACTGATGTGATATCGACCAGAACGATAAATAAGGCACGCCGGCGCAAACGGCAAGCAAAGCGGAGGCCAGAATGGTCTTGTACAAGGAATAAAAAATCGCACAGTTAAGTACTCTATGGGTACGAAAAAAAGTACGAAAAAAATGTTTGTAATTATCTTTGAAGTACTGATGTGATATCGACCAGAACGATAAATAAGGCACGCCGGCGAAAACGGCTAGCAAAACGGAGGCCAGAATGGCCTTGTACATGGAATCAAAAATCACACAGTTAAGTACTCTATGGGTACGGAAAAAAAGTACGAAAAAAAACGTTTGTATTTCTCTTTGATGTACTGATGTGGTATCGACCAGAACGATAAATAAGGTACGCCGGCGCAAACGGCAAGCAAAACGGAGGTAAGAAATGGCCTTGTACAAGGAATCGAAAATCACACCGTTAAGTACTCTATGGGTATAAAACAAAGTACGTAAAAAAAACGTTTGTACTTCTCATTGAATTACTGATGTGATATCGACCAGAATGATAAACAAGGCACGCCGGTGCAAACGGAAAGAAAAACGGAGGCCAGAATGGCCTTGTACAAGGAATCAAAAATCACACCGTTTAGTGCTCTATGTGTACAAAAAAGTGTATGAAAAAAACATTTGTAATTCTCTTTGAAGTATTGGTGTGATATCGACCAGAACGATAAATAAGGCATGCCGGCGCAAACGGCAAGCAAAACGGAGGCCAGAATGGCTTTGTACAAGGAATAAAAAATCACACAGTTAAGTACTCTATGGGTACGAAAAAAAAGTACGAAAACAAATGTTTGTAATTCTCTTTGAAGTAATGATGTGGTATCGACCAGAACGATAAATAAGGTACGCCGGCGCAAACGGCAAGCAAAACGGAGGTCAGAATGGCCTTGTACAAAGAATAAAAAATCACACCGTTAAGTACTCTATGGGTACAAACAAAGTACGTAAAAAACGTTTGTACTTCTCATTGAAGTACTGATGTGTTATCGACCACTGATGTGTTATCGACCAGAACGATAAATAAGGCACCCGCGCAAACGGCAAGCAAAACGGAGGCCAGAATGGCCTTGAACAAGGAATCAAAAATCACATCGTGATGTACTCTATGGGTACAAAAAAGAGTACGAAAAAAAAAACGTTTGTAATTCTCTTTGAAGTACTGATTTGATATCGACCAGAACGATAAATAAGGTACGCCGGCGCAAACGGCAAGCAAAACGGAGGCCAGAATGGCCTTGTACAAGGAATTAAAAATCACACAGTCATGTACTCAATGGGTACGTAAAAAGTACGAAAAAAACGTTTGTAATTCTCTTTGAAGTACTGATGTGAAATCGACCAGAACGATAAATAAGGCACGCCGGTGCAAACGGCAAGGAAAATGGAGACCAGAATGTCCTTGTACAAGGAATCAAAAATCACACAGTTAAGTACTCTATGGGTACGAAAAAAAGTACGAAAAAACGTTTGTAATTCTCTTTGAAGTATTGATGTGATATCGACTAGAACGATAAATAAGGCACGCCGGCGCAAACGGCATGCAAAATGGAGGCCAGAATGGCCTTGTACAAGGAATCAAATATCACACAGTTAAGTACTCTATTGGTATGAAAAAAAGTACGAAAAAAACGTTTAATTCTCTTTGAAGTACTGATGTGATATCGACCAGAACGATAAATAAAGCACGCCGGCACAAACGGCTGGAAAAACGGAGGCCAGAATGGCCATGTACAACAAATCAAAAATCACACAGTTAAGTACTTTATGGGTATGAAAAAAGTAATAAAACAAATGTTTGTAATTCCTTTTGAAGAACTGATGTGGTATCGACCAGAACGATAAATAAGGTACGCCGGCGCAAACGGCAAGCAAAACGGAGGTCAGAATGGCCTTGTACAGGGAATCAAAAATCACACCGTTAAGTACTCTATGGGTACAAAACAAAGTACGTAAAAAACGTCTGTACTTCTCATTGAAGTATTGATGTGATATCGACCAGAACGATAAATAAGGCATGCCGGCGCAAACGGAAAGAAAAACGGAGGCCAGAATGGCCTTGTACAAGGAATCAAAAATCACACCGTTTAGTGCTCTATGGGTACAAAAAAGAGTATGAAAAAAACATTTGTAATTCTCTTTGAAGTACTGATGTGATATCGACCGGAACGATAAATAAGGCACGCCGGCGCAAACGGCAAGCAAAACGGAGGCCAGAATGACCTTGTACAAGGAATAAAAAATCACACAGTTAAGTACTCTATGGATACAAAACAAAGTACGTAAAAAACGTTTGTACTTCTCATTGAAGTACTGATGTGTTATCGACCACTGATGTGTTATCGACCAGAACGATAAATAAGGCACGCCGGCGCAAACGGCAAGCAAAACGGAGGCCAGAATGGCCTTGAACAAGGAATCTAAAATCACACCGTGATGTACTCTATGGGTACAAAAAAGAGTATGAAAAAAAAAACGTTTGTAATTCTCTTTGAAGTACTGATTTGATATCGACCAGAATGATAAATAAGGTACGCCGGCGCAAGCGGCAAGCAAAACGGAGGCCAAAATGGCCTTGTACAAGGAATCAAAAATCACACAGTTATGTACTCAATGGGTACGTAAAAAGTACGAAAAAACGTTTGTAATTCTCTTTGAAGTACTGATGTGATATCGACCAGAACGATAAATAAGGCCCGCCGGTGCAAACGGCAAGCAAAATGGAGGCCAGAATGGCCTTGTACAAGGAATCAAATATCACACAGTTAAGTACTCGATGGGTACGAAAAAAAGTACGAAAAAAATATTTGTAATTCTCTTTGAAGTAGTGATGTGATATCGACCAGAACGATAAATAAGGCACGCCGGCACAAACGGCTAGAAAAACGGAGGCCATAATGGCCATGTACAACGAATCAAAAATCACACAGTTAAGTACTTTATGGGAATGAAAAAAGTACAAAAACAAATGTTTGTAATTCTTTTGAAGAACTGATGTGGTATCGACCAGAACGATAAATAAGGTACGCCGGCGTAAACGGCAAGCAAAAAACGGAGGTCAGAATGGCCTTGTACAAGGAATCAAAAATCACACCGTTAAGTACTCTATGGGTACAAAACAAAGTACGTAAAAAACTTTTGTACTTCTCATTGAAGTACTGATTTGTTATCGACCAGAACGATAAATAAGGCACGCCGGCGCAAACGGCAAGCAAAACGGAGGCCAGAATGGCCTTGTACAAGGAATCAAAAATCACACCGTTAAGTACTCTATGGGTACAAAAAGAAGTATGAAAAAAAACGTTTGTAATTCTCTTTGATGTACAGATGTGGTATCGACCAGAACGATAAATAAGATACGCCGGCGCAGACGGCAAGAAAAACGGAGGTCAGAATGGCCTTGTACAAGGAATAAAAAATCACACCGTTAAGTACTCTATGGGTACAAAACAAAGTACTAAAAAAATGTTTGTACTTCTCATTGAAGTACTGATGTGTTATCGACCACTGATGTGTTATCGACCAGAACGATAAATAAGGCATGCCGGCGCAAACGGCAAGCAAAACGGAGGCCAGAATGGCCTTGAACAAGGAATAAAAAATCACACCGTGAAGTACTCTATGGGTACAAAAAAGAGTACGAAAAAAACGTTTGTAATTCTCTTTGAAGTACTGATGTGATATCGACCAAAACGATAAATAAGGTACGCCGGCGCAAACGGCAAGAAAAATGGAGGCCAGAATGGCCTTGTACAAGGAATCAAAAATCACACAGTTAAGTACTCAATGGGTACGAAAAAAAAGTATGAAAAAAACATTTGTAATTCTCTTTGAAGTACTGATGTGGTATCGACCAGAACGATAAATAAGGCACGCTGGTACAAACGGCAAGCAAAACGGAGGCCAGAATGGCCTTGTACAAGGAATCAAAAATCACACAGTTAAGTACTCTATGGGTACGAAAAAAAGTACGAAAAAAAACGTTTGTAATTCTCTTTGAAGTACTGATGTGGTATCGACCATATGATAAATAAGGTACGCCGGTGCAAACGGAAAGCAAAACGGAAGTCAGAATGGCCTTGTACAATCAATCAAAAATCACACCGTTAAGTATTCTAAGGGTACAAAACAAAGTACGTAAAAAACATTTGTACTTCTCATTGAAGTACTAAAGTGTTATCGACCAGAACGATAAATAAGGCACGCCGGCGCAAACGGCAAGCAAAACGGAGGACAGAATGGCCTTGTACAAGGAATCAAAAATCACACCGTTAAGTACTCTATGGGAACAAAAAAGAGTTCGAAAAAAAACGTTTGTAATTCTCTTTGAAGTACTGATGTGATATCGACCAGAACGATAAATAAGGTACGCCGGCGCAAACGGCAAGCAAAACGGAGGCCAGAATGGCCTTGTACAAGGAATCAAAAATCACACAGTTAAGTACTCAATGGGTACGAAAAAAAGTATGAAAAAAACATTTGTAATTCTCTTTGAAGTACTGATGTTATATCGACCAGAACGATAAATAAGGCACGCCGGCAAAAACGGCAAGCAAAACGGAGGCCAGAATGGCCTTGTACAAGGTATCAAAAATCACACAGTTAAGTACTCGATGGGTACGAAAAAAAGTACGAAAAAAAACGTTTGTAATTCTCTTTGAAGTACTGATGTGGTATCGACCAGAATGATAAATAAGGTACGCCGGTGCAAACGGAAAGCAAAACGGAAGTCAGAATGGCCTTGTACAATCAATCAAAAATCACACCGTTAAGTATTCTAAGGGTACAAAACAAAGTACGTAAAAAACATTTGTACTTCTCATTGAAGTACTAAAGTGTTATCGACCAGAACGATAAATAAGGCACGCCGGCGCAAACGGCAAGCAAAACGGAGGACAGAATGGCCTTGTACAAGGAATCAAAAATCACACCGTTAAGTACTCTATGGGTACAAAAAAGAATACGAAAAAAAACGTTTGTAATTCTCTTTGAAGTACTGATGTGATATCGACCAAAACGATAAATAAGGTACGCCGGCGCAAACGGCAAGAAAAATGGAGGCCAGAATGGCCTTGTACAAGGAATCAAAAATCACACAGTTAAGTACTCAATGGGTACGAAAAAAAGTATATGAAAAAAACATTTGTAATTCTCTTTGAAGTACGATGTGGTATCGACCGAACGATAAATAAGGCACGCCGGTACAAACGGCAAGCAAAACGGAGGCCGAATGGCCTTGTACAAGGAATCAAAAATCACACAGTTAAGTACTCTATGGGTACGAAAAAAAGTACGAAAAAAAACGTTTGTAATTCTCTTTGAAGTACAGATGTGGTATCGACCAGAATGATAAATAAGGTACGCCGGTGCAAACGGAAAGCAAAACGGAAGTCAGAATGGCCTTGTACAATCAATCAAAAATCACACCGTTAAGTATTCTAAGGGTACAAAACAAAGTACGTAAAAAACATTTGTACTTCTCATTGAAGTACTAAAGTGTTATCGACCAGAACGATAAATAAGGCACGCCTGCGCAAACGGCAAGCAAAACGGAGGACAGAATGGCCTTGTACAAGGAATCAAAAATCACACCGTTAAGTACTCTATGGGTACAAAAAAGAGTACGAAATAAAACGTTTGTAATTCTCTTTGAGTACTGATGTGATATCGACCAGAACGATAAATAAGGCACGCCGGCGCAAACGGCAAGCAAAACGGAGGCCAGAATGACCTTGTACAAGGAATCAAAAATCACACAGTTAAGTACTCAATGGGTACGAAAAAAAAGTATGAAAAAAACATTTGTAATTCTCTTTGAAGTACTGATGTGGTATCGACCAGAACGATAAATAAGGCACGCTGGTACAAACGGCAAGCAAAACGGAGGCCAGAATGGCCTTGTACAAGGAATCAAAAATCACACAGTTAAGTACTCTATGGGTACGAAAAAAAAGTACGAAAAAAAACGTTTGTAATTCTCTTTGAAGTACTGATGTGGTATCGACCAGAATGATAAATAAGGTACGCCGGTGCAAACGGAAAGCAAAACGGAAGTCAGAATGGCCTTGTACAATCAATCAAAAATCACACCGTTAAGTATTCTAAGGGTACAAAACAAAGTACGTAAAAAACATTTGTACTTCTCATTGAAGTACTAAAGTGTTATCGACCAGAACGATAAATAAGGCACGCCGGCGCAAACGGCAAGCAAAACGGAGGACAGAATGGCCTTGTACAAGGAATCAAAAATCACACCGTTAAGTACTCTATGGGTACAAAAAAGAGTACGAAAAAAAACGTTTGTAATTCTCTTTGAAGTACTGATGTGATATTGACCAGAACGATAAATAAGGTACGCCGGCGCAAACGGCAAGCAAAACGGAGGCCAGAATGGCCTTGTACAAGGAATCAAAAATCACACAGTTAAGTACTCAATGGGTACGAAAAAAAGTATGAAAAAAACATTTGTAATTCTCTTTGAAGTACTGATGTTATATCGACCAGAACGATAAATAAGGCACGCCGGCAAAAACGGCAAGCAAAACGGAGGCCAGAATGGCCTTGTACAAGGTATCAAAAATCACACAGTTAAGTACTCGATGGGTACGAAAAAAAGTACGAAAAAAAACGTTTGTAATTCTCTTTGAAGTACTGATGTGATATCGACCAGAACGATAAATAAGGCATGCCGGCACAAACGGCAAACAAAACGGAAGCCAGAATGGCCTTGTACAAGGAATCAAAAATCACACAGTTAAGTACTCTTTGGGTACGAAACAAAGTATGAAAAAAAACTTTTGTAATTCTCATTGAAGTACTCATGTGATATTGACCAGAACGATAAATACGCAAACGGCAAGCAAAACATTGCCCAGAATTGCCTTGTAAAAGGAATCAAAAATCACACGCTTAAGTACTTTATGGGTACGAAAAATAGTATGAAAAAAAAATGTTTTTAATTCTCTTTTAAGTACAGATGTGGTATCGACCAGAACGATAAATAAGGTACGCCGGCGCAAACGGCAAGCAAAACGGAGGTCAGAATGGCCTTGTACAAGGAATCAAAAATCACACCGTTAAGTACTCTATGGGTACGAAACAAAGTACGTAAAAAGCGCTTGTACTTCTCATTAAAGTACGATGTGTTATCGACCGGAACGATAAATAATGCACGCCGGCGCAATCGGCAAGCAAAACGGAGGCCATAATGGCCTTGTACAAGGATTCAAAATCACACCGTTAAGTACTCTATAGGTACAAAAAAGAGTACGAAAAAAACGTTTGTAATTCTTTTTAAAGTACGGATATGATATCGACCAGAACGATAAATAAGGCACGCCGGCGCAAACGGCAAGCAAAACGGAGGCCATAATGGCCTTGTACAAGGAATCAAAAATCACACAGTTAAGTACTCTATGGGTACGAAAAAAAGTATGAAAAAAACATTTGTAATTCTCTTTGAAGTACTGATGTGGTATCGACCAGAACGATAAATAAGGCACGCCGGTACAAACGGCAAGCAAAACGGAGGCCAGAATGGCCTTGTACAAGGAATCAAAAATCACACAGTTAAGTACTCTATGGGTACGAAAAAAAAGTACGAAAAAAAACGTTTGTAATTCTCTTTGAAGTACTGATGTGGTATCGACCAGAATGATAAATAAGGTACGCCGGTGCAAACGGAAAGCAAAACGGAAGTCAGAATGGCCTTGTACAATCAATCAAAAATCACACCGTTAAGTATTCTAAGGGTACAAAACAAAGTACGTAAAAAACATTTGTACTTCTCATTGAAGTACTAAAGTGTTATCGACCGAACGATAAATAAGGCACGCCGGCGCAAACGGCAAGCAAAACGGAGGACGAAATGGCCTTGTACAAGGAATCAAAAATCACACCGTTAAGTACTCTATGGGTACAAAAAAGAGTACGAAAAAAAAACGTTTGTAATTCTCTTTGAAGTACGATGTGATATTGACCGAACGATAAATAAGGTACGCCGGCGCAAACGGCAAGCAAAACGGAGGCCGAATGGCCTTGTACAAGGAATCAAAAATCACACGCTTAAGTACTCAATGGGTACGAAAAAAAGTATGAAAAAAACATTTGTAATTCTCTTTGAAGTATGCGATGTTATATCGACCGAACGATAAATAAGGCACGCCGGCAAAAACGGCAAGCAAAACGGAGGCCGAATGGCCTTGTACAAGGTATCAAAAATCACACGTTAAGTACTCGATGGGTACGAAAAAAAGTACGAAAAAAAAACGTTTGTAATTCTCTTTGAAGTACGATGTGATATCGACCGAACGATAAATAAGGCATGCCGGCACAAACGGCAAACAAAACGGAAGCGAATGGCCTTGTACAAGGAATCAAAAATCACACAGTTAAGTACTCTTTGGGTACGAAACAAAGTATGAAAAAAAACTTTTGTAATTCTCATTGAAGTACTCATGTGATATTGACCAGAACGATAAATACGCAAACGGCAAGCAAAACATTGCCCAGAATTGCCTTGTAAAAGGAATCAAAAATCACACAGTTAAGTACTCTATGGGTACGAAAAATAGTATGAAAAAAAAATGTTTTTAATTCTCTTTTAAGTACAGATGTGGTATCGACCAGAACGATAAATAAGGTACGCCGGCGCAAACGGCAAGCAAAACAGAGGTCAGAATGGCCTTGTACAAGGAATCAAAAATCACACCGTTAAGTACTCTATGGGTACGAAACAAAGTACGTAAAAAGCGCTTGTACTTCTCATTAAAGTACTGATGTGTTATCGACCGGAACGATAAATAATGCACGCCGGCGCAATCGGCAAGCAAAACGGAGGCCATAATGGCCTTGTACAAGGATTCAAAATCACACCGTTAAGTACTCTATAGGTACAAAAAAGAGTACGAAAAAAACGTTTGTAATTCTTTTTAAAGTACGGATATGATATCGACCAGAACGATAAATAAGGCACGCCGGCGCAAACGGCAAGCAAAACGGAGGCCATAATGGCCTTGTACAAGGAATCAAAAATCACACACTTAAGTACTCTATGGGTACGAAAAAAAGTATGAAAAAAACGTTTGTAATTCTCTTTGAAGTACGATGTGATATCGACCGAACGATAAATAAGGAACGCCGGCGCAAACGGCAAGCAAAACGGAGGCCGAATTGCCTTGTACAAGGAATCAAAAATCACACAGTTAAGTACTCTATGGGTACGAAAAAAAGTACGAAAAAAAATGTTTGTAATTCTCTTTGAAGTACTGATGTGGTATCGACCAGAACGATAAATAAGTTACGCCGGCGCAAACGCCAAGCAAAACGGAGGTCAGAATGGCCTTGTACAAGGAATCAAAAATCACACCGTTAAGTACTCTATGGGTACAAAACAAAGTACGTAAAAAACATTTGTACTTCTCATTGAAGTACTGATGTGATATCGACCAGAACAATAAATAAGGCACGCCGGCGCAAACCGCAAGCAAAACGGAGGCCAGAATGGCCTTGTACAAGGAATCAAAAATCACACCGTTTAGTGCTCTATGGGTACAAAAAAGAGTATGAAAAAAACGTTTGTAATTCTCTTTGAAGTACTGATATGGTATCGACAAGAATGAAAAATAAGGCATGCCGGCACAAACGGCAAGCAAAACAGTGGCCATAATGGCCTTGGACAAGGAATAAAAAATCACACAGTTAAGCACTCTATGGGTACGAAAAAAAGTACGAAAAAAAACGTTTGTAAATCTCTTTGAAGTACTGATGTGATATCGACCAGAACGATAAATAAGGCATGCCGGCACAAACGGCAAGCAAAACGGTGGCCAGAATGGCCTTGTACAAGGAATCAAAAATCACACAGTTAAGTACTCTTTGGGTACGAAACAAAGTACGAAAAAAAACTTTTGTAATTCTTATTGAAGTACTCATGTGATATTGACCAGAATGATAAATAAGGCACGCCGGTGCAAACGGCAAGCAAAACGTTGGCCAGAATTGCCTTGTACAAGGAATCAAGAATCACACGGTTAAGTACTTTATGGGTACGGAAAAAAAGTACGAAAAAAAACGTTTGTAATTCTCTTTGAAGTACTGATGTGGTATCGACCAGAACGATAAATAAGGTACGCCGGCGCAAACGGCAAGCAAAACGGAGGTCAGAATGGCCTTGTACAAGGAATCAAAAATCACACCGTTAAGTACTCTATGGGTACCAAACAAAGTACGTAAAAAACGCTTGTACTTCTCATTGAAGTACTAATGTGTTATCGACCAGAACGATAAATAATGCACGCCGGCGCAAACGGCAAGCAAAACGGAGGCCAGAATGGCCTTGTACAAGGATTCAAAATCACACCGTTAAGTACACTATAGGTACAAAAAAGAGTATGAAAAAAAACAATTGTATTTCTCTTTGAAGTACTGATGTGATATCGACCAGAACGATAAATAAGGCACGCCGGCGCAAACGGCAAGCAAAACGGAGGCCAGAATGGCCTTGTACAAGGAATCAAAAATCCCACAGTTAAGTATTCCATGGGTACGAAAAAAAGTACGAAAAAAAATTGTTTGTAATTCTCTTTGAAGTACTGATGTGGTATCGACCAGAACGATAAATAAGGTACGCCGGCGCAAACGGCAAGCAAAACGGAGGTCAGAATGGCCTTGTACAAGGAATCAAAAATCACACCGTTAAGTACTCTATGGGTACAAAACAAAGTACGTAAAAAACGTTTGTACTTCTCATTGAAGTACTGATGTGATATCGACCAAAACAATAAATAAGGCACGCCGGTGCAAACCGCAAGCAAAACGGAGGCCAGAATGGCCTTGTACAAGGAATCAAAAATCACACCGTTTAGTGCTCTATGGGTACAAAAAAGAGTATGAAAAAAAGGTTTGTAATTCTCTTTGAAGTATTGATATGATATCGACAAGAATGATAAATAAGGCATGCCGACGCAAACGGCAAGCAAAACGGAGGCCAGAATGGCCTTGTACAAGGAATAAAAAATCACACAGTTAAGTACTCTATGGGTACGAAAAAAGTATGAAAAAAACATTTGTAATTCTCTTTGAAGTACTGATGTTATATCGACCAGAACGATAAATAAGGCACGCTGGCACAAACGGCAAGAAAAACGGAGGCCAGAATGGTCATGTACAACGAATCAAAAATCACACAGTTAAGAACTCTATGGGTAGGAAAAAAAGTATGAAAACAAATGTTTGTAATTCTCTTTGAAGTACTGATGTGGTATCGACCAGAACGACAAATAAGGTATGCCGGTGCAAACGGCAAGCAAAACGGAGGTCAGAATGGCCTTGTACGAGGAATAAAAAGGTATGCCGGCGCAAACGGCAAGCAAAACGGAGGTCAGAATGGCCTTGTACAAGGAATAAAAAATCACACCGTTAAGTACTCTATGGGTACAAAACAAAGTACGCAAAAAACGTTTGTACTTCTCATTGAAGTACTGATGTGATATCGACCAGAACAATAAATAAGGCACGCCGGCGCAAACCGCAAGCAAAACGGAGGCCAGAATGGCCTTGTACAAAGAATCAAAAATCACACCGTTTAGTGCTCTATGGGTACAAAAAAGAGTATGAAAAAAACGTTTGTAATTCTCTTTGAAGTACTGATATGATATCGACAAGAATGATAAATAAGGCATGCCGGCACAAACGGCAAGCAAAACAGTGGCCATAATGGCCTTGTACAAGGAATAAAAAATCACACAGTTAAGCACTCTATGGGTACGAAAAAAGTATGAAAAAAAAACGTTTGTAATTCTCTTTGAAGTACTGATGTGATATCGACCAGAACGATAAATATCGCATGCCGGCACAAACGGCACGCAAAACGGTGGCCAGAATGGCCTTGTACAAGGAATCAAAAATCACACAGTTAAGTACTCTTTGGGTAGGAAACAAAGTACGAAAAAAAAACTTTTGTAATTCTCATTGAAGTTCTCATGTGATATTGACCAGAATGATAAATAAGGCACGCCGGTGCAAACGGCAAGCAAAACGTTGGCCAGAATTGCCTTGTACAAGGAATCAAAAATCACACAGTTAAGTACTCTACGGGTACGGAAAAAAGTATGAAAAAAAACGTTTGTAATTCTCTTTGAAGTACTGATGTGGTATCGACCAGAACGATAAATAAGGTACGCCGGCGCAAACGGCAAGCAAAACGGAGGTCAGAATGGCCTTGTACAAGGAATCAAAAATCACACCGTTAAGTACTCTATGGGTACCAAACAAAGTACGTAAAAAACGCTTGTACTTCTCATTGAAGTACTAATGTGTTATCGACCAGAACGATAAATAATGCACGCCGGCGCAAACGGCAAGCAAAACGGAGGCCAGAATGGCCTTGTACAAGGATTCAAAATGACACCGTTAAGTACACTATAGGTACAAAAAAGAGTACGAAATAAAACGTTTGTATTTCTCTTTGAAGTACTGATGTGATATCGACCAGAACGATAAATAAGGCAGGCCGGCGTAAACGGCAAGCAAAACGGAGGCCAGAATGGCCTTGTACAAGGAATCAAAATTCCCACAGTTAAGTATTCTATGGGTACGAAAAAAAGTACGAAAAAAACGTTTGTAATTCTCTTTGAAGAACGATGTGATATCGACCGAACGATAAATAAGGCACGCCGGTGCAAACGGCAAGCAAAACGGAGGCCAGAATGGCCTTGTACAAGGAATTAAAAATCACACAGTTAAGTACTCTATGGGTACGAAAAAAAAGTACGAAAAAAAATGTTTGTAATTCTCTTTGAAGTACGATGTGGTATCGACCAGAACGATAAATAAGGTACGCCGGCGCAAACGGCAAGCAAAACGGAGGTCAGAATGGCCTTGTACAAGGAATCAAAAATCACACCGTTAAGTACTCTATGGGTACAAAACAAAGTACGTAAAAAACGTTTGTACTTCTCATTGAAGTACTGATGTGATATCCACCAAAACAATAAATAAGGCACGCCGGCGCAAACCACAAGCAAAACGGAGGCCAGAATGGCCTTGTACAAGGAATCAAAAATCAAACCGTTTAGTGCTCTATGGGTACAAAAAAGAGTATGAAAAAAAGGTTTGTAATTGTCTTTGAAGTACTGATATGATATCGACAAGAATGATAAATAAGGCATGCCGGCGCAAACGGCAAGCAAAACGGAGGCCAGAATGGCCTTGTACAAGGAATAAAAAATCACACAGTTAAGTACTCTATGGGTACAAAAAAAGTACGAAAAAAACATTTGTAATTCTCTTTGAAGTACTGATGTGATATCGACCAGAACGATAAATAAGGCACGCTGGCACAAACGGCAAGAAAAACGGAGGCCAGAATGGTCATGTACAACGAATCAAAAATCACACAGTTAAGAACTCTATGGGTAGGAAAAAAAAGTACGAAAACAAATGTTTGTAATTCTCTTTGAAGTACTGATGTGGTATCGACCAGAACGACAAATAAGGTATGCCGGTGCAAACGGCAAGCAAAACGGAGGTCTGAATGGCCTTGTACGAGGAATAAAAAGGTACGCCGGCGCAAACGGCAAGCAAAACGGAGGTTAGAATGGCCTTGTACAAGGAATAAATAATCACACCGTTAAGTACTCTATGGGTACACAACAAAGTACGTAAAAAACGTTTGTACTTCTCATTGAAGTACTGATGTGATATCGATCAGAACAATAAATAAGGCACGCCGGCGCAAACCGCAAGCAAAACGGAGGCCAGAATGGCCTTGTACAAGGAATCAAAAATCACACCGTTTAGTGCTCTATGGGTACGAAAAAAAGTACGAAAAAAAAACGTTTGTAATTCTCTTTGATGTACTGATGTGATATCGACCAGAACGATAAATAAGGCATGCCGGCACAAACGGCAAGCGAAACGGTGGCAAGAATGGCCTTGTACAAGGAATCAAAAATCACACAGTTAAGTACTCTTTGGGTACGAAACAAAGTATGAAATTTTTTTTTTGTAATTCTCATTGAAGTACTCATGTGATATCGACCAGAACGATAAATAAGGCACGCCGGCGCAAACGGCAAGCAAAACGGAGGCCAGAATGGCCTTGTACAAGGATTCAAAATCACACCGTTAAGTACTCTATGGTACAAAAAAAGAGTACGAAAAAATGTTTGTAATTATCTTTGAAGTACGATGTGATATCGACCGAACGATAAATAAGGCACGCCGGCGCAAACGGCAAGCAAAACGGAGGCCGAAATTGCCTTGTACAAGGAATCAAAAATCACACAGTTAAGTACTCTATGGGTACGAAAAAAAGTACGAAAAAAAATGTTTGTCATTCTCTTTGAAGTACTGATGTGGTATCGACCAGAACGATAAATAAGGTACGACGGCGCAAACGGCAAGCAAAACGGAGGTCAGAATGGCCATGTTCAAGGAATCAAAAATCACACCGTTAAGTACTCTATGGGTACAAAACAAAGTACGTAAAAAACGTTTGTACTTCTCATTGAAGTACTGATGTGATATCGACCAAAACAATAAATAAGGCACGCCGGCGCAAACGGCAAGCAAAACGGTGGCCAGAATGGCCTTGTACAAGGAATCAAAAATCACACCGTTTAGTGCTCTATGGGTACAAAAAAGATTATGAAAAAAAGGTTTGTAATTTTCTTTGAAGTACTGATATGATATCGACAAGAATGATAAATAAGGCATGCCAGCGCAAACGGCAAGCAAAACAGAGGCCAGAATGGCCTTGTACAAAGAATAAAAAATCACACAGTTAAGTACTCTATGGGTACGAAAAAAAGTACGAAAAAAACATTTGTAATTCTCTTTGAAGTACTGGTGTGATATCGACCAGAACGGTAAATAAGGCACGCTGGCAAAAACGGCAAGAAAAACGGAGGCCAGAATGGCCATGTACAACGAATCAAACACAGTTAAGAACTCTATGGGTACGAAAAAAAGTACAAAAACAAATGTTTGTAATTCTCTTTGAAGTACTGATGAGGTATCGACCAAAACGAAAAATAAGGTATGCCGGTGCAAACGGCAAGCAAAACGGAGGTCAGAATGGCCTTGTACGAGGAATAAAAAGGTACGCCGGCGCAAACGGCATGCAAAACGGAGGTCAGAATGGCCTTGTACAAGGAATAAAAAATCACACCGTTAAGTACTCTATGGGTACAAAACAAAGTACGTAAAAAACGTTTGTACTTCTCATTGAAGTACTGATGTGTTATCGACCAGAACGATAAATAAGGCACGCCGGCGCAAACGGCAAGCAAAACGGAGGCCAGAATGGCCTTGTACAAGGAATGAAAAATCACACAGTTAAGTACTCTATGGGTACGAAAAAAGTACGAAAAAAACGTTTTTAATTCTCATTGAAGTACTGATGTGATATCGACTAGAACGATAAATAAGGCACGCCGGCGCAAACGGCATGCAAAACGGAGGCCAGAATTGCCTTGTACAAGGAATCAAAAATCACACATTTAAGTACTCTATGGGTACGAAAATAAGTACGAAAAAAAAAACGTTTGTAATTCTCTTTGAAGTACTGATGTGAAATCGACCAGAACGATAAATTAGGCACGCCGGCGCAAACGGCAAGAAAAACGGAGGCCAGAATGGCCATGTACAACGAATCAAAAATCACACAGTTAAGTACTCTATATGTACGAAAAAAAGTACAAAAACAAATGTTTGTAATTCTCTTTGAAGTACTGATGTGGTATCGACCAGAACGATAAATAAGGTACGCCGGTGCAAACGGCAAACAAAACGGAGATCAGAATGGCCTTGTACAAAGAATAAAAAATCACACCGTTAAGTACTCTATGGGTACAAAACAAAGTACGTAAAAAATGTTTGTACTTCTCTTTGAAGTACTGATGTGTTATCGACCACTGATGTGTTATCGACCAGAACGATAAATATGGCACGCCGGCACAAACGGATGCCAGAATGGACTTGAACAAGGAATCAAAAATCACACCTTGAAGTACTCTATGGGTACAAAAAAGAGTACGAAAAAAAACGTTTGTAATTCTCTTTGAAGTACTGATGTGATATCGACCAGAACGATAAATAAGGTACATCGGCGCAAACGGCAAGCAAAACGGAGGCCAGAATGGCCTTGTACAAGGAATCAAAAATCACACAGTTAAGTACTCAATGGGTACGAAAAAAGTACGAAAAAAACATTTGTAATTCTCTTTGAAGTACTGATGTGATATCGACCAGAACGATAATAAGGCACGCCGGTTCAAACTGCAAGCAAAACGGAGGCCAGAATGGCCTTGTACAAGGAATCAAAAATCACACAGTTAAGTACTCTGTGGGTACGAAAAAAAGTACAAAAAAAAGTTTGTAATTCTCTTTGAGGTACTGATGTGGTATCGACCAGAACGATAAATAAGGTATGCCGGCGCAAAAGGAAAGCAAAACGGATGTCAGAATGGCCTTGTACAATGAATCAAAAATCACACCGTTAAGTACTCTATGGGTACAAAACAAAGTACGCAAAAAAAGTTTGTACTTCTCATTGAAGTACTGATGTGTTATCGACAAGAACGATAAATAAGGCACGCCGGCACAAACGGCAAGCAAAATGGAGGACAGAATGGCCTTGTACAAGGAATCAAAAATCACACCGTTAAGTACTCTGTGGGTACAAAAAAGAGTACGGAAAAAAATGTTTGTAATTCTCTTTGAAGTACGATGTGATATCGACCGAACGATAAATAAGGTATGCCGGCGCAAACGGCAAGCAAAACAGAGGCCAGAATGGCCTTGTACAAGGAATCAAAAATCACACGATTTAAGTACTCAATGGGTACGAAAAAAAAAGTACGAAAAAAACCTTTGTAATTCTCTTTGAAGTACGATGTGATATCGACCGAACGATAAATAAGGCACGCCGGCACAAACGGCAAGCAAAACGGAGGCCGAATGGCCTTGTACAAGGAATCAAAAATCACACGCTTAAGTATCCTATGGGTACGAAAAAAAGTACGAAAAAAAATGTTTGTAATTCTCTTTGAAGTACTCATGTGATATCGACCAGAACGATAAATAAGGCACGCCGGCACAAACGGCAAGCAAAACGGAGGCCGGAATGGCCTTGTACAAGGAATCAAAAATCACACAGTTAAGTACTCTATGGGTACGAATCAATCTACGAAAAAAAACGTTTGTAATTCTCTTTGAAGTACGATGTGATATCGACCGAACGATAAATAAGGCACGCCGGCGCAAACGGCAAGCAAAACGGAGGCGAATGGCCTTGTACAAGGAATCAAAAATCACACAGTTAGGAATTCTATGGGTACGAAACAAAGTACAAAAAAAAAACGTTTGTAATTCTCATTGAAGTACTCATGTGATATCGACCAGAACGATAAATAAGGCACGCCGGCGCAAACGGCAAGCAAAACGGAGGCCATAATTGCCTTGTACAAGGAATCAAAAATCACACAGTTAAGTAGTCTATGGGTACGAAAATAAGTACGAAAAAAACGTTTGTAATTCTCGTTGAAGTACTGATGTGGTATCGACCAGAACGATAAATAAGGTACGCTGGCGCAAACGGCAAGCAAAACGGAGGTCAGAATGGCCTTGTACAAGGAATAAAAAATCACACCGTTAAGTACTCTATGGGTACAAAACAAAGTACGTAAAAAACGTTTGTACTTCTCATTGAAGTACAGATGTGTTATCGACCAGAACGATAAATAAGGCACGCCGGCGCAAACGGCAAGCAAAACGGAGGCCGAATGGCCTTGTACAAGGAATCAAAAATCACACGCTTAAGTACTCTATGGGTACGAAAAAAAGTACGAAAAAAAACGTTTGTAATTCTCATTGAAGTACTCGATGTGATATCGACCGAACGATAAATAAGGCACGCCGGCGCAAACGGCAAGCAAAACGGAGGCGAAATGGCCTTGTACAAGGAATCAAAAATCACACATTTAAGTACTCTATGGGTACGAAAAAAAGTACGAAAAAAAATGTTTGTAATTCTCTTTGAAGTACTGATGTGATATCGACCAGGACGATAAATTAGGCACGCCGGCACAAACGGCAAGAAAAACGGAGGCCAGAATGGCCATGTACAACGAATCAAAAATCACACAGTTAAGTACTCTATAGGTACGAAAAAAAGTACGAAAACAAATGTTTGTAATTCTCTTTGAAGTACTGATGTGGTATCGACCAGAACGATAAATAAGGTACGCCGGCGCAAACGGCAAACAAAACGGAGGTCAGAATGGCCTTGTACAAAGAATAAAAAATCACACCGTTAAGTACTCTATGGGTACAAAACAAAGTACGTAAAAAATGTTTGTACTTCTCTTTGAAGTACTGATGTGTTATCGACCACTGATGTGTTATCGACCAGAACGATAAATAAGGCACGCCGGCACAAACGGCAAGCAAAACGGATGCCAGAATGGCCTTGTACAAGGAATCAAAAATCACACCGTTAAGTACTCTATGGGTACAAAAAAGAGTACGAAAAAAACGTTTGTAATTCTCTTTGAAGTACGATGTGATATCGACCGAACGATAAATAAGGCATCCGGCGCAAACGGCAAGCAAAACGGAGTCCATAATGGCCTTGTACAAGGAATCAAAAATCACACAGTTAAGTACTCAATGGGTACGAAAAAAAGTACGAAAAAAACATTTGTAATTCTCTTTGAAATACTACCGATGTGATATCGACCGAACGATAAATAAGGCACGCCGGCGCAAACGGCAAGCAAAACGGAGGCCAGAATGGCCTTGTACAAGGAATCAAAAATCACACAGTTAAGTACTCTATGGGTACGAAAAAAAGTACGAAAAAAAACATTTGTAATTCTCTTTGAAGTACTGATGTGGTATCGACCAGAATGATAAATAATGTATGCCGGCGCAAACGGCAAGCAAAACGGAGGTCAGAATGGCCTTGTACAAGGAATCAAAAATCACACCGTTAAGTACTCTATGGGTACAAAACAAAGTACGTAAAAAAAGTTTGTACTTCTCATTGAAGTACTGATGTGTTATCGACAAGAACGATAAATAAGGCACGCCGGCGCAAACGGCAAGCAAAACGGAGGCCAGAATGGCCTTGTACAAGGAATCAAAAATCACACCGTTAAGTACTCTATGGGTACAAAAAAGAGTACGAAAAAAAATGTTTGTAATTCTCTTTGAAGTACTGATGTGATATCGACCAGAACGATAAATAAGGCACGCCGGCGCAAACGGCAAGCAAAACGGAGGCCAGAATGGCCTTGTACAAGGAATCAAAAATCACACAATTAAGTACTCTATGGGTACGAAAAAAAAGTACGAAAAAAACATTTGTAATTCTCTTTGAAGTACTGATGTGATATCGACCAGAACGATAAATAAGGCACGCCGGCGCAAACGGCAAGCAAAACGGAGGCCGAATGGCCTTGTACAAGGAATCAAAAATCACACAGTTAAGTACTCTATGGGTACGAAACAAAGTACGAAAAAAAATGTTTGTAATTCTCTTTGAAGTACTCATGTGATATCGACCAGAACGATAAATAAGGCACGCCGGCGCAAACGGCAAGCAAAACGGAGGCCGAATGGCCTTGTACAAGGAATCAAAAATCACACCGTTAAGTACTCTATGGGTACGAAACAATCTACGAAAAAAAAAAACGTTTGTAATTCTCTTTGAAGTACGATGTGATATCGACCGAACGATAAATAAGGCACGCCGGCGCAAACGGCAAGCAAAACGGAGGCCAGAATGGCCTTGTACAAGGAATCAAAAATCACACAGTTAAGTACTTTATGGGTACGAAAAAAGTACGAAAAAAAATGTTTGTAATTCTCTTTGAAATACTGATGTGATATCGACCAGAACGATAAATAAGGCACGCCGGCGCAAACGGCAAGCAAAACGGAGGCCGAATGGCCTTGTACAAGGAATAAAAAATCACACGAGTTAAGTACTCTATGGGTACGAAAAAAAGTATGAAAAAAAAAACGTTTGTAATTCTCTTTGAAATACGGATGTGATATCGACCGAACGATAAATAAGGCACGCCGGCGCAAACGGCAAGCAAAACGGAGGCGAATGGCCTTGTACAAGGAATCAAAAATCACACGAGTTAAGTACTCTATGGGTACGAAAAAAAGTACGTAAAAAAACGTTTGTAATTCTCTTTGAAGTACGATGTGGTATCGACCGAACGATAAATAAGGCACGCCGGCGCAAACGGCAAGCAAAACGGAGGCGAATGGCCTTGTACAAGGAATCAAAAATCACACGGTTAAGTACTCTATGGGTACGAAAAAAAGTACGAAAAAAACGTTTGTAATTCTCTTTGAAGTAATGTTGTGAAATCGACCGAACGATAAATAAGGCACGCCGGCACAAACGGCAAGCAAAACGGAGGCCGAATGGCCTTGTACAAGGAATCAAAAATCACACAATTAAGTACTCGATGGGTACGAAAATAAGTATGAAAAAAAAGTTTGTAATTCTCTTGAATTACGATGTGATATCGACCGAACGATAAATAAGGTACGCCGGCGCAAACGGCAAGCAAAACGGAGGTCGAAATGGCCTTGTACAAGGAATCAAAAATCACACCGTTAAGTACTCTATGGGTACAAAAAAATTACGAAAAAAAAACGTTTGTAATTCTCTTTGAAGTACTGACGTGATATCGACCAGAACGATAAATAAGGCACGCCGGCGCAAACGGCAAGCAAAACGGAGGCCGAATGGCCTTGTACAAGGAATCAAAAATCACACCGTTAAGTACTCTATGGGTACGAAACAAAGTACGAAAAAAACGTTTGTAATTCTCTTTGAAGTACGATGTGTATCGACCGAACGATAAATAAGGCACGCCGGCGCAAACGGCAAGCAAAACGGAGGCCGAATGGCCTTGTACAAGGAATAAAAAATCACACCGTTAAGTACTCTATGGGTACGAAAAAAGTACGAAAAAAAAACGTTTGTAATTCTCATTGAAGTACGTGTGATATCGACCGAACGATAAATAAGGCACGCCGGCGCAAACGCAAGCAAAACGGAGGCCATAATTGGCCTTGTACAAGGAATCAAAAATCACACAATTAAGTACTCTATGGGTACGAAAATTAGTACGAAAAAAACGTTTGTAATTCTCTTTGAAGTACGATGTGATATCGACCGAACGATAAATAAGGCACGCCGGCGCAAACGGCAAGCAAAACGGAGGCCGAATGGCCTTGTACAAGGAATCAAAAATCACACCGTTAAGTACTCTATGGGTACGAAAAAAAGTACCAAAAAAAAACGTTTTGTAATTCTCTTTGAAGTACTGATGTGGTATCGACCAGAACGATAAATAAGGTACGCCGGCGCAAACGGCAAGCAAAACGGAGGTCAGAATGGCCTTGTACAAGGAATCAAAAATCACACCGTTAAGTACTCTATGGGTACAAAACAAAGTACGTAAAAAAACGTTTGTACTTCTCATTGAAGTACTGATGTGTTATCGACCAGAACGATAAATAAGGCACGCCGGCGCAAACGGCAAGCAAAACGGAGGCCAGAATGGCCTTGTACAAGGAATCAAAAATCACACCGTTAAGTACTCTATGGGTACAAAAAAGATTACGAAAAAAATATTTGTAATTCTCTTTGAAGTACGTGTGATATCGACCGAACGATAAATAAGGCACGCCGGCGCAAACGGCAAGCAAAACGGAGGCCGAATGGCCTTGTACAAGGAATCTAAAATCACACCATTAAGTACTCTATGGGTACGAAAAAAAGTACGAAAAAAACATTTGTAATTCTGTTTGAAATATGATGTGATATCTACCAGAACGATAAATAAGGCATGCCGATGCAAACGGCAAGCAAAACGGAGGCCGAATGGCCTTGTACAAGGAATCAAAAATCACACGCTTAAGTACTCGATTGGTACGAAAAAAGTACGAAAAAAAACGTTTGTAATTCTCTTTGAAGTACGATGTGATATCGACCGAACGATAAATAAGGCACGCCGGCGCAAACGGCAAGCAAAACGGAGGCCGAATGGCCTTGTACAAGGAATCAAAAATCACACCGTTAAGTACTCTATGGGTACGAAAAAAAGTACGAAAAAAAAACGTTTGTAATTCTCATTGAAGTACGGATGTGATATCGACCAGAACGATAAATAAGGCACGCCGGCGTACACGGCAAGCAAAACGGAGGCCGAAATGGCCTTGTACAAGGAATCAAAAATCACACGTTAAGTACTCTATGGGTACGAAAAAAAGTACGAAAAAAAACGTTTGTAATTCTCTTTGAAGTACGATGTGGTATCGACCGAACGATAAATAAGGCACGCCGGCGCAAACGGCAAGCAAAACGGAGGTCGAATGGCCTTGTACAAGGAATCAAAAATCACACGTTAAGTACTCTATGGGTACGAAAAAAAATAAAAAAAACATTTGTAATTCTCTTTGAAGTACGTTGTGATATCGACCGAACGATAAATAAGGCACGCCGGCACAAACGGCAAGCAAAACGGAGGTCAGAATGGCCTTGTACAAGGAATCAAAAATCACACAATTAAGTACTCTATGGGTACGAAAAAAAAGTACGAAAAAAAACGTTTGTAATTCTCTTTGAAGTACTGATGTGATATCGACCAGAACGATAAATAAGGCACGCCGGCGGAAACGGCAAGCAAAACGGAGGCCAGAATGGCCTTGTACAAGGAATCAAAAATCACACAGTTAAGTACTCTATGGGTACAAAACAAAGTACGAAAAAAACGTTTGTAATTCTCATTGAAGTACGTGTGATATCGACCGAACGATAAATAAGGCACGCCGGCACAAACGGCAAGCAAAACGGAGGTCGAATGGCCTTGTACAAGGAATCAAAAATCACACCGTTAAGTACTCTATGGGTACAAAACAAAGTACGTAAAAATGTTTGTAATTCTCTTTGAAGTACGATGTGTTATCGACCGAACGATAAATAAGGCACGCCGGCGTAAACGGCAAGCAAAACGGAGGACGAATGGCCTTGTACAAGGAATCAAAAATCACACGGTTAAGTACTCTATGGGTACGAAAAAAAGTACGAAAAAAAACGTTTGTAATTCTCTTTGAAGTACGATGTGATATCGACCGAACGATAAATAAGGCACGCCGGCGCAAACGGCAAGCAAAACGGAGGCCGAAATGCCTTGTACAAGGAATCAAAAATCACACGATTAAGTACTCTATGGGTACGAAAAAAAGTACGAAAAAAAACGTTTGTAATTCTCTTTGAAGTACTGATGTGGTATCGACCAGAACGATAAATAAGGTACGCCGGCGCAAACGGCAAGCAAAACGGAGGTCAGAATGGCCTTGTACAAGGAATCAAAAATCACACCGTTAAGTACTCTATGGGTACAAAACAAAGTACGTAAAAAACGTTTGTACTTCTCATTGAAGTACTTATGTGTTATCGACCAGAACGATAAATAAGGCACGCCGGCGCAAACGGCAAGCAAAACGGAGGCCAGAATGGCCTTGTACAAGGAATCGAAAATCACACCGTTAAGTACTCTATGGGTACGAAAAAAAGTACGAAAAAAACGTTTGTAATTCTCTTTGAAGTACTCGATGTGATATCGACTAGAACGATAAATAAGGCACGCCGGCGCAAACGCCAAGCAAAACGGAGGCCAGAATTGCCTTGTACAAGGAATCAAAAATCACACATTTAAGTACTCTATGGGTACGAAAAAAGTACGAAAAAAAATGTTTGTAATTCTCTTTGAAGTACTGATGTGATATCGACCAGACGATAAATAAGGCACGCCGGCACAAACGGCAAGCAAAACGGAGGCCAGAATGGCCTTGTACAACGAATCAAAAATCACACGTTAAGTACTCTATGGGTACGAAAAAAAGTACGAAAAAAAATGTTTGTAATTCTCTTTGAAGTACTGATGTGGTATCGACCAGAACGATAAATAAGGCACGCCGGCGCAAACGGCAAGCAAAACGGAGGTCAGAATGGCCTTGTACAAGGAATCAAAAATCACACCGTTAAGTACTCTATGGGTACAAAACAAAGTACGTAAAAAAACGTTTGTACTTCTCTTTGAAGTACCGATGTGTTATCGACCATCGAACGACCGAACGATAAATAAGGCACGCCGGCACAAACGGCAAGCAAAACGGATGCCAGAATGGACTTGAACAAGGAATCAAAAATCACACCTTGAAGTACTCTATGGGTACAAAAAAGAGTACGAAAAAAACGTTTGTAATTCTCTTTGAAGTACTGATGTGATATCGACCAGAACGATAAATAAGGTACATCGGCGCAAACGGCAAGCAAAACGGAGGCTAGAATGGCCTTGTACAAGGGGTCAAAAATCACACAGTTAAGTACTCAATGGGTACGAAAAAAAGTACAAAAAAAACATTTGTAATTCTCTTTGAAGTACTGATGTGATATCGACCAGAACGATAAATAAGGCACGCTGGTTCAAACGGCAAGCAAAACGGAGGCCAGAATGGCCTTGTACAAGGAATCAAAAATCACACATTAAGTACTCTATGGATACGAAAAAAAGTACGAAAAAAAAAGTTTGTAATTCTCATTGAAGTACTGATGTGGTATCGACCAGAACGATAAATAAGGTATGCCGGCGCAAACGGAAAGCAAAACGGATGTCAGAATGGCCTTGTACAATGAATCAAAAATCACACCGTTAAGTACCCTATGGGTACAAAACAAATTACGTAAAAAAAGTTTGTACTTCTCATTAAAGTACTGATGTGTTATCGACAAGAACGATAAATAAGGCACGCCGGCACAAACGGCAAGCAAAACGGAGGACAGAATGGCCTTGTACAAGGAATCAAAAATCACACCGTTAAGTACTCTATGGGTACAAAAAAGAGTACGGAAAAAAATGTTTGTAATTCTCTTTGAAGTACTGATGTGATATCGACCAGAACAATAAATAAGGTACGCCGGCGCAAACGGCAAGCAAAACAGAGGCCAGAATGGCCTTCTACAAGGATTCAAAAATCACACGCGTTAAGTACTCATGGGTACGAAAAAAAAGTACGAAAAAAACATTTGTAATTCTCTTTGAAGTACTGATGTGATATTGACCAGAACGATATATAAGGCACGCCGGCACAAACGGAAAGCAAAACGGAGGCCAGAATGGCCTTGTACAAGGTATCAAAAATCACACAGTTAAGTACCCTATGGGTACGAAACAATGTACGAAAAAAAATGTTTGTAATTCTCATTGAAGTACTCATGTGATATCGACCAGAACGATAAATAAGGCACGCCGGCGCAAACGGCAAGCAAAACGGAGGCCGAATGGCCTTGTACAAGGAATCAAAAATCACACAGTTAAGTACTCTATGGGTACGAAACAATCTACGAAAAAAAACGTTTGTAATTCTCTTTGAAGTACTGATGTGATATCGAGCAGAACGATAAATAAGGCACGCCGGCGCAAACGGCAAGCAAAATGGAGTCAGAATGGCCTTGTACAAGGAATCAAAAATCACACAGTTAAGTATTTTATGGGTACGAAACAAAGTACAAAAAAAACATTTGTAATTCTCATTGAAATACTCATGTGATATCGACCAGAACGATAAATAAGGCACGCCGGCGCAAACGGCAAGCAAAACGGAGGCCAGAATGGCCTTGTACAAGGAATAAAAAATCACACGCGTTAAGTACTCTATGGGTACGAAAAAAAGTATGAAAAAAAAACGTTTGTTATTCTCTTTGAAATACGGATGTGATATCGACCAGAACGATAAATAAGGCACGCCGGCGCAAACGGCAAGCAAAACGGAGGCGAGAATGGCCTGGTACAAGGAATCAAAAATCACACGCTTAAGTACTCTATGGGTACGAAAAAAAGTACGGAAAAAAACGTTTGTAATTCTCTTTGAAGTACGATGTGGTATCGACCGAACGATAAATAAGGCACGCCGGCGCAAACGGCAAGCAAAACGGAGGCCGAATGGCCTTGTACAAGGAATCAAAAATCACACAGTTAAGTACTCTATGGGTACGAAAAAAGTACAAAAAAAACATTTGTAATTCTCTTTGAAGTAATGTTGTGAAATCGACCAGAACGATAAATAAGGCACGCCGGCACAAACGGCAAGCAAAACGGAGGCCAGAATGGCCTTGTACAAGGTATCAAAAATCACACAATTAAGTACTCGATGGGTACGAAAATAAGTATGAAAAAAAAGTTTGTAATTCTCGTTGAATTACTGATGTGGTATCGACCAGAACGATAAATATGGTACGCCGGCGCAAACGGCAAACAAAACGGAGGTCAGAATGGCCTTGTACGGGGAATCAAAAATCACACCGTTAAGTACTCTATGGGTACAAAACAAAGTACGAAAAAAACGTTTGTAATTCTCTTTGAAGTACTGATGTGATATCGACCAGAACGATAAATAAGGCACGCCGGCGCAAACGGCAAGCAAAACGGAGGCCAGAATTTCCTTGTACAAGGAATCAAAAATCACACGTTAAGTACTCTATGGGTACGAAACAAAGTACGAAAAAAACGTTTGTAATTCTCTTTGAAGTACCGATGTGATATCGACCGAACGATAAATAAGGCACGCCGGCGCAAACGGCAAGCAAAACGGAGGCCGAATGGCCTTGTACAAGGAATAAAAATCACACGCTTAAGTATTCTATGGGTACGAAACAAAGTACGAAAAAAAACGTTTGTAATTCTCATTGAAGTACTCATGTGATATCGACCAGAACGATAAATAAGGCACTCCGGCGCAAACGCAAGCAAAACGGAGTCCATAATTGCCTTGTACAAGGAATAAAAAATCACACAGTAAAGTACTCTATGGGTACGAAAATAAGTACGAAAAAAACGTTTGTAATTCTCGTTGAAGTACTGATGTGGTATCGACCAGAACGATAAATAATGCACACCGGCGCAAACGGAAAGCAAAACGGAGGCCAGAATGGCCTTGTACAAGGAATCAAAATCACACCGTTCAGTACTCTATGGGTACAAAAAAGAGTACCAAAAAAAAAATGTTTGTAATTCTCTTTGAAGTACTGATGTGGTATCGACCAGAACGATTAATAAGGTACGCCGGCGCAAACGGCAAGCAAAACGGAGGTTAGAATGGCCTTGTACAAGGAATCAAAAATCACACCGTTAAGTACTCTATGGGTACAAAACAAAGTACGTAAAAAACGTTTGTACGTCTCATTGAAGTACTGATGTGTTATCGACCAGAACGATAAATAAGGCACGCCGGCGCAAACGGCAAGCAAAACGGAGGCCATAATGGCCTTGTACAAGGAATCAAAAATCACACAGTTGAGTACTCTATGGGAACAAAAAAGATTACGAAAAAAATATTTGTAATTCTCTTTGAAGTACTGATGTGATATCGACCAGAACGATAAATAAGGCACGCCGGCTCAAACGGCTAGCAAAACGGAGGCCAGAATGGCCTTGTACAAGGAATCTAAAATCACACCATTAAGTACTCTATGGGTACGAAAAAAACTATGAAAAAACATTTGTAATTCTCTTTGAAATATGATGTGATATCGACCGAACGATAAATAAGGCATGCCGGCAAAACGGCATGCAAAACGGAGGCCGAAATGGCCTTGTACAAGGAATCAAAAATCACACGATTAAGTACTCGATGGTACGAAAAAAAGTACGAAAAAAAACGTTTGTAATTCTCTTTGAAGTACGATGTGATATCGACCAAAACGATAAATAAGGCACGCCGGCGCAAACGGCAAGCAAAACGGAGGCCGAATGGCCTTGTACAAGGAATCAAAAATCACTCAGTTTAGTACTCTATGGGTACGAAAAAAAGTATGAAAAAAAAAACGTTTGTAATTATCATTGAAGTACGGATGTGATATCGACCAGAACAATAAATAAGGCACGCCGGCGCAAACGGCAAGCAAAACGGAGGCCAGAATTGCCTTGTACAAGGAATTAAAAATCACACAGTTAAGTACTCTATGGGTACGAAAAAAAGTACGGAAAAAACGTTTGTAATTCTCTTTGAAGTACGATGTGGTATCGACCGAACGATAAATAAGGCACGCCGGCGCAAACGGCAAGCAAAACGGAGGCCGAATGGCCTTGTACAAGGAATCAAAAATCACACGCGTTAAGTACTCTATGGGTACGAAAAAAAATAAAAAAAAAAAACATTTGTAATTCTCTTTGAAGTACTGTTGTGATATCGACTAGAACGATAAATAAGGCACGCCGGCACAAACGGCAAGCAAAACGGAGGTCAGAATGGCCTTGTACAAGGAATCAAAAATCACACAGTTAAGTACTCGATGGGTACGAAAAAAAGTACGAAAAAAAACGTTTGTAATTCTCTTTGAAGTACCGATGTGATATCGACCGAACGATAAATAAGGCACGCCGGCGGAAACGGCAAGCAAAACGGAGGCCGAATGGCCTTGTACAAGGAATCAAAAATCACACATTAAGTACTCTATGGGTACAAAAAAAGTACGAAAAAAAACGTTTGTAATTCTCTTTGAAGTACGATGTGGTATCGACCGAACGATAAATAAGGTACGCCGGCACAAACGGCAAGCAAAACGGAGGTCGAATGGCCTTGTACAAGGAATCAAAAATCACACCGTTAAGTACATATGGGTACAAAACAAAGTACGTAAAAATGTTTGTACTTCTCATTGAAGTACTGATGTGTTATCGACCAGAACGATAAATAAGGCACGCCGGCGCAAACGGCAAGCAAAACGGAGGCCAGAATGGCCTTGTACAAGGAATCAAAAATCACACAGTTAAGTACTCTATGGGTACGAAAAAATGTACGAAAAAAACGTTTGTAATTCTCTTTGAAGTACTGATGTGATATCGACCAAAACGATAAATAAGGCACGCCGGCGCAAACGGCAAGCAAAACGGAGGCCGAATGGCCTTGTACAAGGAATCA
Organism: Gentiana straminea; assembly: GCA_036785695.1. Classification (NCBI taxonomy): domain Eukaryota; kingdom Viridiplantae; phylum Streptophyta; class Magnoliopsida; order Gentianales; family Gentianaceae; genus Gentiana; species Gentiana straminea. The sequence continues at coordinate 228,851 of JAVUPR010000133.1, read as the reverse complement.
AAAATCACACGATTAAGTACTCTATGGGTACGAAAAAAAGTACGAAAAAAAAACGTTTGTAATTCTCTTTGAAGTACAGATGTGGTATCGACCAGAATGATAAATAAGGCACGCCGGCGCAAACGGCAAGCAAAACGGAGGTCAGAATGGCCTTGTACAAGGAATCAAAAATCACACCGTTAAGTACTCTATGGGTACAAAACAAAGTACGTAAAAAACGTTTGTACTTCTCATTGAAGTACTGATGTGTTATCGACCAGAACGATAAATAAGGCACGCCGGCGCAAACGGCAAGCAAAACGGAGGCCAGAATGGCCTTGTACAAGGAATCAAAAATCACACCGTTAAGTACTCTATGGGTACGAAAAAAAGTACGAAAAAAACGTTTGTAATTCTCATTGAAGTACTGATGTGATATCGACCGAACGATAAATAAGGCACGCCGGCGCAAACGGCAAGCAAAACGGAGGCCAAAATGGCCTTGTACAAGGAATCAAAAATCACACATTTAAGTACTCTATGGGTACGAAAAAAAGTACGAAAAAAAATGTTTGTAATTCTCTTTGAAGTACGATGTGATATCGACCGAACGATAAATAAGGCACGCCGGCGCAAACGGCAAGCAAAACGGAGGCCGAATGGCCTTGTACAAGGAATCAAAAATCACACGATTAAGTACTCTATGGGTACGAAAAAAAGTACGAAAAAAATGTTTGTAATTCTCTTTGAAGTACGATGTGGTATCGACCGAACGATAAATAAGGTACGCCGGCGCAAACGGCAAGCAAAACGGAGGTCGAATGGCCTTGTACAAGGAATCAAAAATCACACCGTTAAGTACTCTATGGGTACAAAACAAAGTACGTAAAAAACGTTTGTACTTCTCTTTGAAGTACGATGTGTTATCGACCAGAACGATAAATAAGGAACGCCGGCGCAAAGGGCAAGCAAAACGGAGGCCAGAATGGCCTTGTACAAGGAATCAAAAATCACACCGTAAGTACTCTATGGGTACAAAAAAGAGTACGAAAAAAAAAACGTTTGTAATTCTCTTTGAAGTACGATGTGATATCGACCGAACGATAAATAAGGCACGCCGGCGCAAACGGCAAGCAAAACGGAGGCCGAGAATGGCCTTGTACAAGGAATCAAAAATCACACGTTAAGTACTCTATGGGTACGAAAAAAAGTACAAAAAAAACGTTTGTAATTCTCTTTGAAGTACGATGTGATATCGACCGAACGATAAATAAGGCACGCCGGCGCAAACGGCAAGCAAAACGGAGGCCAGAATGGCCTTGTACAAGGAATCAAAAATCACACATTAAGTACTCTATGGGTACGAAAAAAAGTACGAAAAAAAAAAGTTTGTAATTCTCTTTGAAGTACTGATGTGGTATCGACCAGAACGATAAATAAGGTACGCCGGCGCAAACGGCAAGCAAAACGGAGGTCAGAATGGCCTTGTACAAGGAATCAAAAATCACACCGTTAAGTACTCTATGGGTACAAAACAAGTACGAAAAAAAACGTTTGTAATTCTCATTGAAGTACTGATGTGTTATCGACAAGAACGATAAATAAGGCACGCCGGCGCACAAACGGCAAGCAAAACGGAGGCCAGAATGGCCTTGTACAAGGAATCAAAAATCACACCGTTAAGTACTCTATGGGTACAAAAAAGAGTACGAAAAAAAATGTTTGTAATTCTCTTTGAAGTACGATGTGATATCGACCGAACGATAAATAAGGCACGCCGGCGCAAACGGCAAGCAAAACGGAGGCCGAATGGCCTTGTACAAGGAATCAAAAATCACACGCTTAAGTACTCTATGGGTACGAAAAAAAAGTACGAAAAAAAAACGTTTGTAATTCTCTTTGAAGTACGATGTGATATCGACCGAACGATAAATAAGGCACGCCGGCACAAACGGCAAGCAAAACGGAGGCCGAATGGCCTTGTACAAGGAATCAAAAATCACACGAGTTAAGTACTCCTATGGGTACGAAACAAAGTACGAAAAAAAATGTTTGTAATTCTCTTTGAAGTACTCATGTGATATCGACCGAACGATAAATAAGGCACGCCGGCGCAAACGGCAAGCAAAACGGAGGCCGAATGGCCTTGTACAAGGAATCAAAAATCACACGCTTAAGTACTCTATGGGTACGAAACAAAGTACGAAAAAAAAACGTTTGTAATTCTCTTTGAAGTACGATGTGATATCGACCGAACGATAAATAAGGCACGCCGGCGCAAACGGCAAGCAAAACGGAGGCCGAATGGCCTTGTACAAGGAATCAAAAATCACACAGTTAAGTATTTTATGGGTACGAAACAAAGTACAAAAAAAACATTTGTAATTCTCATTGAAATACTCATGTGATATCGACCAGAACGATAAATAAGGCACGCCGGCGCAAACGGCAAGCAAAACGGAGGCCAGAATTGCCTTGTACAAGGAATAAAAAATCACACAGTTAAGTACTCTATGGGTACGAAAAAAAGTATGAAAAAAAAACGTTTGTTATTCTCTTTGAAATACGGATGTGATATCGACCAGAACAATAAATAAGGCACGCCGGCGCAAACGGCAAGCAAAACGTAGGCCAGAATTGCCTGGTACAAGGAATCAAAAATCACACAGTTAAGTACTCTATGGGTACGAAAAAAGTACGGAAAAAAACGTTTGTAATTCTCTTTGAAGTACTGATGTGGTATCGACCGAACGATAAATAAGGCACGCCGGCGCAAACGGCAAGCAAAACGGAGGCCAGAATGGCCTTGTACAAGGAATCAAAAATCACACAGTTAAGTACTCTATGGGTACGAAAAAAGTACAAAAAAAACATTTGTAATTCTCTTTGAAGTAATGTTGTGAAATCGACCAGAACGATAAATAAGGCACGCCGGCACAAACAACAAGCAAAACGGAGGCCAGAATGGCCTTGTACAAGGTATCAAAAATCACACAATTAAGTACTCGATGGGTACGAAAATAAGTATGAAAAAAAAGTTTGTAATTCTCGTTGAATTACTGATGTGGTATCGACCAGAACGATAAATATGGTACGCCGGCGCAAACGGCAAACAAAACGGAGGTCAGAATGGCCTTGTACGGGGAATCAAAAATCACACCGTTAAGTACTCTATTGGTACAAAACAAATTACGTAAAAAACGTTTGTAATTCTCTTTGAAGTACGACATGATATCGACCAGAACGATAAATAAGGCACGCCGGCGCAAACGCAAGCAAAACGGAGGCCGAATGGCCTTGTACAAGGAATCAAAAATCACACGCTTAAGTACTCTATGGGTACGAAACAAAGTACGAAAAAAACGTTTGTAATTCTCTTGAAGTACGATGTGATATCGACCGAACGATAAATAAGGCACGCCGGCGCAAACGGCAAGCAAAACGGAGGCCGAATGGCCTTGTACAAGGAATCAAAAATCACACAGTTAAGTACTCTATGGGTACGAAAAAAGTACGAAAAAAAAAACGTTTGTAATTCTCTTGGAATTACTCATGTGATATCGACCGAACGATAAATAAGGCACTCCGGCGCAAACGGCAAGCAAAACGGAGTCCAGAATGGCCTTGTACAAGGAATAAAAAATCACACGCGTTAAGTACTCTATGGGTACGAAAAAAGTACGAAAAAAAACGTTTGTAATTCTCGTTGAAGTACTGATGTGGTATCGACCAGAACGATAAATAAGGCACGCCGGCGCAAACGGCAAGCAAAACGGAGGCCGAATGGCCTTGTACAAGGAATCAAAATCACACCGTTCGTACTCTATGGGTACAAAAAAGAGTACCAAAAAAAAAAACGTTTGTAATTCTCTTTGAAGTACTGATGTGGTATCGACCAGAACGATAAATAAGGTACGCCGGCGCAAACGGCAAGCAAAACGGAGGTTAGAATGGCCTTGTACAAGGAATCAAAAATCACACCGTTAAGTACACTATGGGTACAAAACAAAGTACGTAAAAAACGTTTGTACGTCTCATTGAAGTACTGATGTGTTATCGACCAGAACGATAAATAAGGCACGCCGGCGCAAACGGCAAGCAAAACGGAGGCCATAATGGCCTTGTACAAGGAATCAAAAATCACACAGTTGAGTACTCTATGGGAACAAAAAAGATTACGAAAAAAATATTTGTAATTCTCTTTGAAGTACTGATGTGATATCGACCAGAACGATAAATAAGGCACTCCGGCTCAAACGGCTAGCAAAACGGAGGCCAGAATGGCCTTGTACAAGGAATCTAAAATCACACCATTAAGTACTCTATGGGTTCGAAAAAAACTATGAAAAAGACATTTGTAATTCTGTTTGAAATATGATGTGATATCTACCAGAACGATAAATAAGGCATGCCGGTGCAAACGGCATGCAAAACGGAGGCCAGAATGGCCTTGTACAAGGAATCAAAAATCACACAGTTAAGTACTCGATTGGTACGAAAAAAAGTACGAAAAAAAACGTTTGAAATTCTCTTTGAAGTACTGATGTGATATCGACCAAAACGATAAATAAGGCACGCCGGTGCAAACGGCAAGCAAAACGGAGGCCAGAATGGCCTAGTACAAGGAATCAAAAATCACTCAGTTTAGTACTCTATGGGTACGAAAAAACGTATGAAAAAAAAAAACGTTTGTAATTATCATTGAAGTACGGATGTGATATCGACCAGAACAATAAATAAGGCACGCCGGCGCAAACGGCAAGCAAAACGGAGGCCAGAATTGCCTTGTACAAGGAATTAAAAATCACACAGTTAAGTACTCTATGGGTACGAAAAAAAGTACGGAAAAAACGTTTGTAATTCTCTTTGAAGTACTGATGTGGTATCAACCAGAACATAAGGCACGCCGGCGCAAACGGCAAGCAAAACGGAGGTCAGAATGGCATTGTCAAGGAATCAAAAATCACACAGTTAAGTACTCTATGGGTACGAAAAAAAATACAAAAAAACATTTGTAATTCTCTTTGAAGTAATGTTGTGATATCGACTAGAACGATAAATAAGGCACGCCGGCACAAACAGCAAGCAAAACGGAGGTCAGAATGGCCTTGTACAAGGTATCAAAAATCACACAATTAAGTACTCGATGGGTACGAAAAAAAGTACGAAAAAAAACGTTTGTAATTCTCTTTGAAGTACTGATGTGATATCGACCAGAACGATAAATAAGGCACGCCGGCGGAAACGGCAAGCAAAACGGTGGCCAGAATGGCCTTGTACAAGAAATCAAAAATCACACAGTTAAGTACTCTATGGGTACAAAACAAAGTACGAAAAACAACGTTTGTAATTCTCATTGAAGTACTGATGTGGTATCGACCAGAACGATAAATAAGGTACGCCGGCACAAACAGAAAGCAAAACGGAGGTCAGAATGGCTTTGTACAATGAATCAAAAATCACACCGTTAAGTACATATGGGTACAAAACAAAGTACGTAAAAATGTTTGTACTTCTCATTGAAGTACTGATGTGTTATCGACCAGAACGATAAATAAGGCACGCCGGCGTAAACGGCAAGCAAAACGGAGGACAGAGTGGCCTTGTACAAGGAATCAAAAATCACACAGTTAAGTACTCGATGGGTACGAAAAAATGTACGAAAAAAACGTTTGTAATTCTCTTTGAAGTACTAATGTGATATCGACCAGAACGATAAATAAGGCATGCCGGTGCAAACGGAAAGCAAAACGGAGGCCAGAATTGCCTTGTACAAGGAATCAAAAATCACACAGTTAAGTACTCTATGGGTACGAAAAAAAATGTTTGTAATTCTCTTTGAAGTACTGATGTGATATCGACCAGAACGATAAATTAGGCACGCCGGCGCAAACGGCAAGCAAAACGGAGCTCAGAATGGCCATATACAAGGAATCAAAAATCCCACCGTTAAGTACTCTATGGGTACAAAACAAATTATGTAAAAAACGTTTGTACTTCTTATGAAAGTACTGATGTGATATCGACCAGAAGGAGAAATAAAGCACGCCGGCGGAAACGGCAAGCAAAACGGAGGCCAGAATGGCCTTGTACAAGGAATCAAATATCACACAGTTAAGTACTCTATGGGGACGAAAAAAAGTACGAAAAAAAAATGTTTGTAATTCTCTTTGAAGTACTGATGTGATATCGACCAGAACGATAAATAAGGTATGCCGGCACAAACGGAAAGCAAAACGGAGGTCAGAATGGCCTTGTACAATGAATCAAAAATCACACCGTTAAGTACTTTATGGGTACAAAACAAGGTGCGTAAAAAACGTTTGTACTTCCCATTGAAGTACTGATGTGTTATCGACCAGAACGATAAATAAGGCATTCCGGCGCAAACGGCACGCAAAACGGCGGACAGAATGGCCTTGTACAAGGAATCAAAAATCACACAGTTAAGTACTCTATGGGTACGGAAAAAAGTACAAAAAAAAAAAATTTGTAATTCTCTTTGAAGTACTGATGTGGTATCGACCAGAATGATTAATAAGGTACGCCGGCGCAAACGGCAAGCAAAACGGAGGTCAGAATGGCCTTGTACAAGGAATCAAAAATCACACCGTTAAGTACTCTATGGGTACAAAACAAAGTACGTAAAAAACGTTTGTACTTATCATTGAAGAACTGATGTGTTATCGACCAGAACGATAAATAAGGCACGCCGGCGCAAACGGCAAGCAAAAAGGAGGCCAGAATGGCCTTGTACAAGGAATCAAAAATCACACAGTTGAGTACTCTATGGGTACAAAAAAGATTACGAAAAAAACGTTTGTAATTCTCTTTGAAGTACTAATGTGATATCGACCAGAACGATAAATAAGGCATGCCGGGGCAAACGGCTAGCAAAACGGAGGCCAGAATGGCCTTGTACAAGGAATCTAAAATCACACCATTAAGTACTCTATGGGTTCGAAAAAAAGTATGAAAAAAACATTTGTAATTCTGTTTGAAATACTGATGTGATATCTACCAGAACGATAAATAAGGCATGCCGGCGCAAACGGCAAGCAAAACGGAGGCCAGAATGGCCTTGTACAAGGAATCAAAAATCACACAGTTAAGTACTCGATGGGTATGAAAAAAATGTACGAAAATAACGTTTGTATTTCTCTTTGAAGTACTAATGTGATATCGACCAGAACGATAAATAAGGCACGCCGGTGCAATCGGCAAGCAAAACGGAGGCCAGAAAGGCCTAGTACAAGGAATAAAAAATCACACAGTTAAGTACTCTATGGATACGAAAAAAGGAACGAAAAAAAAACGTTTGTAATTCTCTTTGAAGTACGGATGTGATATCGACCAGAACGATAAATAAGGCACGCCGGCGCAATTGGCAAGCGAAACGGAGGCCAGAATTGCCTTGTACAAGGAATCAAAAATCACACAGTTAAGTACTCTATAGGTAAGAAAAAAGTACGGAAAAAAACGTTTGTAATTCTCTTTGAAGTACTGATGTGGTATCGACAAGAACGATAAATAAGGCACGCCGGCGCAAACGGCAAGCAAAACGGAGGCCAGAATGGCCTTGTACAAGGAATCAAAAATCACACAGTTAAGTACTCTATGGGTACGAAAAAAAGTACAAAAAACATTTGTAATACTTTTTGAAGTACTGATGTGATATCGACCAAAATGATAAATAAGGCACGCCGGCACAAACAGCAAGCAAAACGGAGGCCAGAATGGCCTTGTACAAGGTATCAAAAATCACACAGTTAAGTACTCGATGGGTACGAAAAAAAGTACAAAAAAAACGTTTGTAATTCTCTTTGAAGTATGTGATATCGACCAGAACGATATATAAGGTACGCCGGCGCAAACGGCAAGCAAAACGGAGGCCAGAATGGCCTTGTACAAGGAATCAAAAATCACACAGTTAAGTACTCTATGGGTACGAAACAAAGTATGAAAAAAAACGTTTGTAATTCGCATTGAAGTACTCATGTGATATCGACCAGAACGATAAATAAGGCACGCCGGCGCAAATGGCAAGCAAAACGGAGGCCAGAATTGCCTTGTACAAGGAATCAAAAATCACACAGTTAATTATTCTATGGGTACGAAAAAAAGTACGAAAAAAATATTTGAAATTCTCTTTGAAGTATTGATGTGATATCGACCAGAACGATAAATAAGGCACGCCGGCACAAAAAGCAAGCAAAACGGAGGCCAGAATGGCCTTGTACAAGGTATCAAAAATCACACAGTTAAGTACTCTATGGGTACTAAAAAAGGAACGAAAAAAACGTTTGTAATTCTCTTTGAAGTACGGATGTGATATCGACCAGAACGATAAATTAGGCATGCCGGCGCAAATGGCAAGCAAAACGGAGGCCAGAATTGCCTTGTACAAGGAATCAAAAATCACACAGTTAAGTACTCTATGGGTAAGAAAAAAGTACGGAAAAAAACGTTTGTAATTCTATTTGAAGTACTGATGTGGTATCGACAAGAACGATAAATAAGGCACGCCGGCGCAAACGGCAAGCAAAACGGAGGCCAGAATTGCCTTGTACAAGGAATCAAAAATCACACAGTTAAGTACTCTATGGGTACGAAAAAAAGTACAAAAAAACATTTGTAATACTCTTTGAAGTACTGATGTGATATCGACGAAAATGATAAATAAGGCACGCCGGCACAAACAGCAAGCAAAACGGGGGCCAGAATGGCCTTGTACAAGGTATCAAAAATCACACAGTTAAGTACTCGATGGGTACGAAAAAAGTACAAAAAAAACGTTTATAATTCTCTTTGAAGTATGTGATATCGACCAGAACGATAAATATGGTACGCCGGCGCAAACGGCAAGCAAAACGGAGGCCAGAAAGGCCTTGTACAAGGAATCAAAAATCACACAGTTAAGTACTCTATGGGTACGAAACAAAGTATGAAAAAAAACGTTTGTAATTCGCATTGAAGTACTCATGTGATATCGACCAGAACGATAAATAAGGCACGCCGGCGCAAACGGCAAGCAAAACGAAGGCCAGAATTGCCTTGTACAAGGAATCAAAAATCACACAGTTAAGTATTCTATGGGTACGAAAAAAAGTACGAAAAAAATATTTGTAATTCTCTTTGAAGTACTGATGTGATATCGACCAGAACGATAAATAAGGCACGCCGGCACAAAAAGCAAGCAAAACGGAGGCCAGAATGACCTTGTACAATGTATCAAAAATCACACAGTTAAGTACTCGATGGGTACGAAAAAAAGTACGAAAAAAAATGTTTGTAATTCTCTTTGAAGTACTGATGTGATATCGACCAGAACGATAAATAAGGCACGACGGCGCAAACGGCAAGCAAAACGGTGGCCGAAATGGCCTTGTACAAGGAAACAAAAATCACACAGTTAAGTACTCTATGGGTACGAAAAAAAGTACAAAAAAACCATTTGTAATTCTCTTTGAAGTACGATGTGATATCGACCAAAATGATAAATAAGGCACGCCGGCACAAACAGCAAGCAAAACGGAGGCCAGAATGGCCTTGTACAAGGTATCAAAAATCACACAGTTAAGTACTCGATGGGTACGAAAAAAAGTACAAAAAAAACGTTTGTAATTCTCTTTGAAGTATGTGATATCGACCAGAACGATAAATAAGGTACGCCGGCGCAAACGGCAAGCAAAACGGAGGCCAGAATGTCCTTGCACAAGGAATCAAAAATCACACAGTTAAGTACTCTATGGGTACGAAACAAAGTACGAAAAAAAACATTTGTAATTCGCATTGAAGTACTCATGTGATATCGACCAGAACGATAAATAAGGCACGCCGGCGCAAACGGCAAGCAAAACGAAGGCCAGAATTGCCTTGTACAAGGAATCAAAAATCACACAGTTAAGTATTCTATGGGTACGAAAAAAAAGTACGAAAAAAATATTTGTAATTCTCTTTGAAGTACTTATGTGATATCGACCAGAACGATAAATAAGGCACGCCGGCACAAACGGCAAGCAAAACGGAGGCCGGAATGGCCTTGTACAAGGTATCAAAAATCACACGCTTAAGTACTCTATGGGTACGAAAAAAAGTACGAAAAAAAATGTTTGTAATTCTCTTTGAAGTACGATGTGATATCGACCGAACGATAAATAAGGCACGACGGCGCAAACGGCAAGCAAAACGGTGGCCAGAATGGCCTTGTACAAGGAAACAAAAATCACACAGTTAAGTACTCTATGGGTACGAAAAAAAGTACAAAAAAACATTTGTAATTCTCTTTGAAGTACTGATGTGATATCGACCAAAATGATAAATAAGGCACGCCGGCACAAACAGCAAGCAATACGGAGGCCAGAATGGCCTTGTACAAGGTATCAAAAATCACACAGTTAAGTACTCGATGGGTACGAAAAAAGTACAAAAAAAACGTTTGTAATTCTCTTTGAAGTATGTGATATCGACCAGAATGATAAATAAGGTACGCCGGCGCAAACGGCAAGCAAAACGGAGGCCAGAATGGCCTTGTACAAGGAATCAAAAATCACACAGTTAAGTACTCTATGGGTACGAAACAAAGTACGAAAAAAAACGTTTGTAATTCGCATTGAAGTACTCATGTGATATCGACCCGAACGATAAATAAGGCACGCCGGCGCAAACGGCAAGCAAAACGGAGGCCAGAATTGCCTTGTACAAGGAATCAAAAATCACACAGTTAAGTATTCTATGGGTACGAAAAAAAGTACAAAAAAAATATTTGTAATTCTCTTTGAAGTACTGATGTGATATCGACCAGAACGATAAATAAGGCACGCCGGCACAAACAGCAAGCAAAACGGAAGCCAGAATGGCCTTGTACAAGGTATCAAAAATCACACAGTTAAGTACTCGATGGGTACGAAAAAATTACGAAAAAAATGATTGTAATTCTCTTTGAAGTACTGATGTGATATCGACCAGAACGATAAATAAGGCACGACGGCGCAAACGGCAAGCAAAACGGTGGCCAGAATGGCCTTGTACAAGGAATCAAAAATCACACAGTTAAGTACTCTATGGGTACAAAACAAAGTACGAAAAAAAACTTTTGTAATTCTCGTTGAAGTACTCATGTGATATCGACCAGAACGATAAATAAGGCACGCCGGTGCAAACGGCAAGCAAAACGGAGGACAGAATGGCCTTGTACAAGGAATAAAAAATAACACAGTTAAGTACTTTATGGGCACGAAAAATGTACGAAAAAAACATTTGTAATTCTCTTTGAAGTACAGATGTGATATCGACCAGAACGATAAATAAGGCACGCCGGCTCAAACGGCAAGCAAAACGGAGGCCAGAATGGCCTTGTACAAGGAATCAAAAATCACACAGTTAAGTACTCTATAGGTACGAAACAAAGTACGAAAAAAAAAACGTTTGTAATTTTCATTGAAGTACTCATGTGATATCGACCAGAACTATAAATAAGGCACGCCTGCGCAAACGGCAAGCAAAACGGAGGCCAGAATGGCCTTGTACATGGAATCAAAAATCACACAGTTAAGCACTCTATGGGTATGAAAAAAAGTACGAAATAAAACGTTTGTAATTCTCTTTGAAGTACTGATGTGATATCGACCAGAACAATAAATAAGGCACGCCGGCGCAAACGGCAAGCAAAATGGAGGCCAGAATGGCCTTGTACAACAAATCAAAAATCACACAGTTAAGTACTCTATAGGTACGAAACAAAGTACGAAAAAAAACGTTTGTAATTCTCATTGAAGTACTCATGTGATATCGACCAGAACGATAATTAAGGCACGCCGGCGAAAACGGCAAGCAAAACGGTGGCCAGAATGGCCTTGTACAAGGAATCAAAAATCACACGCTTAAGTACTCTATGGGTACAAAACAAAGTACGAAAAAAACGTTTGTAATTCTCATTGAAGTACTCATGTGATATCGACCAGAACGATAAATAAGGCACGCCGGCGCAAACGGAAAGCAAAACGGTGGCCAGAATGGCCTTGTACAAGGAATCAAAAATCACACAGTTAAGTACTCTATAGGTACAAAACAAAGTACGAAAAAAAACGTTTGTAATTCTCATTGAAGTACTCATGTGATATCGACCAGAACTATAAATAAGGCACGCCTGCGCAAACGGCAAGCAAAACGGAGGCCAGAATGACCTTGTACAAGGAATCAAAAATCACACAGTTAAGTACTCTATGGGTATGAAAAAAAGTACGAAAAAAAACGTTTAATTCTCTTTGAAGTACGATGTGATATCGACCAGAACAATAAATAAGGCAAGCCGGCGCAAACGGCAAGGAAAGCGGAAGCCAGAATGGCCTTGTACAAGGAATCAAAAATCACACAGTTAAGTACTCTATAGGTACGAAACAAAGTACGAAAAAAAACGTTTGTAATTCTCATTGAAGTACACATGTGATATCGACCAGAACGATAAATAAGGCACGCCGGCGCAAACGGCAAGCAAAACGGTGGCCATAATGGCCTTGTACAAGGAATCAAAAATCACACAGTTAAGTACTCTATAGGTACGAAACAAAGTACGAAAAAAAATGTTTGTAATTCTCATTGAAGTACTCATGTGATATCGACCAGAATGATAAATAAGGCACGCCGGCGCAAACGGCAAGCAAAACGGAGGCCAGAATGGCCTTGTACAAGGAATCAAAAATCACACAGTTAAGTACTCTATGGGTACGAAAAAAAGTACGAAAAAAAATGTTTGTAATTCTCTTTGAAGTACTGATGTGGTATCGACCAGAACGATAAATAAGGTACGCCGGCACAAACGGAAAGCAAAACGGAGGTCAGAATGGCCTTTTACAATGAATCAAAAATCACACCGTTAAGTACTTTATGGGTACAAAACAAAGTACGTAAAAATGTTTGTACTTCTCATTGTAGTACTGATGTGTTATCGACCAGAACGATAAATAAGGCACGCCGGCGCAAACGGCAAGCAAAACGGAGGACAGAATGGCCTTGTACAAGGAATCAAAAATCACACAGTTAAGTACTCTATAGGTATGAAACAAAGTACGAAAAAATACGTTTGTAATTCTCATTGAAGTACTTATGTGATATCGACCAGAACGATATATAAGGACGCCGGCGCAAACGGCAAGCAAAACGGAGGCCAGAATGGCTTGTACAAGGAATCAAAAATCACATAGTTAAGTACTCTATGGGTACGAAACAAAGTACGAAAAAAACGTTTGTAATTCTCACTGAAGTACTCATGTGATATCGACCAGAATGATAAATAAGGCACGCCGGCGCAAACGGCAAGCAAAACGGAGGCCAGACTTGCCTTGTACAAGGAATCAAAAATCACACAGTTAAGTAAACTATGGGTACGAAAAAAAGTACGAAAAAAACATTTGTAATTCTCTTTGAAGTACTGATGTGATATCGACCAGAATGATAAATAAGGCACGCCGGCACAAACAGCAAGCAAAACGGAGGCCAGAATGGCCTTGTACAAGGTATCAAAAATCACACAGTTAAGTACTCGATGGGTACGAAAAAATGTACGAAAAAAATGTTTGTAATTCTCTTTGAAGTACTGATGCGATATCGACCAGAACGATAAATAAGGCACGCCGGCGCAAACGGCAAGCAAAACGGTGGCCAGAATGGCCTTGTACAAGGAATCAAAAATCACACAGTTAAGTACTCTATGGGTACAAAACAAAGTACGAAATTCTTTTTTGTATTCTCATTGAAGTACTCATGTGATATCGACCAGAACGATAAATTAGGCACGCCGGCGCAAACGGCAAGCAAAACGGAGGCCAAAATGGCCTTGTACAAGGAATCAAAAATCACACAGTTAAGTACTCTATAAAAAGTACGAAAAAAAAACGTTTGTAATTCTCTTTGAAGTACGATGTGATATCGACCGAACAATAAATAAGGCACGCCGGCGCAAACGGCAAGCAATACGGAGGCCAGAATGGCCTTGTACAAGGAATCAAAAATCACACAGTTAAGTACTCTATTGGTACGAAACAAAGTACAAAAAAAAACGATTGTAATTCTCATTGAAGTACTCATGTGATATCGACCAGAATGATAAATAAGGCACGCCGGCGCAAACGGCAAGCAAAACGGAGGCCGAATGGCCTTGTACAAGGAATCAAAAATCACACAGTTAAGTACTCTATAGGTACGAAAAAAAGTACGAAAAAAAAACGTTTGTAATTCTCTTTGAAGTACTGATGTGGTATCGACCAGTACGATAAATAAGGTACGCCAGCACAAACGGAAAGCAAAACGGAGGTCAGAATGGCCTTCTACAATGAATCAAAAATCACACCGTTAAGTACTTTTTGGGTACAAAACAAAGTACGTAAAAATGTTTGTACTTCTCATTGAAGTACTGATGTGTTATCGACCACAACGATAAATAAGGCAAGCCGGCGCAAACGGCAAGCAAAACGGAGGACAGAATGGCCTTGTACAAAGAATCAAAAATCACACAGTTAAGTACTCTATGGGTACGGAAAAAAAGTATGAAAAAAAAGTTTGTAATTATCTTTGAAGTACTGATGTGGTATCGACCAGAACGATAGATAAGGTACGCCGGCGCAAACGGCAAGCAAAACGGAGGTCAGAATGGCCTTGTACAAGGAATCAAAAATCACACCGTTAAGTACTCTATGGGTACAAAACATAGTACGTAAAAAATGTTTGTACTTCTCATTGAAGTACTGATGTGTTATCGACCAGAACGATAAATAAGGCATGCCGGCGCAAACGGCAAGCAAAACGGAGGCCAGAATGGCCTTGTACGGGGAATCAAAAATCACACCGTTAAGTACTGTATGGGTTCGAAAAAAAGTATGAAAAAAAACATTTGTAATTCTCTTTGAAGTACTGATGTGATATCGACCAGAACGATAAATAAGGCATGCCGGCGCAAACGGTAAGCAAAACGGAGGCCAGAATGGCCTTGTACAATGAATCAAAAATCACACTGTTAAGTACTCGATGGGTACGAAAAAAAGTACGAAAAAAAACATTTGTAATTCTCTTTGTAGTACTGATGTGATATCAACCAGAACGATAAATAAGGCAAGCCGGCGCAAACGGCAAGCAAAACCGAGGCCAGAATGGCCTAGTACAAGGAATCAAAAATCAAACAGTTAAGTACTCTATGGGTACGAAAAAAAGTATGAAAAAAACGTTTGTAATTCTCTTCGAAGTACGGATGTGATATCGACCAGAACGATAAATAAGGCAAGCCGGCGCAAACGGCAAGCAAAACGGAGGCCAGAATGGCCAAGTACAAGGAATCAAAAATCACACAGTTAAGTACTCTATGGGTACGAAAAAAAGTACGGAAAAAAAACGTTTGTAATTCTCTTTGAAGTTCTGACGTGGTATCGGCAAGAACGATAAATAAGGTACGCCGGCGCAAACGGGAAGCTAAACGGAGGTCAGAATGGCCTTGTACAAGGAATCAAAAATCACACCGTTAAGTACTCTATGGGTACAAAACAAAGTACGTAAAAAATGTTTGCATTTCTCATTGAAGTACTGATGTGATATCGACCAGAACGATAAATAAGGCACGCCCGTGCAAATGGCAAGCAAAACGGAGGCCAGAATGGCCTTGTACAAGGAATCAAAAATCACACCGTTTAGTGCTCTATGGGTACGAAAAAAATTACGAAAAAAAAGTTTGTAATTCTCTTTGAAGTACTGATGTGATATCGACCAGAACGATAAATAAGGCACGCCGGCGCAAACGGCAAGCAAAACGGAGGCCAGAATGGCCTTGTACAAGGAATCAAAAATCACACAGTTAAGAGTACTCTATAGGTACGAAACAAAGTACGAAAAAAAACGTTTGTAATTCTCATTGAAGTACTCATGTGATATCGACCAGATGATAAATAAGGTACGCCGGCGCAAACGGCAAGCAAAACGGAGGCCAGAATGGCCTAGTACAAGGAATCAAAAATCACACAGTTAAGTACTCTATGGGTACGAAAAAAAGTACGAAAAAAAACGTTTATAATTCTCTTTGAAGTACTGATGTGGTATCGACCAGAACGATAAATAAGGTACGCCGGCACAAACGGAAAGCAAAACGGAGGTCAGAATGGCCATCTACAATGAATCAAAAATCACACCGTTAAGTACTTTATGGGTACAAAACAAAGTACGTAAAAATGTTTGTACTTCTCATTGAAGTACTGATGTGTTATCGACCAGAACGATAAATAAGGCACGCCGGCGCAAGCGGCAAGCAAAACGGAGTACAGAATGGCCTTGTACAAAGAATCAAAAATCACACAGTTAAGTACTCTATAGGTACGAAACAAAGTACGAAAAAATACGTTTGTAATTCTCATTGAAGTACTCATGTGATATCGACCAGAACGATAAATAAGGACGCCGGCGCAAACGGCAAGCAAAACGGAGGCCAGAATGGCTTGTACAAGGAATCAAAAATCACACAGTTAAGTACTGTATGGGTACGAAACAAAGTACGAAAAAAACGTTTGTAATTCTCAGTGAAGTACTCATGTCATATCGACCAGAACGATAAATAAGGCACGCCGGCGCAAACAGCAAGCAAAACGGAGGCCAGAATTGCCTTGTACAAGGAATCAAAAATCACACAGTTAAGTACTCTATGGGTACGAAAAAAACATTTGTAATTCACTTTGAAGTACTGATGTGATATCGACCAGAATGATAAATAAGGCACGCCGGCACAAACAGCAAGCAAAACGGAGGCCAGAATGGCCTTGTACAAGGTATCAAAAATCACACAGTTAAGTACTCGATGGGTACGGAAAAAAGTACGAAAAAAAATGTTTGTAATTCTCTTTGAAGTACTGATGTGATATCGACCAGAACGGTAAATAAGGCACGCCGGCGCAAACGGCAAGCAAAACGGTGGCCAGAATGGCCTTGTATAAGGAATAAAAAATGACACAGTTAAGTACTCTATGGGTACAAAACAAAGTACGAAAAAAAACGTTTGTAATTCTCATTGAAGTACTCATGTGATATCGACCAGAACGATAAATTAGGCACGCCGGCGCAAACGGCAAGCAAAACGGAGGCCAGAATGGCCTTGTACAAGGAATCAAAAATCTCACAGTTAAGTACTCTATGGGTATGAAAAAAGTACGAAAAAAAACGTTTGTAATTCTCTTTGAAGTACTGATGTGATATCGACCCGAACAATAAATAAAGCACGCCGGCGCAAACGGCAAGCAAAACGGAGGCCAGAATGGCCTTGTACAAGGAATCAAAAATCACACAGTTTAGTACTCTATAGGTACGAAACAAAGTACGAAAAAAAACGTTTGTAATTCTCATTGAAGTACTCATGTGATATCGACCAGAATGATAAATAAGGCACGCCGGCGCAAACGGCAAGAAAAATGGAGGCCAGAATGGCCTTGTACAAGGAATCAAAAATCACACAGTTAAGTACTCTATAGGTACGAAAAAAAGTACGAAAAAAAGTTTGTAATTCTCTTTGAAGTACTGATGTGGTATCGACCAGAACGATAGATAAGGCACGCCGGCGCAAACGGCAAGCAAAACGGAGGACAGAATCACACCGTTAAGTACTCTATGGGTTCGAAAAAAGTATGAAAAAAAACATTTCTAATTCTCTTTGAAGTACTGATGTGATATCGACCAGAACGATAAATAAGGCATGACGGCGCAAACGGCAAGCAAAACGGAGGCCAGAATGGCCTTGTACAAGGAATCAAAAATAACACAGTTAAGTACTCGATAGGTACGAAAAAAAGTACGAAAAAAAATGTTTGTAATTCTCTTTGTAGTACTGATGTGATATCGACCAGAACGATAAATAAGCCATGCCGGCGCAAACGGCAAGCAAAACCGAGGCCAGAATGGCCTAGTACAAAGAATCAAAAATCAAACAGTTAAGTACTCTATGGGTACGAAAAAAAGTACGAAAAAAACCGTTTGTAATTCTCTTTGAAGTACGGATGTGATATCGACCATAACGATTAAAAAGGCACGCCGGCGCAAACGGCAAGCAAAACGGAGGCCAGAATTGCCTTGTACAAGGAATCAAAAATCACACAGTTAAGTACTCTATGGGTACAAAAAAAGTACAGAAAACAAAGTTTGTAATTCTCTTTGAAGTACTGATGTGGTATCGGCCAGAACGATAAATAAGGTACGCCGGCACAAACGGGAAGCAAAACGGAGGTCAGAATGGCCTTGTTCAAGGAATCAAAAATCACACCGTTAAGTACTCTATGGGTACAAAACAAAGTACGAAAAAAACGTTTGTAATTATCTTTGAAGTACAGACGTGATATCGACTAAAACGAAAAATAAGGCACGCCGGCGCAAACGATAAGCAAAATGGAGGCCAGAATGGCCTTGTACAAGTAATCAAAAATCACACCGTTAAGTACTACTCTATGGGTACAAAAAAGTTACGAAAAAACGTTTGTAATTCTCTTTGAAGTACTGATGTGATATCGACATGAACGATAAATAAGGCACGCCGGCGCAAACGGCAAGCAAAACGGAGGCCAGAATCACACCGTTAAGTACTCTATGGGTACAAAAATAAGAACGAAAAAAACGTTTATAATTATCTTTGAAGTACTGATGTGATATCGACCAGAACGATAAATAAGGCACGCCGGCGCAAAACGGAGGCCAGAATGGCCTTGTACAAGGAATCAAAAATCACACCGTTAAGTACTCTATGGGTACAAAAAAGAGTTCAAAAAAAACGTTTGTAATTCTCTTTGAAGTACTGATGTGATATCGACCAAAATGATAAATAAGGCACGCCGGAGCAAACGGCAAGCAAAACGGAGGCCATAATGGCCTTGTACAAGGAATCGAAAATCACACAGTTAAGTACTCTATGGGTACGAAAAAAAACGTTTGTAATTCTCTTTGAAGTACTGATGTTATATCGACCAGAACGATAAATTAGGCACACCGGCGCAAACGGCAAGCAAAACGGAGGCCATAATGGCCTTGTACAAGGAATCAAAAATCACACAGTTAAGTACTTTATGGGTATGAAAAAAAACGTTTGTAATTGTCTTTGAAGTACTTATTTGGTATCGACCAGAACGATAAACAAGGTACGCCGGTGCAAACGGCAAGCAAAACGGAGTTCAGAATGGCCTTGTACAAGGAATCAAAAATCACACCGTTAAGTACTCTATAGGTACAAAACAAAGTACAAAAAAAACGATTGTAATTCTCGTTGAAGTACTGATGTGTTATCGACCAGAACGATAAATAAGGCACGCTGGCGCAAACGGCAAGCGAAACGGAGGCCGAATGGCCTTGTACAAGGAATCAAAAAAATCACACGGTTAAGTACTCTATGGGTACGAAAAAAAGTATGAAAAAAACATTTGTAATTCTCTTTGAAGTACTGATGTGATATCGACCAGAACGATAAGTAAGGCACGCCGGCACAAACGGCAAGCAAAACGGAGGCCAGAATGGTCTTGTACAAGGAATCAAAAATCACACAGTTAAGTACTCTATGGGTACTAAAAAAAGTACGAAAAAAAATGTTTGTAATTCTCTATGAAGTACTGATATGGTATCGACCAGAACGATAAATAAGGTACGCCGGCGCAAACGGCAAGCAAAACAGAGGTCAGAATGGCCTTGTACAAGGAATCAAAAATCACACCGTTAAGTACTCTATGGGTACAAAACAAATTATGTAAAAAACGTTTGTACTACTCATTGATGTATTGATGTGATATCGACCAGAACGATAACTAAAGCACGCCGGCGCAAACGGCAAGCAAAACGGAGGCCGAGATGGCCTTGTACAAGGAATCAAAAATCACACGCTAAGTACACTATGGGTACGAAAAAAAGTACGAAAAAAAATGTTTGTAATTCTCTTTGAAGTACTGATGTGATATCGACCAGAACGATAAATAAGGCACGCCGGTGCAAACGGAAAGAAAAACGGAGGCCAGAATGGCCTTGTACAAGGAATCAAAAATCACACAATTAAGTACTCTATGGGTACGAAAAAAAGTACGAAAAAAATGTTTGTAATTCTCTTTGAAGTACTGATGTGATATCGACATGAACGATAAATAAGGCACGCCGGCGCAAACGGCAAGCAAAACGGAGGCCAGAATCACACCGTTAAGTACTCTATGGGTACAAAAATAAGTACGAAAAAAAACGTTTATAATTCTCTTTGAAGTACTAATGTGATATCGACCAGAACGATAAATAAGGCACGCCGGCGCAAACGGCAAGCAAAACGGAGGCCAGAATGGCATTGTACAAGGAATCAAAAATCACACCGTTAAGTACTCTATGGGTACAAAAAAGAGTTCAAAAAAAACGTTTGTAATTCTCTTTGAAGTACTGATGTGATATCGACCAAAATGATAAATAAGGCACGCCGGAGCAAACGGCAAGCAAAACGGAGGCCATAATGGCCTTGTACAAGGAATCGAAAATCACACAGTTAAGTACTCTATGTGTACGAAAAAAACGTTTGTAATTCTCTTTGAAGTACTGATGTTATATCGACCAGAACGATAAATTAGGCACACCGGCACAAACGGCAAGCAAAACGGAGGCCATAATGGCCTTGTACAAGGAATCAAAAATCACACAGTTAAGTACTTTATGGGTATGAAAAAAAACGTTTGTAATTGTCTTTGAAGTACTTATGTGGTATCGACCAGAACGATAAACAAGGTACACCGGTGCAAACGGCAAGCAAAACGGAGTTCAGAATGGCCTTGTACAAGGAATCAAAAATCACACCGTTAAGTACTCTATAGGTACAAAACAAAGTACAAAAAAAACGTTTGTAATTCTCGTTGAAGTACTGATGTGTTATCGACCAGAACGATAAATAAGGCACGCTGGCGCAAACAGCAAGCAGAACGGAGGCCAGAATGGCCTTGTACAAGGAATCAAAAAAATCACACAGTTAAGTACTCTATGGGTACGAAAAAAAGTATGAAAAAAACATTTGTAATTCTCTTTGAAGTACTGATGTGATATCGACCAGAACGATAAGTAAGGCACGCCGGCACAAACGGCAAGCAAAACGGAGGCCAGAATGGCCTTGTACAAGGAATCAAAAATCACACAGTTAAGTACTCTATGGGTACTAAAAAAAGTACGAAAAAAAATGTTTGTAATTCTCTATGAAGTACTGATATGGTATCGACCAGAACGATAAATAAGGTACGCCGGCGCAAACTGCAAGCAAAACAGAGGTCAGAATGGCCTTGTACAAGGAATCAAAAATCACACCGTTAAGTACTCTATGGGTACAAAACAAATTATGTAAAAAACGTTTGTACTACTCATTGATGTATTGATGTGATATCGACCAGAACGATAACTAAAGCACGCCGGCGCAAACGGCAAGCAAAACGGAGGCCAGAATGGCCTTGTACAAGGAATCAAAAATCACACAGTTAAGTACACTATGGGTACGAAAAAAAACTACGAAAAAAAAATGTTTGTAATTCTCTTTGAAGTACTGATGTGATATCGACCAGAACGATAAATAAGGCACGCCGGCGCAAACGGCAAGAAAAACGGAGGCCAGAATGGCCTTGTACAAGGAATCAAAAATCACACAATTAAGTACTCTATGGGTACGAAAAAAAGTACGAAAAAAATGTTTGTAATTCTCTTTGAAGTACTGATGTGATATCGACATGAACGATAAATAAGGCACGCCGGCGCAAACGGCAAGCAAAACGGAGGCCAGAATCACACCGTTAAGTACTCTATGGGTACAAAAATAAGTACGAAAAAAAACGTTTATAATTCTCTTTGAAGTACTGATGTGATATCGACTAGAACGATAAATAAGGCACGCCGGCGCAAACGGCAAGCAAAACGGAGGCCAGAATGGCATTGTACAAGGAATCAAAAATCACACCGTTAAGTACTCTATGGGTACAAAAAAGAGTACGAAAAAAACGTTTGTAATTCTCTTTGAAGTACTAATGTGATATCGACCAGAACGATAAATAAGGCACGCCGGTGCAAACGGCAAGAAAAATGGAGGCCAGAATGGCCTTGTACAAGGAATCAAAAATCACACAGTTAAGTACTCTATGGGTACGAAAAAAAGTATGAAAAAAATGTTTGTAATTCTCTTTGAAGTACTGATGTGGTATCGACCAGAACGATAAATAAGGTACGCCGGCGCAAACGGCAAGCAAAACGGAGGTCAGAATGGCCTTGTACAAGGAATCAAAAATCACAAAGTTAAGTACTCAATGGGTACGAAAAAAAAGTACGAAAAAAAACATTTGTAATTCTCTTTGAAGTACTGATGTGATATCGACCAAAACAGAGGCCAGAATGGCCTTGTACAAGGAATCAAAAATCACACAGTTAAGTACTCTATGGGTACGAAAAAAAACGTTTGTAATTCTCTTTGAAGTACTGAGGTGGTATCGAACAGAACGATAAATTAGGTATGCCGGCACAAACGGAAAGCGAAACGGAGGTCAGAATGGCCTTGTACAATGAATCAAAAATAACACCGTTAAGTACTTTATGGGTACAAAACAAAGTACGTAAAAAACGTTTGTACTTCTCATTGAAGTACTGATGTGTTATCGACCAGAACGATAAATAAGGCACGCCGGCGCAAACGCAAGCAAAACGGAGGCCAGAATTGCCTTGTACAAGGAATCAAAAGTCACACGGTTAAGTACTCTATGGGTACAAAAAAGAGTACGAAAAAAATGTTTGTAATTCTCTTTGAAGTACTGATGTGATATCGACAAGAACGATAAATAAGGCACGCCGGCGCAAACGGCAAGCAAAACGGAGGCCAGAATGGCCTTGTACAAGGAATAAAAAATCACACAGTTAAGTACTCTATGGGTACGAAAAAAAGTACAAAAAAAAAAAACGTTTGTAATTCTCTTTGAATTACTGTTGTGATATCGACCAGAACGATAAATATGGAACGCCGGCGCAAACGGCAAGCAAAACGAAGGCCAGAATGGCCTTGTACAAGGAATCAAAAATCACACAGTTAAGTACTCTATGGGTACGGAAAAAAAGTACGAATAAAAATGTTTGTAATTCTCTTTGAAGTACTAATGTGGTATCGACCAGAACGATAAATAAGGTACGCCGGCGCAAACGGCAAGCAAAACGGAGGTCAGAATGGCCTTGTACAAGAAATCAAAAATCACACCGTTAAGTACTCTATGGGTACAAAACAAAGTACGTAAAATACGTATGTACTTCTCATTGAAGTACTGATGTGTTATCGACCAGAACGATAAATAAGGCACGCCGGCGCAAACGGCAACCAAAACGGAGGCCAGAATGGCCTTGTACAAGGAATCAAAAATCACACAGTTGAGTACTCTATGGGTACAAAAAAGATTACACAAAAAAACGTTTGTAATTCTCTTTGAAGTACTGATGTGATATCGACTAGAACGATAAATAAGGCACGCCGGCGCAAACGGCTAGCAAAACGGAGGCCAGAATGGCCTTGTACAAGGAATCAAAAATCACACAGTTAAATACTCTATGGGTACGAAAAAAGTACGAAAAAAAACGTTTGTAATTCTCTTTGAAGTACGGATGTGATATCGACCAGAACGATAAATAAGGCATGCCGGCGCAAACGGCAAGCAAAACGGAGGCCAGAATTGCCTTGTACAAGGGATCAAAAATCACACAGTTAAGTACTCTATGGGTACGAAAAAAAGTACGGAAAAAAACGTTTGTAATTCTCTTTGAAGTACTGATGTGGTATCGACCAGAACGATAAATAAGGTACGCCAGCGCAAACGGCAAGCAAAACGGAGGTCAGAATGGCCTTGTACTAGGAATCAAAAATCACACCGTTAAGTACTCTATGGGTACAAAACAAAGTACGTAAAAAACGTGTGTACTTCTCATTGAAGTACTGATGTGATATCGACCAGAACGATAAATAAGGCACGCCGGTGAAAACGGCAAGCTAAACGGAGGCCAGAATGGCCATGTACAAGGAATAAAAAATCACACCGTTTAGTGCTCTATGGGTACAAAAAAGAGTATGAAAAAAACGTTTGTAATTCTCTTTGAAATACTGATGTGATATCGACCAGAACGATAAATAAGGCACGCCGGCGCAAACGGCAAGCAAAACGGAGGCCAGAATGGCCTTATACAAGGAATCAAAAATCACACAGTTAAGTACTCTATGGGTACGAAAAAAAGTACGAAAAAAAAAGTTTGTAATTCTCTTTGAAGTACTGATTTGATATCGACCAGAACGATAAATAAGGCACGCCGGCACAAATGGCAAGAAAAACGGAGGCCAGAATGGCCATGTACAATGAATCAAAAATCACACAGTTAAGTACTCAATGGGTACGAAAAAAAGTATGAAAACAAAAGTTTGTAATTCTCTTTGAAGTACTGATGTGGTATCGACCAGAACGATAAATAAGGTATGCCGGTGCAAACGGCAAGCAAAACGGAGGTCAGAATGGCCTTGTACAAGGAATAAAAAATCACACCGTTAAGTACTCTATGGGTACAAAACAAAGTACGTAAAAAACGTTTGCACTTCTCATTGTAGTACTGATGTTTTATCGACCAGAACGATAAATAAGGCATGCCGCTGCAAAAGGAAAGAAAAACGGAGTCCAGAATGGCCTTGAACAATGAATCAAAAATCACACCGTGAAGTACTCTATGGGTACAAAAAAGAATACGAAAAAAAAACGTTTGTAATTCTCTTTGAAGTACTGATGTGATATCGACCAGAACGATAAATAAGGTACGCCGGCACAAACGGCAAGCAAAACGGAGGCCGGAATGGCATTGTACAAGGAATCAAAAATCACACAGTTAAGTACTCAATGGGTACGAAAAAAAGTACGAAAAAAAACGTTTGTAATTCTCTTTGAAGTACTGATGTGATATCGACCAGAACGATAAATAAGGCACGCCGGTGCAAACGGCAAGCAAAACGGTGGCCAGAATGCCCTTGTACAAGGAATCAAAAATCACACAGTTAAGTACTCTATGGGTACGAAAAAAACGTTTGTAATTCTCTTTGAAGTAATGATGTGGTACCGACTAGAACGATAAATAAGGTACGCCGGCGCAAACGGAAAGCAAAATGGAGGTCAGAATGGCCTTGTACAAGGAATCAAAAATCACACAGTTAAGTACTCTATGGTTACGAAAAAAAGTACGAAAAAAACATTTGTAATTCTCTTTGAAGTACTGATGTGATATCGACCAGAACGATAAATAAGTCACGCCGGCACAAACGGCAAGCAAAACGGAGGCCAGAATGGCCTTGTACAAGGTATCAAAAATCACACAGTTAAGTACTTGATGGGTACGAAAAAAGTACGAAAAAAAACGTTTGTAATTCTCTTTGAAGTACTGATGTGATATCGACCAGAACGATAAATAAGGCACGCCGGTGCAAACGGCAAGCAAAACGGAGGCAAGAATTGCCTTGTACAAGGAATCAAAAATCACACAGTTAAGTACTCTATGGGTACGAAAAAAAGTACGGAAAAAACGTTTGTAATTCTCTTTGAAGTACTGATGTGGTATCGACCAGAACGATAAATAAGGTACGCCGGCGCAAATGGCAAGCAAAACGGAGGTCAGAATGGCCTTGTACAAGGAATCAAAAATCACACCGTTAAGTACTCAATGGGTACGAAAAAAGTATGAAAACTAATGTTTGTAATTCTCTTTGAAGTACTGATGTGGTATCGACCAGAACGATAAATAAGGTTTGTCGGTGCAAACGGCAAGCAAAACGGAGGTCAGAATGGGCTTGTACGAGGAATAAAAAATCACACCGTTATGTACTCTATGGGTAGAAAACAAAGTACGTAAAAAAACGTTTGCACTTCTCATTGAAGTACTGATGTGTTATCGACCAGAACGATAAATAAAGCACGCCGGCGCAAACTGCAAGAAAAACGGAGGCCAGAATGGCCTTGAACAAGGAATCAAAAATCACACCGTAAAGTACTCTATGGGTACAAAAAAGAAAATGAAAAAAAACGTTTGTAATTCTCTTTGAAATACTGATGTGATATCGACCAGAACGATAAATAAGGTACGCCGGCGCAAACGGCAAGCAAAACGGAGGCCAGAATGGCATTGTACAAGGAATCAAAAATCACACAGTTAAGTACTCAATGGGTACGAAAAAAAGTTCGAAAAAAAACGTTTGTAATTCTCTTTGAAGTACGATGTGATATCGACCGAACGATAAATAAGGCACGCCGGTGCAAACGGCAAGCAAAACGGAGGCCGAATGGCCTTGTACAAGGAATCAAAAATCACACGGTTAAGTACTCTATGGGTACGAAAAAAAAAAAAAACGTTTGTAATTCTCTTTGAAGTACTGATGTGGTATCGACCAGAACGATAAATAAGGTACGCCGGCGCAAACGGAAAGCAAAACGGAGGTCAGAATAGCCTTGTACAATCAATCAAAAATCACACCGTTAAGTACTCTATGGGTACAAAACAAAGTACGTAAAAAATGTTTGTACTTCTCATTGAAGTATTGAAGTGTTATGGACCAAAACGATAAATAAGGCATGCCGGCGCAAACGGCAAGCAAAACAGAGGAAAGAATGGCCTTGTACAAGGAATCAAAAATCACACCGTTAACTACGCTATGGGTACAAAAAAGAGTATGAAAAAACGTTTGTAATTCTCTTTGAAGTACTAATGTGATATCGACCAGAACGATAAATTAGGTACGCCGGTGCAAACAGCAGGCAAAACGGAGGCCAGAATGGCCTTGTACAAGGAATCAAAAATCACACAGTTAAGTACTCAATGGGTACGAAAAAAAGTACGAAAAAAACATTTGTAATTCTCTTTGAAGTACTGATGTGATATCGACCAGAACGATAAATAAGGCACGACGGCACAAACGGCAAGCAAAACGGAGGCCAGAATGGCCTTGTACAAGGTATCAATAATCACACAGTTTATACGTACTCGATGGGTACGAAAAAAAGTACGAAAAAAATGTTTGTAATTCTCTTTGAAGTACTGATGTGATATCGACCAAAACGATAAATACGGCATGCCGGCGCATACGGCAACCAAAACGGAGGCCAGAATGGCCTTGTACAAGGAATCAAAAATCACACAGTTAAGTACTCTATGGGTACGAAACAAAGTACGAAAAAAAATATTTGTAATTCTCATTGAAGTACTCATGTGATATCGACCAGAACGATAAATAATGCACGCCGGCGCAAACGGCAAGCAAAACGGAGGCCAGAATTGCCTTGTACAAGGAATCAAAAATCACACAGTTAAGTACTTTATGGGTGCGAAAAAAGTACGAAAAAAACGTTTGTAATTCTCTTTGAAGTACTGATGTGGTATCGACCAGAACGATAAATAAGGTACGCCGGTACAAACGGCAAGCAAAACGGAGGTCAGAATGGCCTTGCACAAGGAATCAAAAATCACACAGTTAAGTACTTTATGGGTATGAAAAAAAACATTTGTAATTGTCTTTGAAGTACTGATGTGGTATCGACCAGAACGATAAACAAGCTACGCCGGCACAAACGGAAAGCAAAACGGAGGTCAGAATGGCCTTGTACAATGAATCAAAAATCACACCGTTAAGTACTTTATGGGTACAAAACAAAGTATGTAAAAAACGTCTGTAATTCTCATTGAAGTACTGATGTGTTATCGACCAGAACGATAAATAAGGCACGCCGGCGCAAACGGCAAGCAAAACGGAGGCCAGAATGGCCTTGTACAAGGAATAAAAAATCACACAGTTAAGTACTCTATGTGTACGAAAAAAAGTACGAAAAAACCATTTGTAATTCTCTTTGAAGTACGATGTGATATCGACCGAACGATAAATAAGGCACGCCGGCGCAAACGTCAACCAAAACGGAGGCCAGAATGGCCTTGTACAAGGAATCAAAAACCACACCGTTAAGTACTCTATGGGTACAAAACAAAGTACGTAACAAACGTTTGTACTTCTCATTGAAGTACTGTTGTGTTATCGACCACTGATGTGTTATCGACCAGAACGATAAATAAGGCACGCCGGCACAAACGGCAAGCAAAACGGAGGCCAGAATGGCCTTGAACAAGGAATCAAAAATCACACCGTGAAGTACTATATGGGTTCAAAAAAGAGTACCAAAAAACGTTTGTAATTCTCTTTGCTGATGTGATATCGACCAGAACGATAAATAAGGTACGCCGGCACAAACGGCAAGCAAAACGGAGGCCAGAATGGCCTTGTACAAGGAATCAAAAATCACAAAGTTAAGTACTCAATGGGTACGAAAAAAAGTATGAAAAAAAACATTTGTAATTCTCATTGAAGTACTGATGTGATATCGACCAGAACGACAAATAAGGCACGCCGGCGCAAACGGCAAGCAAAACGGAGGCCAAAATGGCCTTGTACAAGGAATCAAAAATCACACAGTTAAGTACTCTATGGGTACGAAAAAAAGTACGAAAAAAAACGTTTGTAATTCTCTTTGAAGTACTGATGTGGTATCGACTAGAACGATAAATAAGGTACGCCGGCACAAACGGAAAGCAAAACGGAGGTCAGAATGGCCTTGTACAATGAATCAAAAATCACACCGTTAAGTACTCTATGGGTACAAAAAATAGTACGATAAAAACATTTGTAATTCTCTTTGAAGTACTTAAGCGATATCGACAAGAACGATAAATAAGGCACGCCGGCGCAAACGGCAAGCAAAACGGAGGCCAGAATGGCCTTGTACAAGGAATCAAAAATCACACAGTTAAGTACTCTATGGGTACGAAAAAACGTTTTAATTCTCTTTGATGTACTGATGTGGTTTCGACCAGAACGATAAATAAGGCACGTCGGCGAAAACGGCTAGCAAAATAGAGGCCAGAATGGCCTTGTACAAGGAATCAAATATCACACAGTTAAGCACTCTATGGGTACGAAAAAAAGTACGAAAAAAAAACGTTTGTAATTCTCTTTGAAGTACGATGTGATATCGACCGAACGATAAATAAGGCACGCCGGCGCAAACGGCAAGCAAAACGGAGGCCAGAATGGCCTTGTACAAGGAATCAAAAATCACACAGTTAAGTACTCAATGGGTACGAAAAAAAGTACGAAAAAAATGTTTGTAATTATCTTTGAAATATTGATATGGCATCGACCAGAACGATAAATAAGGTACGCCGGCGCAAACGGCAAGCAAAACGGAGGTCAGAATGGCCTTGTACAAGGAATCAAAAACCACACCGTTAAGTACTCTATGGGTACAAAACATATTATGTAAAAAACATTTGTACTTCTCATTGAAGTACTGATGTGATATCGACCAGAACTATAAATAAGGCACCCCGGCGCAAACGGGATGCAAAACGGAGGCCAGAATGGCCTTGTACAATGAAACAAAAATCACACAGTTAAGTACTATATAGGTACGAAAAAAAGTAAAAAAAAAAATGTTTGTATTTCTCTTTGAAGTACTGATGTGGTATCGACCAGAACGATAAATAAGGTACGCCGGCGCAAACGGCAAGCAAAACGGAGGTCAGAATGGCTTGTACAAGAAATCAAAAACCACACCGTTAAGTACTCTATGGGTACAAAACAAAGTACGTAAAAAACGTTTGTATTTCTCATTGAAGTACTGATTTGTTATCGACCACTGATGTGTTATCGACCACTGATGTGTTATCGACCAGAACGATAAATAAGGCACGCCGGCACAAACGGCAAGCAAAACGGAGGCCAGAATGGCCTTGAACAAGGAATCAAAAATCACACCGTGAAGTACTATATGGGTACAAAAAAGAGTCCAAAAAAACGTTTTTGTAATTCTCATTCCTGATGTGATATCGACCAGAACGATAAATAAGGTACGCCGGCACAAACGGCAAGCAAAACGGAGGACAGAATGGCCTTGTACAAGGAATCAAAAATCACAAAGTTAAGTACTCAATGGGTATGAAAAAAATTATGAAAAAAAACGTTTGTAATTCTCTTTGAAGTACTGATGTGATATCGACCAGAACGATAAATAAGGCACGCCGGCGCAAACGGCAAGCAAAACGAGGCCGAATGGCCTTGTACAAGGAATCAAAAATCACACGATTAAGTACTCTATGGGTACGAAAAAAATTACGAAAAAAAACGTTTGTAATTCTCTTTGAAGTACTGATGTGGTATCGACCAGAACGATAAATAAGGTACGCCGGCACAAACGGAAAGCAAAACGGAGGTCAGAATGGCCTTGTACAATGAATCAAAAATCACACCGTTAAGTACTCTATGGGTACAAAAAATAGTACGATAAAAAAATTTGTAATTCTCTTTGAAGTACTTATGTGATATCGACAAGAACGATAAATAAGGCACGCCGGCGCAAACGGCAAGCAAAACGGAGGCCAGAATGGCCTTGTACAAGGAATCAAAAATCACACAGTTAAGTACTCTATGGGTACGAAAAAACGTTTTAATTCTCTTTGATGTACTGATGTGGTATCGACCAGAACGATAAATAAGGCACGTCGGCGAAAACGGCTAGCAAAATAGAGGCCATAATGGCCTTATACAAGCAATCAAATATCACACAGTTAAGTACTCTATGGGTACGAAAAAAAAACGTTTGTAATTCTCTTTGAAGTGCTGATGTGATATCGACCAGAACGATAAATAAGGCACGCCGGCGCAAACGGCAAGCAAAACGGAGGCCAGAATGGCCTTGTACAAGGAATCAAAAATCAAACAGTTAAGTACTCTATGGGTACGAAAAAAAGTACAAAAAAAACGTTTGTATTCTCTTTGAAGTACTGATGTGGTATTGACCAGAACGATAAATAAGGTACGCCGGCCCAAACGGCTAGCAAAACGGAGGTTAGAATGGCCTTGTACAAGGAATCAAAAATCACACCGTTAACTACTATATGGGTACAAAACAAAGTACGTAAAAAAAACGTTTGTACTTCTCTTTGAAGTACGATGTGTTATCGACCATAACGATAAATAAGGCACGCCGGCGCAAACGGCAAGCAAAACGGAGGCCGAATGGCCTTGTACAAGGAATCAAAAATCACACCGTTAAGTACTCTATGGGTTCGAAAAAAGTATGAAAAAAAACGTTTGAACTTCTCTTTGAAGTATGCGAAGTGTTATCGACCGAACGATAAATAAGGCACGCCGGCGCAAACGGCAAGCAAAACGGAGGCCAGAATGGCCTTGTACAAGGAATCAAAAATCACACCGTTAACTACTCTATGGGTACAAAACAAAGTACGTAAAAAACGTTTGTACTTCTCTTTGAAGTACTGATGTGTTATCGACCATAACGATAAATAAGGCACGCCGGCGCAAACGGCAAGCAAAACGGAGGCCAGAATGGCCTTGTACAAGGAATCAAAAATCACACCGTTAAGTACTCTATGGGTTCGAAATAAAGTATGAAAAAAAACGTTTGAACTTCTCATTGTAGTACTGAAGTGTTATCGACCAGAACGATAAATAAGGCACGCCGGCGCAAACGGCAAGCAAAACGGAGGCCAGAATGGCCTTGTACAAGGAATCAAAAATCACACCGTTAACTACTCTATGGGTACAAAACAAAGTACGTAAAAAATGTTTGTACTTCTCATTGAAGTACTGATGTGTTATCGACCATAACGATAAATAAGGCACGCCGGCGCAAACGGCAAGCAAAACGGAGGCCAGTATGGCCTTGTACAAGGAATCAAAAATCACACAGTTGAGTACTCTAAGGGTACAAAAAATAGTACGAAAAAAAAACGTTTGTAATTCTCTTTGAAGTATTGATGTGATATCGACCAGAACGATAAATAAGGCACGCCGGCGCAAACGGCTAGCAAAACGGAGGCCAGAATGGCCTTGTACAAGGAATCAAAAATCACACCGTTAAGTACTCTATGGGTTCGAAATAAAGTATGAAAAAAAAGTTTGTAATTCTCTTTGAAGTACTGATGTGATATCGACCAGAACGATAAATAAGGCATGCCGGCGCAAACGGCATGCAAAACGGAGGCCAGAATGGCCTTGTACAAGGAATCAAAAATCACACAGTTATGTACTAGATGGGTACGAAAAAAAGTACGAAAAAATGTTTGTAATTCTCTTTGAAGTACTGATGTGATATCGACCAGAACGATAAATAAGGCACGCCGGCGCAAACGGCAAGCAAAACGGAGGCCAGAATGGCCTAGTACAAGGAATCAAGAATCACACAGTTAAGTACTCTATGGGTACGAAAAAAAGTACGTAAAAAACGTTCGTACTTCTCATTGAAGTACTGATGTGATATCGACCAGAACGATAAATAAGGCACGCCGGTGCAAACGGCAAGCAAAACGGAGGCCAGAATGGCCTTGTACAAGGAATCAAAAATCACACCGTTTAGTGCTTTATGGGTACAAAAAAGAGTATGAAAAAAAGTTTGTAATTCTCTTTGAAGTACCGATGTGATATCGATCAGAACGATAAATAAGGCACGCCGGCGCAAACGGCAAGAAAAACGGAGGCCAGAATGGCCTTGTACAAGGAATCAAAAATCACACAGTTAAGTACTCTATGTGTACAAAAAAAAAGTACGAAAACAAATGTTTGTAATTCTATTTGAAATAGAAAAAAATGTTTGTAATTCTCTTTTAAGTACTGATGTGATATCGACCAGAACGATAAATAAGGCACGCCGGTGCAAACGGCAAGCAAAAAGGAGGCCAGAATGGCCTTGCACAAGGAATCAAAAATCACACAGATATGTACTCGATGGGTACGAAAAAAAAACGTTTGTAATTCTCTTTGAAGTACTGATGTGATATCGACCGAACGATAAATAAGGCACGCCGGCGCAAACGGCAAGCAAAACGGAGGCCGAATGGCCTAGTACAAGGAATCAAAAATCACACAGTTAAGTACTCTATGGGTACGAAAAAAAGTACGAAAAAAAAACGTTTGTACTTCTCATTGAAGTACTGATGTGATATCGACCAGAACGACAAATAAGGCACGCCGGCGAAAACGGCTAGCAAAATGGAGGCCAGAATGGCCTTGTACAAGGAATCAAAAATCACACCGTTAAGTACTCTATGGGTACGAAAAAAAGTATGAAAAAAAACGTTTGTAATTCTCTTTGAAGTACTGATGTGATATCGACCAGAACCATAAATAAGGCACGCCGGCGCAAACAGCAAGCAAAACGGAGGCCAGAATGGCCTTGTACAAGGAATCAAAAATCACACATTTAAGTACACTATGGGTACGAAAAAAGTATGAAAAAAAAAACGTTTGTAATTCTCTTTGAAGTTCTGATGTGGTATCGACCAGAACGATAAATAAGGTATGCCGGCGCAAACGGCAAGCAAAACGGAGGTCAGAATGGCCTTGAACAAAAAATCAAAAATAACACCGTTAAGTACTCTATGGGAATAAAACAAAGTACGTAAAAATATGTTTGTACTTCTCATTGAAGTACAGATGTGTTATCGACCAGAACGATAAATAAGGCACGCCGGTGCAAACGGCAAGCACAATGGAGGCCAGAATGGCCTTGTACAAGGAATCAAAAATCACACCGTTAATTACTCTATGGGTACAAAAAAGAGTACGAAAAAAACGTTTGTAATTCTCTTTGAAGTACTGATGTGATATCGACCAGAACGATAAATAAGGCTCGCCGGCGCAAACGGCAAGCAAAACGGAGGACAGAATGACCTTGTACAAGGAATCAAAAATCACACATTTAAGTACTCAATGGGTACGGAAAAAAGTACGAAAAAAAAACGTTTGTAATTCTCTTTGATGTACTGATGTGATATCACCCAGAACGATAAATAAGGCACGCCGGCGCGAACGGCAATCAAAACGGAGGCCAGAATGGCATTATACAAGGAATCAAAAATCACACAGTTAAGTACTCTATGGGTACGAAATAAAAGAACGAAAAAAAACATTTGTAATTCTCTTTGAAGTACTGATGTGATATCGACCAGAACGATAAATAAGGCACGCCAGCACAAACGGCAAGCAAAACAGAGGCCAGAATGGCCTTGTACAAGGAATCAAAAATCACACCGTTAAGTACTCTATGGGTACGAAAAAAAGTACGAAAAAGAACGTTTGTAATTCTCTTTGAAGTACGATGTGATATCGACCGAACGAATAAATAAGGCACGCTGGCACAAATGGAAAGCAAAACGGAGGCCGAATGGCCTTGTACAAGGAATCAAAAATCACACAGTTAAGTACTCGATGGGTACGAAAAAAGTACCAAAAAAAACGTTTGTAATTCTCTTTGAAGTACGATGTGATATCGACCAGAACGATAAATAAGGCACGCCGGTGCAAACGGCAAGCAAAACGGAGGCCAGAATGGCCTTGTACAAGGAATCAAAAATCACACCGTTAAGTACTCTATGGGTACGAAAAAAATTATGAAAAAAAACGTTTGTAATTCTCTTTGAAGTACAGATGTGATATCGACCAGAACCATAAATAAGGCACGCCGGTGCAAACGGAAAGCAAAACGGAGGCCAGAATGGCCTTGTACAAGGAATCAAAAATCACACCGTTAAGTACTCTATGGGTACAAAAAAGAGTACGAAAAAACTTTTGTAATTCTCTTTGAAGTACTGATGTGATATCGACCAGAACGATAAATATGGCTCGCCGGCGCAAACGGCAAGCAAAACGGAGGACAGAATGGCCTTGTACAAGGAATCAAAAATCACACAGTTAAGTACTCGATGGGTACAAAAAAGTACGAAAAAAAACATGTTTGTAATTCTCTTTGAAGTACTGATGTGATATTGACCAGAACGATAAATAAGGCACGCCGGCGCAAACGGCAAAGAAAACGGAGCCCAAAATTGCCTTGTACAAGGAATCAAAAATCACACAGTTAAGTACTCTGTGGGAACGAAAAAAAAGTACGTAAAAAACGATTCTACTTCTTATTGAAGTACTGATGTGATATCGACCAGAACCATAAATAAGGCACGCCGGCGCAAACGGCAAGCAAAACGGAGGCCAGAATGGCCTTGTACAAGGAATCAAAAATCACACAGTTAAGTACTCTATGGGTACGAATTAAAGTATGAAAAAAACGATTGTAATTCTCTTTGAAGTACTGATGTGATATCGACCAGAACGATAAATAAGGTTTGCCGGCGCAAACGGCAAGCAAAACGGAGGTCAGAATGGCCTTGTACAAGAAATCAAAAATCATACCGTTAAGTACTCTATGGGTACAAAACAAAGTACGTAAAAAAACGTTTGTACTTCTCATTGAAGTAATGATGTGTTATCGACCAGAACCATAAATAAGGCACGCCAGTGCAAACGGCAAGCAAAACGGAGGCCAGAATGGCCTTGTACAAGGAATCAAAAATCACACCGTTAAGTACTCTATGGGTACAAAAAAGAGTACGAAAAAAACATTTGTAATTCTCTTGGAAGTACTGATGTGATATCACCCAGAACGATAAATAAGGCATGCCGGCGCAAACAGCAAGCAAAACGGAGGTCAGAATGGCCTTGTACAAGGAATCAAAAATCACACCGTTAAGTACTCTATGGGTACAAAACAAAGTACGTAAAAAACATTTGTACTTCTCATGAAGTACGGATGTGGTATCGACCAGAACGATAAATAAGGTATGCCAGCGCAAACGGGAAGCAAAACGGAGGCCAGAATGGCCTTGTACAAGGAATCAAAAATCACACCGTTAAGTACTCTATGGGTACAAAAAAGAGTACGAAAAAAACGTTTGTAATTCTCTTTGAAGTACTGATGTGGTATCGACCAGAACGATAAATAAGGCACGCCGGCGCAAACGGCAAGCAAAACGGAGGCCAGAATGGCCTTGTACAAGGAATCAAAAATAACACCGTTAAGTACTCTATGGGTACAAAAAAGAGTACGAAAAAAACATTTGTAATTCTCTTTGAAGTACTGATGTGATATCGACCAGAACGATAAATAAGGCGCGCCGGCGCAAACATCAAGCAAAACGGAGGCCAGAATGGCCTTGTACATGGAATCAAAAATCACACAGTTATGTACTCTATGGGTACGAAAAAAAGTACAAAAAAAAAACGTTTGTAATTCTCTTTGAAGTACTGATGTGGTATCGACCGAACGATAAATAAGGCACGCCGGCGCAAACGGCAAGGAAAACGGAGGCCGAATGGCCTTGTACAAGGAATCAAAAATCACACGCTTAAGTACTCTATGGGTACGAAAAAAAAGTACGAAAAATAACTTTTGTAATTCTCTTTGAAGTACGATGTGATATCGTCCGGATCGATAAATAAGGCACGCCGGCGCAAACGGCAAGCAAAACGGAGGCCGAATGGCCTTGTACAAGGAATCAAAAATCACACGCTTAAGTACTCTATGGTTTCGAAAAAAAGTACGAAAAAAACGTTTGTAATTCTCTTTGAAGTACCGATGTGATATCGACCGAACGATAAATAAGGCACGCCGGCGCAAACGACTAGCAAAACGGAGGCCGAATGGCCTTGTACAAGGAATCAAAAATCACACGTTAAGTACTCTATGGGTACGAAAAAAAGTACGAAAAAAATTTGTAATTCTCTTTGAAGTACGATGTGATATCGACCGAACGATAAATAAGGCATGCCGGCGCAAACGGCAAGCAAAACGGAGGCCGAATGGCCTTGTACAAGGAATCAAAAATCACACAGTTAAGTACTCTATGGGTAAGAAAAAAAGTACGAAAAAAACGTTTGTAATTCTCTTTGAAGTACTGATGTGGTATCGACCAGAACGATAAAATGGTACGCCGGCGCAAACAGCAAGCAAAATGGAGGTCAGAATGGCCTTGTTCAAGGAATCAAAAATCACACCTTTAAGTACTCTATGGGTACAAAACAAAGTATGTAAAAACCGTTTGTACTTCTCACTGAAGTACTGATGTGTTATCGACCAGAACGATAAATAAGGCACGCCGGCACAAACGGAAAGCAAAACGGAGGCCAGAATGGCCTTGTACAAGGAATCAAAAATCACACAGTTAAGTACTCTATGGGTACGAAAAAAGTATGAAAAAAATGTGTGTAATTCTCTTTGAAGTACTGATGTGATATCGACCAGAACGATAAAAAAGGCACGCCGGCGCAAACGGCTAGAAAAACGGAGGCCAGAATGGCCTTGTACAAGGAATCAAAAATCTCACAGTTAAGTACTCTATGGGTTCGAAAAAAAGTATGAAAAAAAACGTTTATAATTCTTTTTGAAGTACTGATGTGGTATCGACCAGAACGATAAATAAGGTATGCCAGCACAAACGGCAAGCAAAATGGATGCCAGAATGGCCTTGTACAAGGAATCAAAAATCACACCGTTAAGAACTCTGTGGGTACAAAACAAAGTACGTAAAAAAAGTTTGTACTTCTCATTGAAGTAATGATGTGTTTTCGACCAGAACGATAAATAAGGCACGCCGGTGCAAACGGCAAGCAAAACGGAGGCCAGAATGGCCTTGTACAAGGAATCAAAAATCACACCGTTAAGTAATCTATGGGTACAAAAAAGAGTATGAAAAAAACGTTTGTAATTCTCTTTGAAGTACTGATGTGATATCGACCAGAACGATAAATAAGGCACGCCGGCGCAAACGGCAAGCAAAACGGAGGCCGAAATGGCCTTGTACAAGGAATCAAAAATCACACAGTTAAGTACTCTATGGGTACGAAAAAAAGTACGAAAAATAACTTTTGTAATTCTCTTTGAAGTACTGATGTGATATCGACCAGAACGATAAATAAGGCATGCCGGCGTAAATGGCAAGCAAAACGGAGGCCAGAATGGCCTTGTACAAGGAATAAAAAATCACACAGTTAGGTACTCTATGGGTACGAAAAAAGTACGAAAAAAAACGTTTGTAATTTTCTTTGAAGTACTGATCTGGTATCGACCAGAATGATAAATAAGGTACGCCGGCGCAAACGGCTAGCAAAACGGAGGTCAGAATGGCCTTGTACAAGGAATCAAAAATCACACCGGTAAGTACTCTATGGGTACAAAACACAGTACGTAAAAAACGCTTGTACATCTCATTGAAGTACTGATGTTTTATAGACCAGAACGATAAATAAGGCACGCCAGCGCAAACGGCAATCAAACGGAGGCAAGAATGGCCTTGTACATGGAATCAAAAATCACACAGTTAAGTACTCTATGGGTAAGAAAAAATGTATGAAAAAAACGTTTGTAATTCTCTTTGAAGTACTGATGTGATATCGACCAGAACGATAAATAAGGCACGCCGGCGCAAACGGCAAGCAAAACGGAGGCTAGAATGGCCTTGTACAAGGAATCAAAAATCACACAGTTAAGTACTCTATGGGTTCGAAAAAAAGTACGAAAAAACGTTTGTAATTCTTTTTGAAGTACTGATGTGGTATCGACCAGAACGATAAATAAGGTACGCCGGCGCAAACGGCAAGCAAAACGGAGGTCAGAATGGCCTTGTACAAGGAATCAAAAATCACACCGTTAAGTACGCTAACAAAGTACATAAAAAACGTTTGTACTTCTCATTGAAGTACTGATGTGTTTTCGACCAGAACGATAAATAAGGCACGCCGGCGCAAACGGAAAGTAAAACGGAGGCCAGAATGGCCTTGTACAAGGAATCAAAAATCACACCGTTAAGTAATCTATGGGTACAAAAAAGAGTACAAAAAAATGTTTGTAATTCTCTTTGAAGTACTGATGTGATATCGACCATAACAATAAATAAGGCACGCCGGCGCAAACGGCAAGCAAAACGGAGGCCAGAATGGCCTTGTACAAGGAATCAAAAATCACAAAGTTAAGTACTCTATGGGCACGAAAAAAAGTACGAAAAAAAAACATTTGTAATTCTCTTCGAAGTACTGATGTGATATCGACCAGAACGATAAATAAGGCACGCCGGTGCAAACGGCAAGGAAAACGTAGGCCAGAATGGCCTTGTACAAGGAATCCAAAATCACACAGTTAAGTACTCTATGGGTACGAAAAAAAACATTTGTAATTCTCTTTGAAGTACTGATGTGATATCGACCAGAAAGATAAATAAGGCACGCCAGCGCAATTGGCAAACAAAACGGAGGCCAGAATGGCCTTGTAGAAGGAATCAAAAATCACACAGTTAAGTACTCTTTGGGTACGAAAAAAAGTACGAAAAAAACGTTTGTAATTCTCTTTGAAGTACTGATGTGGTATCGACCAGAATGATAAATAAGGTACGCCGGCGCAAACGGCAAGCAAAACGGAGGTCAGAATGGCCTTGTACAAGGAATCAAAAATCACACCGTTAAGTACTCTATGGGTACAAAACAAAGTACGTAAAAAACGTTTGTACTTCTCATTGAAGTACTGATGTGTTATCGACCAAAATGATAAATAAGGCATGCCGGTGCAAACGGCAAGCAAAACGGAGGCCAGAATGGACTTGTACAATGAATCGAAAATCACACAGTTAAGTACACTATGGGTACGAAAAAAAGTACGAAAAAAAACATTTGTAATTCTCTTTGAAGTACTGATGTGATATCGACCAGAACGATCAATAAGGCACGCCGGCGCAAACGGCAAGCAAAACGGACGCCAGAATGGCCTTGTACAAGGAATCAAAAATCACACGCTTAAGTACTCTATGGGTTCGAAAAAAAGTACGAAAAAAACGTTTGTAATTCTCTTTGAAGTACTGATGTGATATCGACCAGAATGATAAATAAGGCATGCCGGCGCAAACGGCAAGCAATACGGAGGCCAGAATGGCCTTGTACAAGGAATCAAAAATCACACCGTTAAGTACTCTATGGGTTCAAAAAAGAGTACGAAAAAAAACGTTTGTAATTCTCTTTGAAGTACTGATGTGATATCGACCAGAACGATAAATAAGGCACGCCGGCACAAACGGCAAGCAAAACGGAGGCCAGAATGGCCTTGTACAAGGAATCAAAAATCACACCGTTAAGTACTCTATGGGTACGAAAAAAAGAATGAAAAAAAACGTTTGTAATTCTCTTTGAAGTACTGATGTGATATCGACCAGAACGATAAATTAGGCACGCCGACGCAAACGGCAAGCAAAATGGAGGCCTGAATGGCCATGTACAAGGAATCAAAAATCACACAGTTAAGTACTCTATGGATACGAAAAAAAGTATGAAAAAAAACTTTTGTAATTCTCTTTGAAGTACTAATGTTATATCGACCAGAACGATAAATCAGGCACGCCGGCGCAAACGGCAAGCAAAACGGAGGCTAGAATGGCATTGAACAATGAATCAAAAATCAGACAGTTAAGTACTCCATGGGTTCGAAAAAAAGTACGAAATAAATGTTTGTAATTCTCTTTGAAGTATTGATGTGATATCGACCAGAATGATAAATAAGGCACGCCGGCGCAAACGGCAAGCAAAACGGAGGCCAAAATGGCCTTGTACAAGGAATCAAAAATCACACAGTTAAGTACTCTATGTGTTCGAAAAAAAGTACGAAAAAAAACGTTTGTAATTCTTTTTGAAGTACTGATGTGGTATCGACTAGAACGATAAATAAGGTATGCCGGCGCAAACGGCAAGCAAAACGGAGGTCAGAATGGCCTTGTACAAGAAATCAAAAGTCACACACTTAAGTACTCTATGGGTACGAAAAAAAGTACGAAAAAAATGTTTGTAATTCTCCTTGAAGTACTGATGGGATATCGACCAGAACGATAAATAATGCACGCCGGCGCAAACGGCAAGCAAAACGGAGGCCAGAATGGCCTTGTACAAGGAATCAAAAATCACACAATTAAATACTCTATGGGTACGAAAAAAAAGTTTGAAAAAAACGTTTGTAATTCTCATTGAAGTACTGATGTGTTATCGACCAGAACAATAAATAAGGCACGCCGGTGCAAACGGCAAGCAAAATGGAGGCCAGAATGGCCTTGTACAAGAAATCAAAAATCACACATTTAAGTACTCTATGGGTACGAAAAAAGTACGAGAAATAACTTTTTGTAATTCTCTTTGAAGTACTAATGTGGTATCGACCAGAACGATAAATAAGGTACGCCGGCGTAAACGGCAAGCAAAACGGAGAGAGAATGGCCTTGTACAAGGAATAAAAAATCACACCGTTAAGTACTCTATGGGTACAAAACAAAGTACGTAAAAAACGTTTGTACTTCTCATTGAAGTACTGATGTGTTATCGACCAGAACAATAAATAAGGCACGCCGGTGCAAACGGCAAGCAAAACGGAGGCCAGAATGGTCTTGTACAAGAAATCAAAAATCACACAGTTAAGTACTCTATGGGTACGAAAAAAAGTACGAAAAATAACTTTTTGTAATTCTCTTTGAAGTACTGATGTGATATCGACCAGAACAATAAATAAGGCACGCCGGTGCAAACGGAAAGCAAAACGGAGGCCAGAATGGCCTTGTACAAGGAATCAAAAATCACACAGTTAAGTACTCTATGGGTACGAAAAAAGTACGAAAAAAAATGTTTGTAATTCTCTTTGAAGTACTGATGTGATATCGACCAGAACGATAAATAAGGCATGCCGGCGCAAACGGCAAGCAAAACGGAGTCCAGAATTGCCTTGTACAAGGAATCAAAAATCACACCGTTAAGTACTCTATGGGTACAAAAAAGAGTACGAAAAAAAACGTTTGTAATTCTCTTTGAAGTACTGATGTGATATCGACCAGAACGATAAATAAGGCACGCCGGCACAAATGGCAAGCAAAACTGGGGCCAGAATGGCCTTGTACAAGGAATCAAAAATCACACCGTTAAGTACTCTGTGGGTACAAAAAAAAGTATGAAAAAAAACGTTTGTAATTCTCTTTGAAGTACTGATGTGATATCGACCAGAACGATAAATAAGGCACGCCGGCGCAAACGGCAAGCAAAACGGACGCCAGAATGGCCATGTACAAGGAATCAAAAATCACACAGTTAAGTACTCTATGGGTACGAAAAAAAGTAAGAAAAAAAACGTTTGTAATTCTCTTTGAAGTACTAATGTGATATCGACCAGAACGATAAATAATGCACGCCGGCGCAAACGGCAAGCAAAACGGAGGTTAGAATGGCCTTGAACAAGGAATCAAAAATCACACATTTAAGTACTCCATGGGTTCGAAAAAAAGTACGAAAAAAAATGTTTGTAATTCTCTTTGAAGTATTGATGTGGTATTGACCAGAACGATAAATAAGGTACGCCGGCGCAAACGGAGGTGAGAATCACCTTGTACAAGGAATCAAAAATCAGACCGTTAAGTACTCTATCGGTACAAACCAAGTACGTAAAAAACGTTTGTACTTTTCATTGAAGTACTGATGTGTTATCGACCAGAACGATAAATAAGGCACGCCGGTGCAAACGGCAAGCAAAACGGAGGCCAGAATGGCCTTGTACAAGGAATCAAAAATCACACCGTTAAGTACTCTATGGGTACAAAACAAAGTACGTAAAAAACGTTTGTACTTCTCATTGAAGTACTGATGTGTTATCGACCAAAACAATAAATTAGGCACGCCGGTGCAAACGGCAAGCAAAACGGAGGCCAAAATGGCCTTGTACAATGAATCAAAAATCACACAGTTAAGTACTCTATGGGTACGAAAAAAAGTACGAAAAAAAACGTTTGTAATTCTCTTTGAATTATTGATGTGATATCGACCAGAATGATAAATAAGGCACGCCGGTGCAAACGGAAAGCAAAACTGAGGCCAGAATGGCCTTGAACAAGGAATCAAAAATCACACAGTTAAGTACTCTATGGGTTCGAAAAAAAGTACGAAAAAAACGTTTGTAATTCTTTTTGAAGTACTGTTGTGGTATCGACCAGAATGATAAATAAGGTTCGCCGGCGCAAACGGCAAGCAAAACGGAGGTCAGAATGGCCTTGTACAAGGAATCAAAAATCACACCGTTAAGTACACTATGGGTACAAAACAAGGTACGTAAAAAACGTTTGTACTTCTCATTGAAGTATTGATGTGTTTTCGACCAGAACGATAAAAAAGGCACGCCGGCGCAAACGGCAAGCAAAACAGAGGCCAGAATGGCCTTGTACAAGGAATCAAAAATCACACCGTTAAGTAATCTTTGGGTACAAAAAAGAGTACGAAAAAAGCGTTTTCTTTGAAGTACTGATGTGATATCGACCCGAACGATAAATAAGGCACGCCGGCACAAACGGCAAGCAAAATGGAGGCCAGAATGGCATTGTAGAAGGAATCAAAAATCACACAGTTAAGTACTCTATGGGTACGAAATGAAGTACGAAAAATAACTTTTTGTAATTCTCTTTGAAGTACTGATGTGAAATCGACCAGAACGATAAATAAGGCACGCCGAAGCAAAGGGCAGGCAAAACGGAGGCCAGAATCACACCGTTAAGTACTCTATGGGTACAAAAAGGAGTACGAAAAAAACGTTTGTAATTCCCTTTGAAGTACTGATATGATATCGACCAGAACGATAAATATGGCACGCCGGCGCAAACGGCAAGCAAAACGGAGGCCACAATGGCCTTGTACAAGGAATCAAAAATCACACAGTTAAGTACTCTATGGGTACGAAAAAAAGTACGAAAAAAAACATTTGTAATTCTCTTTGAACTACTGATGTGATATCGACCAGAACGATAAATATGGCACGCCAGTGTAAACGGAAAGCAAAACGGAGGCCAGAATGGCCTTGTACAAGGAATCAAAAATCACACCGTCAAGTACTCTATGGGTACGAAAAAAAAGTACGAAAAATAACTTTTTGTAATTATCTTTGAAGTACTGATGTGATATCGACCAGAACGGTAAATAAGGCACGCGGGCGCGAACGGCAAGCAAAACGGAGGCCAGAATGGCCTTGTACAAGGAATCAAAAATCACACAGTTAAGTACTCTATGGGTATGAAAAAAGGTACGAAAAAAAACATTTGTAATTCTCTTTGAAGTACTGATATGATATCGACCAGAATGATAAATAAGGCACGCCGGCGCAAACGGAAAGCATAACGGAGGCCAGAATTTCCTTGTACAAGAAATCAAAAATCACACAGTTAAGTACTCTATGGGTAAGAAAAAAAAGTACGAAAAAAATGTTTGTAATTCTCTTTGAAGTACTGATGTGATATCGACCAGAACGATAAATAATGCACGCCGGCGCAAACGGCAAGCAAAACGGAGGCAAGAATGGCCTTGTACAAGGAATCAAAAATCACACAATTAAATACTCTATGGGTACGAAAAAAATTATGAAAAAAACGTTTGTAATTCTCTTTGAAGTACTAATGTGGTATCGACCAGAACGATAAATAAGGTACGCCGGAGCAAACGGCAAGCAAAA
The DNA here is from genome assembly GCA_036785695.1 of Gentiana straminea. Classification (NCBI taxonomy): domain Eukaryota; kingdom Viridiplantae; phylum Streptophyta; class Magnoliopsida; order Gentianales; family Gentianaceae; genus Gentiana; species Gentiana straminea. The sequence goes on along the minus strand of JAVUPR010000133.1, from coordinate 184,428 downwards.
CGGAGGCCAGAATGGCCTTGTACAAGGAATCAAAAATCACACCGATAAGTACTCTATGGGTACAAAACAAAGTACGTAAAAAATGTTTGTACTTCTCATTGAAGTACTGATGTGTTATCGACCAGAACAATAAATAAGGCACGCCGGTGCAAACGGCAATCAAAACGGAGGCCAGAATGGCCTTGTACAAGGAATCAAAAATCACACAGTTAAGTACTCTATGGGTACGAAAAAAAGTACGAAAAAAAACGTTTGTAATTCTCTTTGAAGTATTGATGTGATATCGACCAGAATGATAAATAAGGCACGCCGGCGCCAACGGCAAGCAAAACGGAGGCCAGAATGGCCATGTACAAGGAATCAAAAATCACACAGTTAAGTAATCTATGTGTTCGAAAAAAAAGTACGAAAAAAAACGTTTGTAATTCTTTTTGAAGTACTGATGTGGTATCGACCAGAACGATAAATAAGGTATGCCGGCGCAAACGGCAAGCAAAACGGAGGTCAGAATGGCCTTGTACAAGAAATCAAAAATCACACACTTAAGTACTCTATGGGTACGAAAAAAAGTACGAAAAAAATGTTTGTAATTCTCCTTGAAGTACTGATGGGATATCGACCAGAACAATAAATAATGCACGCCGGCGGAAACGGCAAGCAAAACGGAGGCCAGAATGGCCTTGTACAAGGAATCAAAAATCACACAATTAAATACTCTATGGGTACGAAAAAAAGTATGAAAAAAACGTTTGTAATTCTCATTGAAGTACTGATGTGTTATCGACCAGAACATTAAATAAGGCACGCCGGTGCAAACGGCAAGCAAAACGGAGGCCAGAATGGCCTTGTACAAGAAATCAAAAATCACACAGTTAAGTACTCTATGGGTACGAAAAAAGTACGAGAAATAACTTTTTGTAATTCTCTTTGAAGTACTAATGTGGTATCGACCAGAACGATAAATAAGGTACGCCGGCGTAAACGGCAAGCAAAACGGAGAGAGAATGGCCTCGTACAAGGAATCAAAAATCACACCGTTAATCTATGGGTACAAAACAAAGTACGTAAAAAACGTTTGTACTTCTCATTGAAGTACTGATGTGTTATCGACCAGAACAATAAATAAGGCACGCCGGTGCAAACGGCAAGCAAAACGGAGGCCAGAATGGCCTTGTACAAGAAATCAAAAATCACACAGTTAAGTACTCTATGGGTACGAAAAAAAGTATGAAAAATAACTTTTTGTAATTCTCTTTGAAGTACTGATGTGATATCGACCAGAACGATAAATAAGGCACGCCGGTGCAAACGGAAAGCAAAACGGAGGCCAGAATGGCCTTGTACAAGGAATCAAAAATCACACAGTTAAGTACTCTATGGGAACGAAAAAAAAGAAAAAAAAACGTTTGTAATTCTCTTTGAAGTACTAATGTGGTATCGACCAGAATGATAAATAAGGTATGCCGGCACAAACGGCAAGCAAAACGGAGGTCAGAATGGCCTTGTACAAGGATTCAAAAATCACACCGTTAAGTACTCTATGGTTACAAAACAAAGTACGTAAAAAAATGTTAGTATTTCTCATTGAAGTACTGATGTGTTATCGACCAGAACGATAAATAAGGCATGCCGGTGCAAATGGCAAGCAAAACGGAGGCCAGAATAGCCTTGTACAAGGAATTAAAAATCCCACAGTTAAGTACTCTATGGGTACGAAAAAAACCGTTTGTAATTCTCTTTGAAGTACAGATGTGAAATCGACCAGAACGATAAATAAGGCACGCCGAAGCAAACGGCACGCAAAACGGAGGCCAGAATCACACCGTTAAGTACTCTATTGGTACAAAAAGGAGTACAAAAAAACGTTTGTAATTCTCTTTGAATTACTGATATGATATCGACCAGAACGATAAATAAGGCACGCCGGCGCGAATGGCAAGCAAAACAGAGGCCAGAATGGCCTTGTACAAGGAATCAAAAATCACACAGTTAAGTACTCTATGGGTACGATAAAAAACGTTTGTAATTCTCTTTGAACTACAGATGTGATATCGACTAGAACGATAAATATGGCACGCCGGCGTAAACGGAAAGCAAAACGGAGGCCAGAATGGCCTTGAACAAAGAATCAAAAATCACACCGTCAAGTACTCTATGGGTACGAAAAAAGTACGAAAAAAAAACGTTTGTAATTATCTTTGAAGTACTGATGTGATATCGACCAGAACGATAAATAAGGCACGCCGGCGCAAACGGCAAGCAAAATGGAGGCCAGAATGGCCTTGTACAAGGAATCAAAAATCACACAGTTAAGTACTCTATGGGTACGAAAAAAAACGTTTGTAATTCTCTTTGAAGTACTGATGTGATATCGACCAGAACGATAAATAAGGCACGCCGGTGCAAACGGCAAGCAAAACGGAGGCTAGAATGGCCTTGTACAAGGAATCAAAAATCACACAGTTAAGTACTCTATGGATACGAAAAAAAGTACAAAAAAAAAACGTTTGTAATTCTCTTTGAAGTACTGATGTGATATCGACCAGAACGATAAATAAGGCACACCGGCGCAAACGGCAGGCAAAACGGAGGCCAGAATGGCCTTGTACAAGGAATCAAAAATCACACCGTTAAGTACTCTATGGGTACAAAAAAGAGGACAAAAAAACGTTTGTAATTCTCTTTGAAGTACTGATGTGGTATCGACCAGAACGATAAATAAGGTACGCCGGCGCAAACGGCAAGCAAAACGGAGGTCAGAATGGCCTTGTACAAGGAATCAAAAATCACACCGTTAAGTACTCTATGGGTACAAAACAAAGTACGTAAAAAACGTTTGTACTTCTCATTGAAGTACTGATGTGTTATCGACCAGAACGTTAAATAAGGCATGCTTGCGCAAACGGCAAGCAAAACGGAGGCCAGAATGGCCTTTTACAAGGAATCAAAAATCACACAGTTAAGTACTCTATGGATACGAAAAAAAGTACGAAAAAAAACGTTTGTAATTCTCTTTGAAGTACTGATGTGATATCGACCAGAACGATAAATAAGGCACGCCGGCGCAAACGGGAAGCAAAACGAAGCCCAGAATGACCTTGTACAAGGAATCAAAAATCGCACAACTAAGTACTCTATGGGTACGAAAAAAAGTACGAAAAAAAACGTTTGTAATTCTCTTTGAAGTACTGATGTGATATCGACCAGAACGATAAATAAGTCACGCCGGCGCAAACGGCAAGCAAAACGGAGGCCAAAATGGCCTTGTACAAGGAATCAAAATTCACACCGTTAAGTACTCTATGTGTACGAAAAAAAACGTTTGTAATTCTCTTTGAAGTACTGATGTGATATTGACCAGAACGATAAATAAGGCACGCCGGCGCAAACAGCAAGCAAAACGGAGGCCGAATTGCCTTGTACAAGAAATCAAAAATCACACGCTTAAGTACTCTATGTGTACGAAAAAAAGTACGGAAAAAAACGTTTGTAATTCTCTTTGAAGTACGATGTGATATCGACCGAACGATAAATGAGGCAGGCCAGTGCAAACGGCAAGCAAAACGGAGGCCAGAATGGCCTTGTACAAGGAATCAAAAATCACACAGTTAAATACTCTATGGGTACGAAAAAAACGTTTGTAATTCTCTTTGAAGTACTGATGTGGTATCGACCAGAACGATAAATAAGGCACGCCGGCGCAAACGGCAAGCAAAACGGAGTTCAGAATGGCCTTGTACAAGGAATCAAAAATCACACCGTTAAGTACTCTATGGGTACAAAACAAAGTACGTAAAAAACGTTTGTACTTCTCATTGAAGTACTGATGTGTTATCGACCAGAACGATAAATAAGGCACGCCGGCGCAAATGGCAATCAAAACAGAGGCCAGAATGGCATTGTACATGAAATCAAAAATCACGCAATTAAGTACTCTATGGGTACGAAAAAAGTACGAAAAAAAACGTTTGTAATTCTATTTGAAGTACAGATGTGATATCGACCAGAACGATAAATAAGGCACGCCGGTGCAAACGGCAAGCAAAACGGAGGCCAGAATGGCCTTGTACAAGGAATCAAAAATCACACAGTTAAGTACTGTATGGGTTCGAAAAAAAGTACGAAAAAAATGTTTGTAATTCTTTTTGAAGTACTGATGTGGTATCGACCAGAACGATAAATAAGGTACACCGGCGCAAACGGCAAGCAAAACGGAGGTCAGAATGGCCTTGTACAAGGAATCAAAAATCACACCGTTAAGTACGCTATGGGTACAAAACAAAGTACGTAAAAAACGTTTGTACTTCTCATTGAAGTACTGATGTGTTTTCGACCAGAACGATAAATAAGGCACGCCGGCGCAAACGGCAAGCAAAACGGAGGCCAGAATGGCCTTGTACAACGAATCAAAAATCACACCGTTAAGTAATCTATGGGTACAAAAAAGAGTACGAAAAAATGTTTGTAATTCTCTTTGAAGTACTGATGTGATATCGACCATAACGATAAATAAGGCACGCCGGCGCAAACGGCAAGCAAAACGGAGGCAGAATGGCCTTGTATAAGGAATCAAAAATCACACCGTTAAGTACTCTATGGGCACGAAAAAAAGTACAAAAAAAACATTTGTAATTCTCTTTGAAGTACGGATGTGATATCGACCAGAACGATAAATAAGGCACGCCGGTGCAAACGGGAAGCAAAACGGAGGCCAGAATGGCCTTGTACAAGGAATCAAAAATCACACAGTTAAGTACTCTATGGGTACGAAAAAAACATTTGTAATTCTCTTTGAAGTACTGATGTGATATCGACCAGAACGATAAATAAGGCATGCCGGCGCAAACGGCAACCAAAACGGAGGCCAGAATGGCCTTGTACAAGGAATCAAAAATCACACAGTTAAGTACTCTATGGGTACGAAAAAAAGTACGAAAAAACGTTTGTAATTCTCTTTGAAGTACAGAAGTGGTATCGACCAGAACGATAAATAAGGTACGCCGGCGCAAACGGCAAGCAAAACGGAGGTCAGAATGGCCTTGTACAAGGAATCAAAAATCACACCGTTAAGTACTCTATGGGTACAAAACAAAGTACGTAAAAAACGTTTGTACTTCTCATTGAAGTACTGATGTGTTATCGACCAGAACGATAAATAAGGCATGCCGATGCAAACGGCAAGCAAAACGGAGGCCAGAATGGCCTTGTACAAGGAATCAAAAATCACACAGTTAAGTACTCTATGGGTTCGAAAAAAGTACGAAAAAAAACGGATGTAATTCTTTTTGAAGTACTATGTGGTATTGACCAGAACGATAAATAAGGTACGCCGGCGCAAACGGCAAGCAAAACGGTGGTCAGAATGGCCTTGTACAAGGAATCAAAAATCACACCGTTAAGTACACTATGGGTAAAAAAACAAAGTACGAAAAAAACGTTTGTACTTCTCATTGAAGTATTGATGTGTTTTCGACCAGAATGATAAATAATGCACGCCGGCGCAAACGGCAAGCAAAACGGAGGCCAGAATGGCCTTGTACAAGAAATCAAAAATCACACCGTTAAGTAATCTATGGGTACAAAAAAGAGTATGCAAAAAACGTTTGTAATTCTCTTTGAAGTACTGATGTGATATCGACCAGAACGATGAATAAGGCACGCCGGCGCAAACGGCAAGCAAAACGGAGGCAAGAATGGCCTTGTACAAGGAATCAAAAATCACACCGTTAAGTACTCTATGTGTACAAAAAAAAGTACGAAAAAATGAAGTACTGATGTGATATCGACCAGAACGATAAATAAGGCACGGCGGCACAAACGGCAAGCAAAACGGAGGCCAGAATGGCCTTGTACAAGGAATCAAAAATCACACCGTTAAGTACTCTATGGGTACGAAAAAAAGTACGAAAAAAAAACGTTTGTAATTCTCTTTGAAGTACGATGTGATATCGACCGAACGATAAATAAGGCACGCCGGCACAAACGGCAAGCAAAACGGAGGCCGAATGGCCTTGTACAAGGAATCAAAAATCACACGTTAAGTACTCTATGGGTACGAAAAAAAGTACGAAAAAAAACGTTTGTAATTCTCTTTGAAGTACTAATGTGATATCGACCGAACGATAAATAAGGCACGCCGGCGCAAACGGCAAGCAAAACGGAGGCCAGAATGGCCTTGTACAAGGAATCAAAAATCACACCGTTAAGTACTCTATGGGTATAAAAAAGAGTACGAAAAAAAACGTTTGTAATTCTCTTTGAAGTACTGATGTGAATTCGACCAGAACGATAAATAAGGCACGCCGGCACAAACTGCAAGCAAAACGGAGGCCAGAATGGCCTTGTACAAGGAATACAAAATCACACAGTTAAGTACTCTATGGGTACGAAAAAAAGTACGAAAAAAAATGTTTGTAATTCTCTTTGAAGTACTAGTGTGATATCGACCAGAACGATAAATAAGGCACGCACGCGCAAACGGCAAGCAAAACGGAGGCTAGAATGGCCTTGTACAAGGAATCAAAAATCACACCGTTAAGTACTCTATGGGTACAAAAAAAGAGTACGAAAAAAAACGTTTGTAATTCTCTTTGAAGTACTAATGTGATATCGACCAGAACGATAAATAAGGCACGCCGGCACAAACGGCAAGCAAAATGGAGGCCAGAATGGCCTTGTACAAGGAATCAAAAATCACACAGTTAAGTACAATATGGGTACGAAAAAAGTATGAAAAAAACGTTTGTAATTCTCTTTGAAGTACTAATGTGATATCGACCAGAACGATAAATAAGGCACGCCGGCGCAAACGGTAAGCAAAACGGAGGCTAGAATGGCCTTGAACAAGGAATCAAAAATCACACAGTTAAGTACTCTATGGGTACGAAAAAAAGTACGAAAAAAAATGTTTGTAATTCTCTTTGAAGTACTGATGTGGTATCGACCAGAACGATAAATAAGGTACGCCGGCGCAAACGGCAAGCAAAACGGAGGTCAGAATGGCCTTGTACAAGGAATCAAAAATCACACCGTTAAGTACTCTATGGGTACAAAACAAAGTATGTAAAAAATGTTTGTACTTCTCATTGAAGTACTGATGTGTTATCGACCAAAACGATAAATACGGCATGCCGGCGCAAACGGCAAGCAAAACGGAGGCCAGAATGGCCTTGTTCAAGGAATCAAAAATCACACCGTTAAGTACTCCATGGGTTCGAAAAAAAGTATGAAAAAAAAATGTTTGTAATTCTCTTTGAAGTACTGATGTGGTATCGACCAGAACGATAAATACGGTACCCCGGCGCAAACGGCAAGCAAAACGGAGGTGAGAATGGCCTTGTACAAGGAATCAAAAATCACACCGTTAAGTACTCTATCGGTACAAACCAAGTGCGTAAAAAACGTTTGTACTTTTCCTTGAAGTACTGATGTGTTATCGACCAGAACGATAAGTAAGGCACGCCGGTGCAAACGGCAAGCAAAACAGAGGCCAGAATGGCCTTGCACAAGGAATCAAAAACCACACCGTAAAGTACTCTATGGGTACAAAACAAAGTACGTAAAAAAAGTTTGTACTTCTCATTGAAGTACTGATGTGTTATCGACCAGAACGATAAATAAGGCACGCCGGTGGAAACGGCAAGCAAAATGGAGGCCAGAATGGCCTTGTACAAGGAATCAAAAATCACACAGTTAAGTACTCTATGGGTACGAAAAAAGTATGAAAAAAAAACGTTTGTAATTCTCTTTGAACTATTGATGTGATATCGACCAGAACGATAAATAAGGCACGCCGGCGCAAACGGCAAGCAAAACGGAGGCCATAATGGCCTTGTACAAGGAATCAAAAATCACACAGTCAAGTACTCTATGGGTTCGAAAAAAAGTATGAAAAAAAACATTTGTAATTCTTTTTGAAGTACTGATGTGGTATCGACTAGAACGATAAATAAGGTACGCCGGCCCAAACGGCAAGCAAAACGGAGGTCAGAATGGCCTTGTACGAGGAATCAAAAATCACACCGTTAAGGACACTATGGGTACAAAACAAAGTACGTAAAAAACGTTTGTACTTCTCATTGAAGTATTGATGTGTTTTCGACCAGAACGATAAATAAGGCACACCGGCGCAAACGGCAAGCAAAACGGAGGCCAGAATGGCCTTGTACAAGGAATCAAAAATCACACCGTTAAGTAATCTATGGGTACAAAAAAGAGTACGAAAAAAAGTTTGTAATTCTCTTTGAAGTACGATGTGATATCGACCAGAACGATAAATAAGGCACGCCGGCGCAAACGGCAAGCAAAACGGAGGCCAGAATGGCCTTGTACAAGGAATCAAAAATCACACAGTTAAGTACTCTATGGATACGAAATGAAGTACGAAAAATAACTTTTTGTAATTCTCTTTGAAGTACAGATGTGATATCGACCAGAACAATAAATAACGCACGCCGGCGCATACGGAAAGCAAAACGGAGGCCAGAATGGCCTTGTACAAGGAATCAAAAATCACACAGTTAAGTACTCTATGGGAACGAAAAAAAGTACGAAAAAAAACGTTTGAAATTCTCTTTGAAGTACTAATGTGGTATCGAACAGAACGATAAATAAGGTATGCCGGCGCAAATGGCAAGCAAAACGTAGGTCAGAATGGCCTTGTACAAGGAATCAAAAATCACACCGTTAAGTACTCTATGGGTACAAGACAAAGTACGTAAAAAAACGTTTGTATTTCCTATTGAAGTACGGATGTGTTATCGACCAGAACGATAAATATGGCACGCCGGCGCAAACGGCAAGTAAAATGGAGACCAGAATGGCCTTGTTCAAGGAATCAAAAATCCCACAGTTAAGTACTCTATGGGTACGAAAAAACGTTTGTAATTCTCTTTGAAGTACTGATGTGAAATTGACCAGAACGATAAATAAGGCACGCGGAACAAACGGCACGCAAAACGGAGGCCAGAATCACACCGTTAAGTACTCTATGGGTACAAAAAAGAGTACGAAAAACACATTTGTAATTCTCTTTGAAGTACTAATATGATATCGACCAAAACGATAAATAAGGCACGCCGGCGCAAACGGCAAGCAAAACGGAGGCCAGAATGGCCTTATACAAGGAATCAAAAATCACACAGTTAAGTACTCTATGGGTACGAAAAAAAGTATGAAAAAAAACGTTTGTAATTCTCTTTGAAGTATCGATGTGATATCGACCGAACGATAAATAAGGCACGCCGGCACAAACGGCAAGCAAAACGGAAGCCAGAATGGCCTTGTACAAGGAATCAAAAATCACACCGTCAAGTACTCTATGGGTACGAAAAAAAGTACGAAAAAAAACGTTTGTAATTCTCTTTGAAGTATTGATGTGATATCGACCAGAATGATAAATAAGGCACGCCGGCACAAACGGCAAGCAAAACGGAGGCCGGAATGGCCTTGTACAAGGAATCAAAAATCACACAGTTAAGTACTCTATGGGTACGAAAAAAAAGTACGAAAAAAAACGTTTGTAATTCTCTTTGAAGTATCGATGTGATATCGACCGAACGATAAATAAGGCACGCCGGCGCAAACGGCAAGCAAAACGGACGCCGAATTGCCTTGTAGAAGAAATCAAAAATCACACGTTAAGTACTCTATGGGTACGAAAAAAGTACGAAAAAAACGTTTGTAATTATCTTTGAAGTATCGATGTGATATCGACCGAACGATAAATAAGGCATGCCGGCGCAAACGGCAAGCAAAACGGAGGCCAGAATGGCCTTGTACAAGGAATCAAAAATCACACAGTTAAGTACTCTATGGGTACGAAAAAAAAGTACGAAAAAAAAATTTGTAATTCTCTTTGAAGTACTGATGTGGTATCGACCCGAACGATAAATAAGGTACGCCGGTGCAAATGGCAAGCAAAACGGAGGCCAGAATGGCCTTGTACAAGGAATCAAAAATCACACCGTTAAGTACTCCATGGGTACAAAACAAAGTACGTAAAAAACGTTTGTACTTCTCATTGAAGTACTGATGTGTTATCGACCAGAACGATAATTAAGGCATGCCTGCGCAAACGGCAAGCAAAACGGAGGCCAGAATGGCCTTGAACAAGGAATCAAAAATCACACTGTTAAGTACTCTATGGGTACGAAAAAAGGACGAAAAAAAACGTTTGTAATTCTCTTTAAAGTACTGATGTGATATCGACCGAACGATAAATAAGGTACGCCGGCGCAAACGGCAAGCAAAACGGGAGGTCGAATGGCCTTGTACAAGGAATCAAAAATCACACCGTTAAGTACTCTATGGGTACAAAACAAAGTACGTAAAAAACGTTTGTACTTCTCATTGAAGTATCGATGTGTTATCGACCGAACGATAAATAAGGCATGCCGTGCAAACGGCAAGCAAAACGGAGGCGAATGGCCTTGTACAAGGAATCAAAAATCACACGCTTAAGTACTCTATGGGTACGAAAAAAAGTACGAAAAAAAACATTTGTAATTCTCTTTGAAGTACGATGTGGTATCGACCGAACGATAAATAAGGTACGCCGGCGCAAACGTCAAGCAAAACGGAGGTCAGAATGGCCTTGTACAAGGAATCAAAAATCACACAGTTAAGTACTCTATGGGTTCGAAAATAAGTACGAAAAAAACATTTGTTGTACAAGGCCATTCTGGCCTCCGTTTTGCTTGCCGTTTGCGCCGGCATGCCTTATTTATCGTTCTGGTCAATAACACATCAGTACTTCAATGATAATTACAAACGTTTTTTTTTTCGTACTCTTTTTCGTACCCAAAGAGTACATAACTGTGTGATTTTTGATTCCTTGTACAAAGCCATTATGGCTTCCATTTTGCTTGCCGTTTGCGCCGGCGTGCCTCATTTATTGTTATGGTCGATAACACATCAGTACTTCAAAGAGAATTACAAACGTTTTTTCATACTTTTTTTCGTACCCATTGATTACTTAACTGTGTGATTTTTGATTCCTTTTACAAGGCCATTCTGACCTCTGTTTTGCTTTCCGTTTGCGCCGGCGTGCCTTATTTATCGTTCTGGTCGATACCACTTCAGTACTTCAAAGAGAATTACAAACTTTTTTTCGTATTTTTTTTCGTACCCATACAGTACTTAACTGTGTGATTTTTTATTCCTTGTGCAAGGCCATTCTGGCCTCCGTTTTGCTTGCCGTTTGCGCCGGCATGCCTTATTTATCGTTCTGGTCGATATCACATCAGTACTTCAAAGAGAAATACAAACACTTTTTTTCGTACTCTTTTTTGTACCCATAGAGTACTTAACGGTGTGATTTTTGTTCCTTGTACAAGGCCATTCTGGCCTCCATTTTGCTTGTCGTTTGCGCCGGCGTGCCTTATTTATCGTTCTGGTCGATAACAGATCAGTACTTCAATGAGAATTACAAACGTTTTTTTTCATACTCATTTTTGTACCCATAGAGTACTTAACGGAGTATTTTGATTCCTTGTACAAGGCCATTCGGCCTCTCGTTTTGCTTGCCGTTTGCGCCGGCGTACCTTATTTTTCGTTCGGTCGATACCACATCGCACTTCAAAGAGAATTACAAACGTTTTTTTTCGTAATTTTTTTCGTACCCATAGAGTACTTAACTGTGTGATTTTTGATTCCTTGTACAAGGCCATTCTGGCCTCCGTTTTGCTTGCCGTTTGCGCCGGCGTGCCTTATTTAACGTGCTGGTCGATATCCCGTCAGTACTTCCAAGAGAATTACAAACGTTTTTTCGTAATTTTTTCGTACCCAAAGAGTACTTAACTGTGTGATTTTTTATTCCTTTTACAAGGCCATTCTGGCCTCCGTTTTGCTTGTCGTTTGCGCCGGCGTGCCTTATTTATCGTCTGGTCGATATCACATCAGTTCAAAGAGAATTACATACAATTTTTTTCGTACTCTTTTTTGTACCCATAGAGTACTTAACAATGTGATTTTTGATTCCTTGTACAAGGCCATTCTGGCCTCCGTTTTGCTTGCCGTTAGCGCCGGCGTGCCTTATTTATCGTTCGGTCGATATCACATCAGTACTTCAAAGAGAATTAAAAACGTTTTTTTTTCGTACTCTTTTTTGAACCCATAGAGTACTTAACGGTGTGATTTTTGATTCCTTGTACAAGGCCATTCTGGCCTCCGTTTTGCTTTCCGTTTGCGCCGGCGTGCCTTATTTATCGTTCTGGTCGATAACACATCAGTACTTCAATGAGAATTACAAACGTTTTTTTCGTACTTTGTTTTGTTCCCATTGAGTACTTAACGGTGTGATTTTTGATTCCTTGTACAAGGCCATTCTGGCCTCCGTTTTGCTTGCCGTTTGCGCCGGCGTGCCTTATTTATCGTTCTGGTCGATATCACCTCGGTTCTTCAAAGAGAATTACAAACATTTTTTTTCGTACTCTTTTTTGTACCCATAGAGTACTTAACGGTGTGATTTTTGATTCCTTCTACAAGGCCATTCTGGACTCTGTTTTGCTTGCCGTTTGCGCCGGCATGCCTTATTTACCGTTCTGGTCGATATCACATCAGTACTTCAAAGAGAATTACTAACGTTTTTTTTCGTACTCTTTTTTGTACCCCTAGAGTACTTAACGGTGTGATTTTTGATTCCTTGTACAAGGCCATTCTGGCCTCCGTTTTGCTTGCCGTTTGCGCCGTCGTGCCTTATTTATCGTTCTGGTCGATATCACATCAGTACTTCAAAGAGAATTACAAGAATTTTTTTCGTACTCTTTTTTGTACCCATAGAGTAATTAACGGTGTGATTTTTGATTCCTTCTACAAGGCCATTCTAGACTCCGTTTTGCTTGCCGTTTGGGCCGGCGTGCCTTATTTATCGTTCTGGTCGATATAACATCAGTACTTGAAAGAGAATTACAAACGTTTTTTTTCGTACACTTTTTTGTACCCCTAGAGTACTTAACGGTGTGATTTTTGATTCCTTGTACAAGGCCATTCTGGCCTCCGTTTTGCTTGCCGTTTGCGCCGGAGTGCCTTATTTATCGTTCTAGTCGATAACACAACAGTACTTCAATGAGAATTACAAACGGTCGATATCACATCAGTACTTCAAAGAGAATTACCAACGTTTTTTTTGTACTCTTTTTTGTACCCATAGAGTACTTAACAGTGTGATTTTTGATTCCTTGTACAAGGCCATTCTGGCCTCCGTTTTGCTTGCAGTTTACGCCGGCATGCCTTATTTATCGTTCTGGTCGATAACACATCGGTACTTCAATGAGAATTACAAACGTTTTTTTTCGTACTCTTTTTCGTACCCAAAGAGTACATAACTGTGTGATTTTTGATTCCTTGTACAAAGCCATTATGGCCTCCATTTTGCTTGCCGTTTGCGCCGGCGTGCCTCATTTATTGTTATGCTCGATAACACATCAGTACTTCAAAGAGAACTACAAACGTTTTTTCGTACTTTTTTTCGTACCCATTGAGTACTTAACTGTGTGATTTTTGATTCCTTTTACAAGGCCATTCTGACCTCCGTTTTGCTTGCCGTTTGCACCGGCGTGCCTTATTTATCGTTTTGGTCGATACCACATCTGAACTTCAAAGAGAATTACAAACTTTTTTTTCGTACTTTTTTTCGTACCCATACAGTACTTAACTGTGTGATTTTTGATTCCTTGTACAAGGCCATTCTGGCCTCCGTTTTGCTTGCCGTTTGTTCCGGCGTGCCTTATTTATCGTTCTGGTCGATATCACATCAGTACTACAAAAAGAATTACAAACGTTTTTTTTCGTACTTTTTTTCGTACCCATAGAGTACTTAACTGTGTGATTTTTGATTCCTTGTGCAAGGCCATTCTGGCCTCCGTTTTGCTTGCCGTTTGCGCCGGCATGCCTTATTTATCGTTCTGGTCGATATCACATCAGTACTTCAAAGATACTTGCAAACATTTATTTTCGTACTCTTTTTTTAACCATAGAGTACGTAACGGTGTGATTTTTGATTCCTTGTACAAGGCAATTCGGCCTCCGTTTTGCTTGCCGTTTGCGCCGGCGTGCCTTATTTATCGTTCGGTCGATATCACATCGCATTTCAAAGAGAATTACAAACACTTTTTTTCGTACTCTTTTTTGTACCCATAGAGTACTTAACGGTGTGATTTTTGATTCTTTGTACAAGGCCATTCGGCCTCCGTTTTGCTTGCCGTTTGCGCCGGCGTGCCTTATTTATCGTTCGGTCGATAACACATCGACTTCAATGAGAATTACAAACGTTTTTTTTCATACTCATTTTTGTACCCATAGAGTACTTAACGTTGTATTTTGGATTCCTTGTACAAGGCCATTCGGCATCCGTTTTGCTTGCCGTTTGCGCCGGCGTACCTTATTTTTCGTTCTAGTCGATACCACATCGCACTTCAAAGAGAATTACAAACGTTTTTTTTAGTAATTTTTTTCGTACCCATAGAGTACTTAACTGTGTGATTTTTGATTCCTTGTACAAGGCCATTCTGGCCTCCGTTTTGCTTGCCGTTTGCGCCGGCGTGCCTTATTTATCGTGCTGGTCGATATCACGTCAGTACTTCAAGAGAATTACAAACGTTTTTTTTCGTACTTTTTTCATACCCATAGAGTACTTAACTGTGTGATTTTTGATTCCTTTTACAAGGCCATTCTGGCCTCCATTTTGCTTGTTGTTTGCGCCGGTGTGCCTTATTTATCGTGGCTTTGTCGATATCACATCGGTTCAAAGAGAATTACAAACGTTTTTTTCATACTCTTTTTTGTACCCATAGAGTACTTAACGGTGTGATTTTTGATTCCTTGTACAAGGCCATTCGGCCTCCGTTTTGCTTGCCGTTTGCGCCGGCGTGCCTTATTTATCGTTCGGTCGATATCACATCGCACTTCAAACGAATTACAAACGTTTTTTTCGTACTCTTTTTTGTACCCATAGAGTACTTAACGGTGTGATTTTTGATTCCTTGTACAAGGCCATTCTGGCCTCCGTTTTGCTTTCCGTTTGCGCCGGCGTGCCTTATTTATCCTTCTGGTCGATAACACATCAGTACTTGAATGAGAATTACAAATGTTTTTTTTTCGTACTTTGTTTTGTTCCCATAGAGTACTTAACGGTGTGATTTTTGATTCCTTGTACAAGGCCATTCTGGCCTCCGTTTTGCTTGCCGTTTGCGCCAGCGTGCCTTATTTATCGTTCTGGTCGATATCACCTCAGCACTTCAAAGAGAATTACAAACATTTTTTTCGTAGTCTTTTTTGTACCCATAGAGTACTTAACGGTGTGATTTTTGATTCCTTCTACAAGGCCATTCTGGACTCTGTTTTGCTTGCCGTTTGCGCCGGCATGCCTTATTTACCGTTCTGGTCGATATCACATCAGTACTTCAAAGAGAATTACTAACGTTTTTTTTCGTACTCTTTTTTGTACCCCTAGAGTACTTAACGGTGTGATTTTTGATTCCTTGTACAAGGCCATTCCGGCCTCCGTTTTGATTGCTGTTTGCGCCGGCGTGCCTTACTTATCGCTCTGGTCGATAACACATCAGTACTTCAATGAGAATTACAAAAGTTTTTTGTCGTACTTCGTTTTGTATCCAGAGAGTACTTAACGGAGTGATTTTTGATTCCTTGTACAAGCTCAGAAAGTTCTGGTCCATGTCACATCAGTACTTCAAAGAGAATTACCAACGTTTTTTCGTACTCTTTTTTGTACCCATAGAGTACTTAACGGTGTGATTTTTGATTCCTTGTACAAGGCCATTCTGGCCTCCGTTTTGCTTGCCGTTTGTTCCGGCGTGCCTTATTTATCGTTCTGGTCGATATCACATCAGTACTACAAAAAGAATTACAAACGTTTTTTTCGTACTTTTTTTCGTACCCATAGAGTACTTAACTGTGTGATTTTTGATTCCTTGTGCAAGGCCATTCTGGCCTCCGTTTTGCTTGCCGTTTGCGCCGGCATGCCTTATTTATCGTTCTGGTCGATATCACATCAGTACTTCAAAGATACTTGCAAACATTTATTTTCGTACTCTTTTTTTTAACCATAGAGTACTTAACGGTGTGATTTTTGATTCCTTGTACAAGGCAATTCTGGCCTCCGTTTTGCTTGCCGTTTGCGCCGGCGTGCCTTATTTATCGTTCTGGTCGATATCACATCAGTACTTCAAAGAGAATTACAAACACTTTTTTTCGTACTCTTTTTTGTACCCATAGAGTACTTAACGGTGTGATTTTTGATTCTTTGTACAAGGCCATTCTGGCCTCCGTTTTGCTTGCCGTTTGCGCCGGCGTGCCTTATTTATCGTTCTGGTCGATAACACATCAGTACTTCAATGAGAATTACAAACGTTTTTTTTCATACTCATTTTTGTACCCATAGAGTACTTAACGGTGTATTTTGGATTCCTTGTACAAGGCCATTCTGGCATCTGTTTTGCTTGCCGTTTGCGCCGGCATACCTTATTTTTCGTTCTAGTCGATACCACATCAGTACTTCAAAGAGAATTACAAACGTTTTTTTTAGTAATTTTTTTCGTACCCATAGAGTACTTAACTGTGTGATTTTTGATTCCTTGTACAAGGCCATTCTGGCCTCCGTTTTGCTTGCCGTTTGCGCCGGCGTGCCTTATTTATCGTGCTGGTCGATATCACGTCAGTACTTCCAAGAGAATTACAAACGTTTTTTTCGTACTTTTTTCATACCCATAGAGTACTTAACTGTGTGATTTTTGATTCCTTTTACAAGGCCATTCTGGCCTCCATTTTGCTTGTTGTTTGCGCCGGTGTGCCTTATTTATCGTGCTGGTCGATATCACATCAGTTCAAAGAGAATTACAAACGTTTTTTTCATACTCTTTTTTGTACCCATAGAGTACTTAACGGTGTGATTTTTGATTCCTTGTACAAGGCCATTCTGGCCTCCGTTTTGCTTGCCGTTTGCGCCGGCGTGCCTTATTTATCGTTCTGGTCGATATCACATCAGTACTTCAAAGAGAATTACAAACGTTTTTTTTCGTACTCTTTTTTGTACCCATAGAGTACTTAACGGTGTGATTTTTGATTCCTTGTACAAGGCCATTCTGGCCTCCGTTTTGCTTTCCGTTTGCGCCGGCGTGCCTTATTTATCCTTCTGGTCGATAACACATCAGTACTTGAATGAGAATTACAAATGTTTTTTTTCGTACATTGTTTTGTTCCCATAGAGTACTTAACGGTGTGATTTCTGATTCCTTGTACAAGGCCATTCTGGCCTCCGTTTTGCTTGCCGTTTGCGCCATCGTGCCTTATTTATCGTTCTGGTCGATATCACCTCAGTACTTCAAAGAGAATTACAAATATTTTTTTCGTAGTCTTTTTTGTACCCATAGAGTACTTAACGGTGTGATTTTTGATTCCTTCTACAAGGCCATTCTCGGACTCGTTTTGCTTGCCGTTTGCGCCGGCATGCCTTATTTAACGTTCGGTCGATATCACATCGCACTTCAAAGAGAATTACTAACGTTTTTTTTCGTACTCTTTTTTGTACCCCTAGAGTACTTAACGGTGTGATTTTTGATTCCTTGTACAAGGCCATTCCGGCCTCCGTTTTGATTGCTGTTTGCGCCGGCGTGCCTTATTTATCACTCTGGTCGATAACACATCAGTACTTCAATGAGAATTACAAAAGTTTTTTGTCGTACTTCGTTTTGTATCCAGAGAGTACTTAACGGAGTGATTTTTGATTCCTTGTACAAGCTCAGAAAGTTCTGGTCCATATCACATCAGTACTTCAAAGAGAATTACCAACGTTTTTTTCGTACTCTTTTTTGTACCCATAGAGTACTTAACGGTGTGATTTTTGATTCCTTGTACAAGGCCATTCTGGCCTCCGTTTTGCTTGCCGTTTGCACCGGCGTGCCTTATTTATCGTTCTTGACGATATCACATCAGTACTTCAAAGAGAATTACAAACGTTTTTTCGTACTTTTTTTCGTACCCATTGAGTACTTAACTGTGTGATTTTTGATTCCTTGTACAAGTCCATTCTGGCCTCCGTTTTGCATGCCGTTTGCGCCGGCGTGCCTTATTAATAGTTATGGACGATACACATGAGTACTTCAAAGAGAATTACAAACGTTTTTTTTCGTACCCATAGAGTACTTAACGTGTGATTTTTGATTCCTTGTACAAGGCCATTCGGCCTCCGTTTTGCTTGCCGTTTGCACCGTCGTGCCTTATTTATCGTTCTGGACGATATCAGATCAGTACTTCAAAGAGAATTACAAACGTTTTTTTCGTACTTTTTTTCGTACCCATTGAGTACTTAACTGTGTGATTTTTGATTCCTTGTACAAGTCCATTCTGGCCTCCGTTTTGCATGCCGTTTGCGCCGGCGTGCCTTATTTATAGTTATGGACGATATCACATCAGTACTTCAAATAGAATTACAAACGTTTTTTTTTCGTACCCATAGAGTACTTAACTGTGTGATTTTTGATTCCTTGTACAAGGCCATTCTGGCCTCCGTTTTGCTTGCCGTTTGCGCCGGAGTGCCTTATTTATCGTTCTGGTCGATATCACATCAGTACTTCAAAGAGAATTATAAACGTTTTTTTTGTACTCTTTTTTGAACCCATAAAGTACTTAACGGTGTGATTTTTGATTCATTGCACAAGGCCATTCTGGCCTCCGTTTTGCTTGCCGTTTACGCCGGCGTGCCTTATTTATCGTTCTGGTCGAAAACACATCAGTACTTCAATGAGAATTACAAATGTTTTTTTTCGTACTTTGTTTTGTACCCATAGAGTACTTAACGGTGTGATTTTTGATTCCTTGTACAAGACCATTCGACCTCCGTTTTGCTTGCCGTTTGCGCCGGCGTACCTTATTTATCGTTCGGTCGATACCACATCGCATACTTCAAAGAGAATTACAAAAGTTTTTTTCGTACTTTTTTTCGTACATGTAGAGTACTTAACTGTGTGATTTTTGATTCCTTGTGCAAGGCCATTCTGGCCTCCATTATGCTTGCCGTTTGCGCCGGCGTGCCTCATTTATCGTTCTGGTCGATATCACATCAGTACTTGAAAGAGATTTACAAACATTTTTTTCCGTACTTTTTTTCGTACCCATTGAGTACTTAACTGTGTGATTTTTGATTCCTTGTACAAGGCCATTCTGGCCTCCGTTTTGCTTGCCGTTTGCGCCGGCGTGCCTTATTTATAGTTCGGGACGATATCACATCAGTACTTCAAAGAGAATTACAAACATTTTTTTTCAAACTTTTTTTCGTACCCATAGAGTACTTAACTGTGTGATTTTTTATTCCTTGTACAAGGCCATTATGGCCTCCGTTTTGCTTTCCGTTTGCACCGGCGTGCCATATTTATCGTTCTGGTCGATATCACATCAGTACTTCAAAGAGAATTACAAACTTTTTTTTCGTACTCTTTTTTGTACCCATAGAGTACTTAACGGTGTGAATTTTGATTCTTTGTACAAGGCCATTCTGGCCTCCGCTTTGCTTGACGTTTGCGCCGGCGTGCCTTATTTATCGTTCTGGTCGATATCACAACAGTACTTCAAAGAGAATTACAAAGGTTTTTTTTTCATACTAATTTTTGTACCATATAGTACTTAACGGTGTGATTGTGGCCTCCGTTTTGCTTGCCGTTTGCGCCGGCATGCCTTATTTATCGTTCTGGTTGATAAAACATCGCACTTCAATGAGAATTACAAACATTTTTTTTCGTACTTTGTTTGGTACCCATAGAGTACTTAACGGCGTGATTTTTGATTACATGTACATGGCCATTCTGACCTCCATTTTGCATGCCGTTTGCGCCGGCGTGACTTATTTATTGTTATGGAAGATATCACATCAGTACTTCAAAGAGAATTATAAACGTTTTTTTCATACTTTTTTCGTACACATAGAGTACTTAACTGTGTGATTTTTTATTCCTTGTACAAGGCCATTCGGCTCGCGTTTTTCTTTCCGTTTGCGCCGGCGTGCCTTATTTATCGTTCTGGTCGACATCACATCAGTACTTCAAAGATAATTACAAACATTTTTTTCGTACTCTTTTTTGTACCCATAGAGTACTTAACGGTGTGATTTTTGATTCCTTGTACAAGGCCATTATGGCCTCCGTTTTGCTTGCCGTTTGCGCCGGCGTGCCTTATTTATCGTTCTGGTCGATATCACATCAGTACTTCAAAGAGAATTACAAAAGTTTTTTTTATGTACTCTTTTTTGAACCCATAGAGTACTTAACGGTGTGATTTTTGATTCATTGTACAAGGCCATTCTGGCCTCCGTTTTGCTTGCCGTTTGCGCCGGCATGCCTTATTTATCGTTCTAGTCAATAACACATCAGTTATTCAATGAGAATTACAAACGTTTTTTATTTGTACTTTGTTTTGTACCAATAGAGTACTTAACGGTGTGATTTTTGATTCCTTGTACAAGGCCATTCTGACCTCTGTTTTGCTTGCCGTTTTCGCCGGCGTGCCTTATTTATCGTTCTGGTCGATACCACATCAGTACTTCAAAGAGAATTACAAACGTTTTTTTTTCGTACTCTTTTTCGTACCCAATGAGTACTTAACTGTGTGATTTTTGATTCCTTGTACAAAGCCATTATGGCCTCCATTTTGCTTGCCGTTTGCGCCGGCGTGCCTCATTTATTGTTCTGGTCGATAACACATCTGTACTTCAATGTGAATTACAAACGTTTTTTTCATACTTTGTTTCGTACCCATAGAGTGCTTAATTGTGTGATTTTTGATTCCTTTTACAAGGCCATTCAGACCTCCGTTTTGCTTGCCGTTTGTGCCGGCGTGCCTTATTTATCGTTCTGGTCGATACCACTTCAGTACTTCAAAGAGAATTACAAACTTTTTTTTCGTACTTTTTTTCGTACCCATACGATACTTAACCGTGTGATTTTTGATTCCTTGTACAAGGCCATTCTGGCCTCCGTTTTTCTTGCCGTTTGCGCCGTCGTGCCTTATTTATCGTTCTGGTCAATATCACATCAGTACTTCAAAGAGAATTACAAACGTTTTTTTTCGTACTCTTTTTTGTACCCATAGAGTACTTAACGGTGTGATTTTTGATTCCTTGTACAAGGCCATTCTGGCCTCCGTTTTGCTTGCCGTTTGCGCCGGCGTGCCTTATTTATCGTTCTGGTCGATATCACATCAGTACTTCAAAGAGAATTACAAATGTTTTTTTTCATACTTTGTTTTGTACCCATAGAGTACATAACGGTGTGATTTTTGATTCCATGTACAAGGTCAGAAAGTTCGGTCGATATCACATCGCACTTCAAAGAGAATTACCAACGTTTTTTTTCGTACTCTTTTGTGTACCCTTAGAGTACTTAACGGTGTGATTTTTGATTCATTGTACAAGGCCATTCTAGCCTCCGTTTTGCTTGCCGTTTGCGCCGTCGTGCCTTATTTATCGTTCTGGTCGATATCACATCGCACTTCAAAGAGAATTACAAGCATTTTTTTTCGTACTCTTTTTTGTACCCATAGAGTAATTAACGGTGTGATTTTTGATTCCTTCTACAAGGCCATTCTGGACTCCGTTTTGCTTGCCGTTTGCGCCAGCGTGCCTTATTTAACGTTCTGGTCGATATCACATCGGTACTTGAAAGAAAATTATAAACGTTTTTTTTTCGTACTCTTTTTTGTACCCCAAGAGTACTTAACGGTGTGATTTTTGATTCCTTGTACAAGGCCATTCTGGCCTACGTTTTGCTTGCCGTTTGCGCCGGCGTGCCTTATTTATCGTTCTGGTCGATAACACATCAGTACTTCAATGAGAATTACAAACGTTTTTTTCGTACTTTGTTTTGTACCCATAGAGTACTTAACGGTGTGATTTTTGATTCCTTGTACAAGGTCAGAAAGTTCTGGTCGATATCACATCAGTACTTCAAAGAGAATTACCAACGTTTTTTTTTTGTACTCTTTTTTGTACCCATAGAGTACTTAACGGTGTGATTTTTGATTCCTTGTACAAGGCCATTCTGGCATCTGTTTTGCTTGCCGTTTGCGCCGGCGTACCTTATTTTTCGTTCTAGTCGATACCACATCAGTACTTCAAAGAGAATTACAAACGTTTTTTTTAGTAATTTTTTTCGTACCCATAGAGTACTTAACTGTGTGATTTTTGATTCCTTGTACAAGGCCATTCTGGCCTCCGTTTTGCTTGCCGTTTGCGCCGGCGTGCCTTATTTATCGTGCTTTGGTCGATATCACGTCGCATTTCCAAGAGAATTACAAACGTTTTTTTCGTACTTTTTTCATACCCATAGAGTACTTAACCGTGTGATTTTTGATTCCTTTTACAAGGCCATTCTGGCCTCCATTTTGCTTGTTGTTTGCGCCGGTGTGCCTTATTTATCGTGCTGGTCGATATCACATCAGTTCAAAGAGAATTACAAACGTTTTTTTCATACTCTTTTTTGTACCCATAGAGTACTTAACGGTGTGATTTTTGATTCCTTGTACAAGGCCATTCTGGCCTCCGTTTTGCTTGCCGTTTGCGCCGGCGTGCCTTATTTATCGTTCTGGTCGATATCACATCAGTACTTCAAAGAGAATTACAAACGTTTTTTTTCGTACTCTTTTTTGTACCCATAGAGTACTTAACGGTGTGATTTTTGATTCCTTGTACAAGGCCATTCTGGCCTCCGTTTTGCTTTCCGTTTGCGCCGGCGTGCCTTATTTATCCTTCTGGTCGATAACACATCAGTACTTGAATGAGAATTACAAATGTTTTTTTTCGTACTTTGTTTTGTTCCCATAGAGTACTTAACGGTGTGATTTCTGATTCCTTGTACAAGGCCATTCTGGCCTCCGTTTTGCTTGCCGTTTGCGCCATCGTGCCTTATTTATCGTTCTGGTCGATATCACCTCAGTACTTCAAAGAGAATTACAAATATTTTTTTCGTAGTCTTTTTTGTACCCATAGAGTACTTAACGGTGTGATTTTTGATTCCTTCTACAAGGCCATTCTGGACTCTGTTTTGCTTGCCGTTTGCGCCGGCATGCCTTATTTAACGTTCTGGTCGATATCACATCAGTACTTCAAAGAGAATTACTAACGTTTTTTTTCGTACTCTTTTTTGTACCCCTAGAGTACTTAACGGTGTGATTTTTGATTCCTTGTACAAGGCCATTCCGGCCTCCGTTTTGATTGTCGTTTGCGCCGGCGTGCCTTATTTATCACTCTGGTCGATAACACATCAGTACTTCAATGAGAATTACAAAAGTTTTTTGTCGTACTTCGTTTTGTATCCAGAGAGTACTTAACGGAGTGATTTTTGATTCCTTGTACAAGCTCAGAAAGTTCTGGTCCATATCACATCGCACTTCAAAGAGAATTACCAACGTTTTTTTCGTACTCTTTTTTGTACCCATAGAGTACTTAACGGTGTGATTTTTGATTCCTTGTACAAGGCCATTCTGGCCTCCGTTTTGCTTGCCGTTTGCACCGGCGTGCCTTATTTATCGTTCTTGACGATATCACATCAGTACTTCAAAGAGAATTACAAACGTTTTTTCGTACTTTTTTTCGTACCCATTGAGTACTTAACTGTGTGATTTTTGATTCCTTGTACAAGTCCATTCTGGCCTCCGTTTTGCATGCCGTTTGCGCCGGCGTGCCTTATTAATAGTTATGGACGATACACATGAGTACTTCAAAGAGAATTACAAACGTTTTTTTTCGTACCCATAGAGTACTTAACTGTGTGATTTTTGATTCCTTGTACAAGGCCATTCTGGCCTCCGTTTTGCTTGCCGTTTGCACCGTCGTGCCTTATTTATCGTTCTGGACGATATCAGATCAGTACTTCAAAGAGAATTACAAACGTTTTTTTCGTACTTTTTTTCGTACCCATTGAGTACTTAACTGTGTGATTTTTGATTCCTTGTACAAGTCCATTCTGGCCTCCGTTTTGCATGCCGTTTGCGCCGGCGTGCCTTATTTATAGTTATGGACGATATCACATCAGTACTTCAAATAGAATTACAAACGTTTTTTTTCGTACCCATAGAGTACTTAACTGTGTGATTTTTGATTCCTTGTACAAGGCCATTCGGCCTCCGTTTTGCTTGCCGTTTGCGCCGGAGTGCCTTATTTATCGTTCGGTCGATATCACATCGCACTTCAAAGAGAATTATAAACGTTTTTTTTGTACTCTTTTTTGAACCCATAAAGTACTTAACGGTGTGATTTTTGATTCATTGCACAAGGCCATTCTGGCCTCCGTTTTGCTTGCCGTTTACGCCGGCGTGCCTTATTTATCGTTCTGGTCGAAAACACATCAGTACTTCAATGAGAATTACAAATGTTTTTTTTCGTACTTTGTTTTGTACCCATAGAGTACTTAACGGTGTGATTTTTGATTCCTTGTACAAGACCATTCTGACCTCCGTTTTGCTTGCCGTTTGCGCCGGCGTACCTTATTTATCGTTCTGGTCGATACCACATCAGTACTTCAAAGAGAATTACAAAAGTTTTTTTCGTACTTTTTTTCGTACATGTAGAGTACTTAACTGTGTGATTTTTGATTCCTTGTGCAAGGCCATTCTGGCCTCCATTATGCTTGCCGTTTGCGCCGGCGTGCCTCATTTATCGTTCTGGTCGATATCACATCAGTACTTGAAAGAGATTTACAAACATTTTTTCCGTACTTTTTTTCGTACCCATTGAGTACTTAACTGTGTGATTTTTGATTCCTTGTACAAGGCCATTCTGGCCTCCGTTTTGCTTGCCGTTTGCGCCGGCGTGCCTTATTTATAGTTCTGGACGATATCACATCAGTACTTCAAAGAGAATTACAAACATTTTTTTTCAAACTTTTTTTCGTACCCATAGAGTACTTAACTGTGTGATTTTTTATTCCTTGTACAAGGCCATTATGGCCTCCGTTTTGCTTTCCGTTTGCACCGGCGTGCCATATTTATCGTTCGGTCGATATCACATCGCACTTCAAAGAGAATTACAAACTTTTTTTTCGTACTCTTTTTTGTACCCATAGAGTACTTAACGGTGTGAATTTTGATTCTTTGTACAAGGCCATTCGGCCTCCGCTTTGCTTGACGTTTGCGCCGGCGTGCCTTATTTATCGTTCTGGTCGATATCACAACAGTACTTCAAAGAGAATTACAAAGGTTTTTTTTTCATACTAATTTTTGTACCATATAGTACTTAACGGTGTGATTGTGGCCTCCGTTTTGCTTGCCGTTTGCGCCGGCATGCCTTATTTATCGTTCTGGTTGATAAAACATCAGTACTTCAATGAGAATTACAAACATTTTTTTTCGTACTTTGTTTGGTACCCATAGAGTACTTAACGGCGTGATTTTTGATTACATGTACATGGCCATTCTGACCTCCATTTTGCATGCCGTTTGCGCCGGCGTGACTTATTTATTGTTATGGAAGATATCACATCAGTACTTCAAAGAGAATTATAAACGTTTTTTTCATACTTTTTTCGTACACATAGAGTACTTAACTGTGTGATTTTTTATTCCTTGTACAAGGCCATTCTGGCCTGCGTTTTTCTTTCCGTTTGCGCCGGCGTGCCTTATTTATCGTTCTGGTCGACATCACATCAGTACTTCAAAGATAATTACAAACATTTTTTTCGTACTCTTTTTTGTACCCATAGAGTACTTAACGGTGTGATTTTTGATTCCTTGTACAAGGCCATTATGGCCTCCGTTTTGCTTGCCGTTTGCGCCGGCGTGCCTTATTTATCGTTCTGGTCGATATCACATCAGTACTTCAAAGAGAATTACAAAAGTTTTTTTTATGTACTCTTTTTTGAACCCATAGAGTACTTAACGGTGTGATTTTTGATTCATTGTACAAGGCCATTCGGCCTCCGTTTTGCTTGCCGTTTGCGCCGGCATGCCTTATTTATCGTTCTAGTCAATAACACATCGCTTATTCAATGAGAATTACAAACGTTTTTTATTTGTACTTTGTTTTGTACCAATAGAGTACTTAACGGTGTGATTTTTGATTCCTTGTACAAGGCCATTCTGACCTCTGTTTTGCTTGCCGTTTTCGCCGGCGTGCCTTATTTATCGTTCTGGTCGATACCACATCAGTACTTCAAAGAGAATTACAAACGTTTTTTTTTCGTACTCTTTTTCGTACCCAATGAGTACTTAACTGTGTGATTTTTGATTCCTTGTACAAAGCCATTATGGCCTCCATTTTGCTTGCCGTTTGCGCCGGCGTGCCTCATTTATTGTTCGTCGATAACACATCCGTACTTCAATGTGAATTACAAACGTTTTTTTCATACTTTGTTTCGTACCCATAGAGTGCTTAATTGTGTGATTTTTGATTCCTTTTACAAGGCCATTCGGACCTCCGTTTTGCTTGCCGTTTGTGCCGGCGTGCCTTATTTATCGTTCGGTCGATACCACTTCGCATACTTCAAAGAGAATTACAAACTTTTTTTTCGTACTTTTTTTCGTACCCATACAGTACTTAACTGTGTGATTTTTGATTCCTTGTACAAGGCCATTCTGGCCTCCGTTTTTCTTGCCGTTTGCGCCGTCGTGCCTTATTTATCGTTCTGGTCAATATCACATCAGTACTTCAAAGAGAATTACAAACGTTTTTTTTCGTACTCTTTTTTGTACCCATAGAGTACTTAACGGTGTGATTTTTGATTCCTTGTACAAGGCCATTCTGGCCTCCGTTTTGCTTGCCGTTTGCGCCGGCGTGCCTTATTTATCGTTCTGGTCGATATCACATCAGTACTTCAAAGAGAATTACAAATGTTTTTTTTCATACTTTGTTTTGTACCCATAGAGTACATAACGGTGTGATTTTTGATTCCATGTACAAGGTCAGAAAGTTCTGGTCGATATCACATCAGTACTTCAAAGAGAATTACCAACGTTTTTTTTCGTACTCTTTTGTGTACCCTTAGAGTACTTAACGGTGTGATTTTTGATTCATTGTACAAGGCCATTCTAGCCTCCGTTTTGCTTGCCGTTTGCGCCGTCGTGCCTTATTTATCGTTCTGGTCGATATCACATCAGTACTTCAAAGAGAATTACAAGCATTTTTTTTCGTACTCTTTTTTGTACCCATAGAGTAATTAACGGTGTGATTTTTGATTCCTTCTACAAGGCCATTCTGGACTCCGTTTTGCTTGCCGTTTGCGCCGGCGTGCCTTATTTATCGTTCTGGTCGATATCACATCAGTACTTGAAAGAAAATTATAAACGTTTTTTTTCGTACTCTTTTTTGTACCCCAAGAGTACTTAACGGTGTGATTTTTGATTCCTTGTACAAGGCCATTCTGGCCTACGTTTTGCTTGCCGTTTGCGCCGGCGTGCCTTATTTATCGTTCTGGTCGATAACACATCAGTACTTCAATGAGAATTACAAACGTTTTTTTCGTACTTTGTTTTGTACCCATAGAGTACTTAACGGTGTGATTTTTGATTCCTTGTACAAGGTCAGAAAGTTCTGGTCGATATCACATCAGTACTTCAAAGAGAATTACCAACGTTTTTTTTTTGTACTCTTTTTTGTACCCATAGAGTACTTAACGGTGTGATTTTTGATTCCTTGTACAAGGCCATTCTGGCCTGCGTTTTGCTTGCCGTTTGCGCCGGCATGCCTTATTTATCGTTCTGGTCGATAACACATCAATACTTCAATGAGAATTACAAACGTTTTTTCGTACTCTTTTTCGTACCCAAAGAGTACTTAACTGTGTGATTTTTGATTCCTTGTACAAAGCCAATATGGCCTCCATTTTGCTTGCCGTTTGCGCCGGCGTGCCTCATTTATTGTTCTGGTCGATAACACATCAGTACTTCAATGTGAATTACAAACATTTTTTTTCATACTTTGTTTCGTACCCATAGAGTGCTTAATTGTGTGATTTTTGATTCCTTTTACAAGGCCATTCTGACCTCCGATTTGCTTGCCGTTTGCGCCAATGTGCCTTATTTATCGTTCTGGTCGATATCACATCAGTACTTCAAAGAGAATTACCAACGTTTTTTTTCGTACTCTTTTTTGTACCCATACAGTACTTAACGGTGTGATTTTTGATTCCTTGTACAAGGCAATTCTGGCCTCCGTTTTGCTTGCCGTTAGCGTCGTCGTGCCTTATTTATCGTTCTGGTCGATATCACATCAGTACTTCAAAGAGAATTACAAGCATTTTTTTTCGTACTCTTTTTTGTACCCATAGAGTAATTAACGGTGTGATTTTTAATTCCTTCTACAAGGCCATTCTGGACTCTGTTTTGCTTTCCGTTTGCGCCGGCGTGCCTTATTTATCGTTTTGGTCGATATCACATCAGTACTTGAAAGAGAATTACAAACGTTTTTTTTCATACTCTTTTTTGTACCCCAAGAGTACTTAACGGTTTGATTTTTGATTCCTTGTACAAGGCCATTCTGTCATCCGTTTTGCTTGCCGTATGCGCCGGCGTGCCTTATTTATCATTCTGGTCGATAACACATCAGTACTTCAATGAGAATTACAAACATTTTTGTCGTACTTTGTTTTGTACCCATAGAGTACTTAACGGTGTGATTTTTGATTCCTTGTACAAGGTCAGAAAGTTCTGCTCGATATCACATCAGTAGTTCAAAGAGAATTACCAACGTTTTTTTTCGTACTCTTTTTTGTACCCATAGAGTACTTAACGGTGTGATTTTTGATTCCTTGTACAACGCCATTCTGGCCTCCGTTTTGCTTGCCGTTTGCGCCGGCATGCATTATTTATCGTTCTGGTCGATAACACATCAGTACTTCAATGAGAAGTACAAACGTTTTTTTCGTACTTTGTTTGGTACCCATAGAGTACTTAACGGTGTGATTTTTGATTCATTGTACAAGGCCATTCTGTCCTCCGTTTTGCTTGCCATTTGTTCCGGCGTGCCTTATTAATCGTTCTGGTCGATATCACATCAGTACTTCAAAAAGAATTACAACCTTTTTTTTT
The DNA here is from genome assembly GCA_036785695.1 of Gentiana straminea. NCBI lineage: Eukaryota > Viridiplantae > Streptophyta > Magnoliopsida > Gentianales > Gentianaceae > Gentiana > Gentiana straminea. Next base: position 155,406 of record JAVUPR010000133.1, on the reverse strand, counting down.
CATACTTTTTTTCGTACCCATAGAGTACTTAACTGTGTGATTTTTGATTCCTTGTGCAAGGCCATTCTGGCCTCCGTTTTGCTTGCCATTTGCGCCGGCATGCCTTATTTATCGTTCTGGTCGATATCACATCAGTACTTAAAAGATACTTACAAACTTTTTTTTCCGTACTCTCTTTTGTAACCATAGAGTACTTAACGGTGTGATTTTTGTTTCCTTGTACAAGGCAATTCTGACCTCCGTTTTGCTTGCCGTTTGCGGCGGCATGCCTTATTTATCGTTCTGGTCGATATCACATCAGTACTTCAAAGAGAATTACAAACACTTTTTTTCGTACTCTTTTTTGTACCCATAGAGTACTTAACGGTGTGATTTTTGATTCCTTGTACAATGCCATTCTGGCCTCCGTTTTGCTTGCCGTTTGCACCGGCGTGCCTTATTTATCGTTCTGGTCGATAACACATCAGTACTTCAATGAGAATTACAAACGTTTGTACCCATAGAGTACTTAACGGTGTATTTTTGATTCCTTGTACAAGGCCATTCTGGCCTCTGTTTTGCTTGCCGTTTGCGCCGGCGTACCTTATTTATCGTTCTGGTCGATACCACATCAATACTTCAAAGAGAATTACAAAATTTTTTTTAGTAATTTTTTTCGTACCCATAGAGTACTTAACTGTGTGATTTTTGATTCCTCGTACTAGGCCATTCTGGCCTCCGTTTTGCTTCCCGTTTGCGCCGGCGTGCCTTATTTATCGTGCTGGTCGATATCACGTCAGTACTTCCAAGAGAATTACAAATGTTTTATTTCGTACTTTTTTTCGTACCCATAGAGTACTTAACTGTGTGATTTTTGATTCCTTTTACAAGGCCATTCTGGCCTCCGTTACGCTTGTCGTTTGCACCGGCGTGCCTTATTTATCGTGCTGGTCGATATCACATCAGTTCAAAAGAGAATTACAAACGTTTTTTTTGTACACTTTTTTGTACCCATAGAGTACTTAACGGTGTGATTTTTGATTCCTTGTACAAGGCCATTCTGGCCTCCGTTTTGCTTGCCGTTAGCGCCGGCATGCCTTATTTATCGTTCTGGTCGATATCACATCAGTACTTCAAAGAGAATTACAAACGTTTTTTTTGTACTCTTTTTTGTACCCATAGAGTACTTAACGGTGTGATTTTTGATTCCTTGTACAAGGCCATTCTGGCCTCCGTTTTGCTTTCCGTTTGCGCCGGCGTGCCTTATTTATCGTTCTGGTCGATAACACATCAGTACATCAATGGGAATTACAAATGTTTTTTTTCGTACTTTGTTTTGTACCCATAGAGTAATTAACGGTGTGATTTTTGATTCCTTGTACAAGGCCATTCTGGACTCCGTTTTGCTTGCCGTTTGCACCGGCGTGCCTTATTTATCGTTCTGGTCGATAACACATCAGTACTTCAATGAGAATTACAAACGTTTTTTATTCATACTCTTTTTTGTACCCATATAGTACTTAACGTGTATTTTTCATTCCTTGTACAAGGCCATTCTGGCCTCTGTTTTTCTTGCCGTTTGCACCGGCGTACCTTATTTATCGTTCTGGTCGATACCACATCAGTACGTCAAAGAGAATTACAAACGTTTTTTTAGTAATTTTTTTCGTACCCATAGAGTACTTAACTGTGTGATTTTTGATTCCTTGTACAAGGCCATTTTGGCCTCCGTTTTGCTTCCCGTTTGCGCCGGCGTGCCTTATTTATCGTGCTGGTCGATATCACGTCAGTACATCCTAGAGAATTACAAACGCTTTTTTTCATACTTTTTTTCGTACCCATAGAGTACTTAACTGTGTGATTTTTGATTCGTTTTACAAGGCCATTCTGGCCTCCGTTTTGCTTGTCGTTTGCACCGGCGTGCCTTATTTATCGTGCTGGTCGATATCACATCAGTTCAAAGAGAATTACAAACGTTTTTTTTGTACACTTTTTTGTACCCATAGAGTACTTAACGGTGTGATTTTTGATTCCTTGTACAAGGCCATTCTGGCCTCCGTTTTGCTTGCCGTTAGCGCCGGCATGCCTTAATTATCGTTCTGGTCGATATCACATCAGTACTTCAAAGAGAATTACAAACGTTTTTTTCGTACTCTTTTTTGTACCCATAGAGTACTTAACGGTGTGATTTTTGATTCCTTGTACAAGGCCATTCTGGCCTCCGTTTTGCTTTCCGTTTGCGCCGGCGTGCCTTATTTATCGTTCCGGTCGATAACACATCAGTACTTCAATGGGAATTACAAATGTTTTTTTCCGTACTTTGTTTTGCTCCCATAGAGTACTTAACAGTGTGATTTTTGATTCATTGTACAAGGCCATTATGGCCTCCGTTTTGCTTGCCGTTTGCGCCGGCGTGCCTATTTATCGTTCTGGTCGATATCACATCAGTACTTCAAAGAGAATTACAAACATTTTTTTTCGTACTCTTTTTTGTACCCATAGAGTACTTAACGGTGTGATTTTTGATTCCTTCTACATGGCCATTCTGGACTCTGTTTTGCTTGCCGTTTGTGCCGGCATGCCTTATTTATCGTTCTGGTCGATATCACATCAGTACTTCAAAGAGAATTACTAACGTTTTTTTTCGTACTCTTTTTTGTACCCTAAGAGTACTTAACGGTGTGATTTTTGATTCCTTGTACAAGGCCATTCTGGCCTCCGTTTTGATTGCTGTTTGCACCGGCGTACCTTATTTATCGCTCTGGTCGATAACACATCAGTACTTCAATGAGAATTACACACGTTTTTTTTCGTACTTTGTTTTGTATCCATAGAGTACTTAACGGTGTGATTTTTGATTCCTTGTACAAGCTCAGAAAGTTCTGGTCGATATCACATCAGTACTTCAAAGAATATTACCAACATTTTTTTTCGTACTCTTTTTCGTACCCATAGAGTACTTAACGGTGTGATTTTTGATTCCTTGTACAAGGCCATTCTGTCCTCCGTTTTGCTTGCCGTTTGCACAGGCGTACCTTATTTATCGTTCTGGACGATATCACATCAGTACTTCAAAGAGAATTACAAACGTTTTTTCGTACTTTTTTTTCGTACCCATAGAGTACTTAACTGTGTGATTTTTGATTCCTTGTACAAGGCCATTCTGGCCTCCGTTTTGCTTGCCGTTTGCGCTGGAGTGCCTTATTTATCGTTCTGGTCGATATCACATCAGTACTTCAAAGAGAATTACGAACGTTTTTTTTTGTACTTTTTTTTGAACTCATAGAGTACTTAACGGTGTGATTTTTGGTTCATTGTACAAGGCCATTCTGGCCTCCGTTTTGCTTTCCGTTTGCGCCGGCGTGCCTTATTTATCGTTCTGGTCGATAACACATCAGTACTTCAATGAGAATTACAAATGTTTTTTTCGTACTTTGTTTTGTACCCATAGAGTACTTAACGGTGTGATTTTTGATTCCTTGTACAATACCATTCTGACCTCCGTTTTGCTTGCCGTTTGCGCCGGCGTACCTTATTTATCGTTCTGGTCGATACCACATCAGTACTTCAAAGAGAATTACAAAAGTTTTTTTCGTACTTTTTTTCGTACCCATAGAGTACTTAACTGTGTGATTTTTGATTCCTTGTACAAGGCCATTCTGGCCTCCATTATGCTTGCCGTTTGCGCAGGCGTGCCTCATTTATCGTTCTGGTCGATATCACATCAGTACTTCAAAGAGATTTACAAACATTTTTTTCCGTACTTTTTTTCGTACCCATTGAGTACTTAACTGTGTGATTTTTGATTCCTTGTACATGGCCATTCTGGCCTCCGTTTTGCTTGCCGTTTGCGCCGGCGTGCCTTATTTATAGTTCTGGACGATATCACATCAGTACTTCAAAGAGAATTACAAACATTTTTTTTCAAACTTTTTTGCGTACCCATAGAGTACTTAACTGTGTGATTTTTTATTCCTTGTTCAAGGCCATTATGGCCTCCGTTTTGCTTTCCGTTTGCACCGGCGTGCCATATTTATCGTTCTGGTCGATATCACATCAGTACTTCAAAGTGAATTACAAACGTTTTTTTCGTACTCTTTTTTGTACCCATAGAGTACTTAACGGTGTGATTTTTGATTCTTTGTACACGGCCATTCTGTCCTCCGTTTTGCTTGACGTTTGCGCCGGCGTGCCTTATTTATCGTTCTGGTCGATATCACATCAGTACTTCAAAGAGAATTACAAACGTTTTTTTTTCATACTAATTTTTGTACCATAGAGTACTTAACGGTGTGATTCTGGCCTCCGTTTTGCTTGCCGTTTGCGCCGGCATGCCTTATTTATCGTTCTGGTCGATAAAACATCAGTACTTCAATGAGAATTACAAACATTTTTTTTCGTACTTTGTTTGGTACCCATAGTGTACTTAACGGTGTGATTTTTGATTCCATGTACATGGCCATTCTGACCTCCGTTTTGCTTGCCCGTTGTGCCGGCGTGCCTTATTTATAGTTCTGGACGATATCACATGAGTACTTCAAAGAGAATTATAAACGTTTTTCTCATACTTTTTTCTTACCCATTGACTACTTAACTATGTGATTTTTGATTCCTTGTACAAGTCCATTCTGCCCTTTTTTTGCATGCCGTTTGCGCCGGCGTGCCTTATTTATTGTTATGGACGATATCACATCAGTACTTCAAAGAGAATTACAAACGTATTTTTTCGTACCCATAGAGTACTTAACTGTGTGATTTTTTATTCCTTGTACAAGACCATTCTGGCCTGCGTTTTGCTTTCCGTTTGCGCCGGCATGCCTTATTTATCGTTCTGGTCGATATCACATCAGTACTTCAAAGATAATTACAAATTTTTTTTCCTACTCTTTTTTGTACCCGTAGAGTACTTAACGGTGTGATTTTTGATTCCTTTTACAAGGCCGCATGGCCTCCGTTTTGCTTGCCGTTTGCGCCGGCGTGACTTATTTATCGTTCTGGTCGATATCACATCAGTACTTCAAAGAGAATTACAAACGTTTTTTTTATGTACTCTTATTTGAACCCATAGAGTACTTAACGGTGTGATTTTTGATTCATTGTACAAGGCCATTCTGGCCTCCGTTTTGCTTGCCGTTTGCACCGGCGTGCCTTATTTATCGTTCTAGTCGATAACACATCAGTACTTCAATGAGAATTACAAACGTTTTTTTTTCGTACTTTGTTTTGTACCCATAGAGTACTTAACGGTGTGATTTTTGATTCCTTGTACAAGGCCATTCTGACCTCTGTTTTGCTTGCCGTTTGCGCCGGCGTGCCTTATTTATCGTTCTGGTCGATACCACATCAGTATTTCAAAGAGAATTACAAAGGTTTTTTTTTCGTACTCTTTTTCGTACCCAAAGAGTACTTAACTGTGTGATTTTTGATTCCTTGTACAAAGCCATTATGGCCTCCATTTTGCTTGCCGGTTGCGCCGGCGTGCCTCATTTATTGTTCTGGTCGATAACACATCAGTACTTCAATGTGAATTACAAACGTTTTTTTTCATACTTTGTTTCGTACCCATAGAGTGCTTAATTGTGTGATTTTTGATTCCTTTTACAAGGCCATTCTGACCTCCGTTTTGCTTGCCGTTTGCGCCGGCGTGCCTTATTTATCGTTCTGGTCGATACCACTTCAGTACTTCAAAGAGAATTACAAACTTTTTTTTTTCGTACTTTTTTTCGTACCCATACAGTACTTAACTGTGTGATTTTTGATTCCTTGTACAAGGCCATTCTGGCCTCCGTTTTTCTTGCCGTTTGCGCCGTCGTGCCTTATTTATCTTTCTGGTCGATATCACATCAGTACTTCAAAGAGAATTACAAACGTTTTTTTTTCGTACTCTTTTTTGTACCCATAGAGTACTTAACGGTGTGATTTTTGATTCCTTCTACAAGGCCATTCTGGACTCCATTTTGCTTGCCGTTTGCACCGGCGTGCCTTATTTATCGTTCTGGTCGATATCACATCAGTACTTCAAAGAGAATTACAAATGTTTTTTTCGTACTCTTTTTTGAACCCCTAGAGTACTTAACGGTGTGATTTTTGATTCCTTGTACAAGGCCATTCTGGCCTCCGTTTTGCTTGCTGTTTTCGCCGGCGTGCCTTATTTATCGTTCTGGTGATAACACATCAGTACTTCAATGAGAATTACGAACGTTTTTTTTCGTACTTTGTTTTGTACCCATAGAGTACTTAACGGTGTGATTTTTGATTCCTTGTACAAGGCCAGAAAGTTCTGGTCGATACCACATCAGTACTTCAAAGAGAATTAAAAACGTTTTTTTCGTACTCTTTTTCATACCCATAGAGTACTTAACTGTGTGATTTTTGATTCCATGTACAAAGCCATTCTGCCCTCCGTTTTGCTTGCCATTTGCGCCGGCGTGCCTCATTTATCGTTCTGGTCGATAACACATCAGTACTTCATTGAGAATTACAAACGTTTTTTTCCGTACTTTGTTTCGTACCCATAGTGTGCTTAATTGTGTGATTTTTGATTCCTTGTACAAGGCCATTCTGACCTCCGTTTTGCTTGCCGTTTGCGCCGGCGTGCCTTATTTATCGTTCTGGTCGATACCACTTCAGTACTTCAAAGAGAATTACAAACTTTTTTTTTTCGTACTTTTTTTCGTACCCATACGTACTTAACCGTGTGATTTTTGATTCCTTGTACAAGGCCATTCTGGCCTCCGTTTTTCTTGCCGTTTGCGCCGTCGTGCCTTATTTATCTTTCTGGTCGATATCACATCAGTACTTCATAGAGAATTACAAACGTTTTTTTTTCGTACTCTTTTTTGTATCCATAGAGTACTTAACGGTGTGATTTTTGATTCCTTCTACAAGGCCATTCTGGACTCCATTTTGCTTGCCGTTTGCACCGGCGTGCCTTATTTATCGTTCTGGTCGATATCACATCAGTACTTCAAAGAGAATTACAAATGTTTTTTTCGTACTCTTTTTTGAACCCCTAGAGTACTTAACGGTGTGATTTTTGATTCCTTGTACAAGGCCATTCTGGCCTCCGTTTTGCTTGCTGTTTTCGCCGGCGTGCCTTATTTATCGTTCTGGTGATAACACATCAGTACTTCAATGAGAATTACGAACGTTTTTTTTCGTACTTTGTTTTGTACCCATAGAGTACTTAACGGTGTGATTTTTGATTCCATGTACATGGCCATTTTGACCTTCGTTTTGCTTGCCCGTTGTGCCGGCGTGCCTTATTTATAGTTCTGGACGATATCACATGAGTACTTCAAAGAGAATTATAAACGTTTTTCTCATACTTTTTTCTTACCCATTGACTACTTAACTATGTGATTTTTGATTCATTGTACAAGTCCATTCTGCCCTTTTTTTGCATGCCGTTTGCGCCGGCGTGCCTTATTTATTGTTATGGACGATATCACATCAGTACTTCAAAGAGAATTACAAACGTATTTTTTCGTACCCATAGAGTACTTAACTGTGTGATTTTTTATTCCTTGTACAAGACCATTCTGGCCTGCGTTTTGCTTTCCGTTTGCGCCGGCATGCCTTATTTATCGTTCTGGTCGATATCACATCAGTACTTCAAAGATAATTACAAATTTTTTTTCCTACTCTTTTTTGTACCCGTAGAGTACTTAACGGTGTGATTTTTGATTCCTTTTACAAGGCCAGTATGGCCTCCGTTTTGCTTGCCGTTTGCGCCGGCGTGACTTATTTATCGTTCTGGTCGATATCACATCAGTACTTCAAAGAGAATTACAAACGTTTTTTTTATGTACTCTTTTTTGAACCCATAGAGTACTTAACGGTGTGATTTTTGATTCATTGTACAAGGCCATTCTGGCCTCCGTTTTGCTTGCCGTTTGCACCGGCGTGCCTTATTTATCGTTCTAGTCGATAACACATCAGTACTTCAATGAGAATTACAAACGTTTTTTTTTCGTACTTTGTTTTGTACCCATAGAGTACTTAACGGTGTGATTTTTGATTCCTTGTACAAGGCCATTCTGACCTCTGTTTTGCTTGCCGTTTGCGCCGGCGTGCCTTATTTATCGTTCTGGTCGATACCACATCAGTATTTCAAAGAGAATTACAAAGGGTTTTTTTCGTACTCTTTTTCGTACCCAAAGAGTACTTAACTGTGTGATTTTTGATTCCTTGTACAAAGCCATTATGGCCTCCATTTTGCTTGCCGGTTGCGCCGGCGTGCCTCATTTATTGTTCTGGTCGATAACACATCAGTACTTCAATGTGAATTACAAACGTTTTTTTTCATACTATGTTTCGTACCCATAGAGTGCTTAATTGTGTGATTTTTGATTCCTTTTACAAGGCCATTCTGACCTCCGTTTTGCTTGCCGTTTGCGCCGGCGTGCCTTATTTATCGTTCTGGTCGATACCACTTCAGTACTTCAAAGAGAATTACAAACTTTTTTTTTTCGTACTTTTTTTTCGTACCCATACAGTACTTAACTGTGTGATTTTTAATTCCTTGTACAAGGCCATTCTGGCCTCCGTTTTTCTTGCCGTTTGCGCCGTCGTGCCTTATTTATCTTTCGGTCGATATCACATCGCACTTCAAAGAGAATTACAAACGTTTTTTTTTCGTACTCTTTTTTGTACCCATAGAGTACTTAACGGTGTGATTTTTGATTCCTTCTACAAGGCCATTCTGGACTCCATTTTGCTTGCCGTTTGCACCGGCGTGCCTTATTTATCGTTCGGTCGATATCACATCCAATACTTCAAAGAGAATTACAAACGTTTTTTTTCGTACTCTTTTTTGTACCCATAGAGTACTTAACGGTGTGATTTTTGATTCCTTGTACAAGGCCATTCTGGCCTCCGTTTTGCTTGCCGTTTGCGTCGGCGTGCCTTATTTATCGTTCTGGTCGATAACACATCGGTACTTCAATTAGAATTACAAACGTTTTTTTCGTACTCTTTTTTGTACCCATAGAGTACTTAACGGTTGGATTTTTGATTCCTTGTGCAAGGCCTTTCTGGCCTCTGTTTTGCATGCCATTTGTGCCGGTGTACCTTATTTATCGTTCTGGTCGATACCACATCAGTACTTCAAAGAGAATTACAAACGTTTTTTTTCGTATTTATTTTCGTACCCATAGAGTACTTAACTGTGTGATTTTTGATTCCTTGTACAAAGCCATTCTGGCCTCCGTTTCGCTTGCCGTTTGCGCCGGCGTGCCTTATTTATCGTTCTGGTCGATATCACATTAGTACTTCAAAGAGAATAACCAACTTTTTTTTCATACTCTTTTTTGTACCCATAGAGTACTTAACGGTGTGATTTTTGATTCCTTGTACAAAGCCTTTCTGGCCTCCGTTTTGCTGGCCGTTTGCGCCGGCGTGCCTTATTTATCCTTCTGGTCGATAACACATCAGTACTTCAGAGAGAATTACAAACGTTTTTTTTTTTCGTACTTTGTTTGGTACCCATAGAGTACTTAATGGTGTGATTTTTGATTCCTTGTACAAAGCCATTCTTACCTCCGTTTTGCTTGCCGTTTGTGCCGGCGTGCCTTATTTATCGTTCTAGTCGATATCACGTCAGTATGTCAAAAAGAATTACAAACATTTTTTTCGTACTTTTTTTCGTACCCATAGAGTACTAAACTGTGTGATTTTTGATTCCTTGTACAACGCCATTCTGGCCTCCGTTTTGCTTGCCGTTTGTGCCGGCGTGCCATATTTATCGTTTTGGTCTATATCACATCAGTACTTCAAAGAGAATTACAAATGTTTTTTTCGTACTCTTTTTTGTACCCATAGAGTACTTAACGGTGTGATTTTTGAGTCCTTGTACACAGCCATTCTGGACTCCATTTTGCTTGCCGTTAGCGCCGGCGTGCCTTATTTATTGTTCTGGTCGATATCACATCAGTACTTCAAAGAGAATTACAAACGTTTTTTTCGTACTCTTTTTTGTACCCATAGAGTACTTAACGGTGTGATTTTTGATTCCTTGTACAAGGCCATTCTGGCCTCCGTTTTGCTTTCCGTTTGCGCCGGAGTGCCTTATTTATCGTTCTGGTCGATATCACATCAGTACTTCAAAGAGAATTACAAACGTTTTTTTTTTGTACTCTTTTTGAACCCATAGAGTACTTAACGGTGTTATTTTTGATTCATTGTACAAGGCCATTCTGGCCTCCGTTTTGCTTGCCGTTTGCGCCGGCGTGCCTTATTTATCTTTCTGGTCGATAACACATCTGTACTTCAATGAGAATTACAAATGTTTTTTTTTCGTACTTTGTTTTGTACCCATAGAGTACTTAACGGTGTGATTTTTGATTCCTTGTACAAGACCATTCTGACCTCCGTTTTGCTTGCCGTTTGCGCCGGCGTACCTTATTTATCGTTCTGGTCGATACCACATCAGTACTTCAAAGAGAATTACAAAAGTTTTTTTCGTACTTTTTTTTCGTACCCATAGAGTACTTAACTGTGTGATTTTTGATTCCTTGTACAAGGCCATTCTGGCCACCATTTTGCTTGCCGTTTGCGGCGGCGTGCCTCATTTATCGTTCTGGTCGATATCACATCAGTACTTCAAAGAGATTTACAAACAATTTTTTCGTACTTTTTTTCGTACCCATTGAGTACTTAACTGTGTGATTTTTGATTCCTTGTACAAGGCCATTCTGGCCTCCGTTTTGCTTGCTGTTTGCGCCGACGTGCCTTATTTATAGTTCTGGACGATATCACATCAATACTACAAAGAGAATTACAAACATTTTTTTTCAAACTTTTTTTCGTACCCATAGAGTACTTAACTGTGTGATTTTTTATTCCTTGTACAAGGCCATTATGGCCTCCGTTTCGCTTTCCGTTTGCGCCGGCGTGCCATATTTATCGTTCTGGTCGATATCATATCGGTACTTCAAAGAGAATTACAAACATTTTTTTTCGTACTCTTTTTTGTACCCATAGAGTACTTAACGGTGTAATTTTTGATTCTTTGTACAAGGCCATTCTGGCCTCCGTTTTGCTTGCCGTTTCCGCCGGTGTGCCTTATTTATCGTTCTGGTCGATATCACATCAGTACTTCAAAGAGAATTACAAATGTTTTTTTTCGTACTTATTTTTGTACCATATAGTACTTAACGGTGTGATTCTGGCCTCCATTTTGCTTGCCGGTTGCACCGGCGTATCTTATTTATAGTTCCACACGATATCACATCAGTACTTCAAAGAGAATTACAAACGTTTTTTTTCGTACTTTTTTTCGTACCCAATGAGTACTTAACTGTGTGATTTTTGATTCCTTGTACAAGTCCATTCTGGCCTCCGTTTTGCATGCCGTTTGCGCCGGCGTGCCTTATTTATTGTTATGGACGATATCACATCAGTACTTCAAAGAGAATTTCAAAGATTTTTTTCGTATCTTTTTTTGTACCCATAGAGTACTTAACGGTGTGATTTTTGATTCCTTGTACCTGGCCATTCTGGCCTCCATTTTGCTTGCCATTTGCGCCGGCGTGCCTTATTTATCGTTCTGGTCGATATCACGTCAGTACTTCAAAGAGAATTACAAATGTATTTTTTCGTACCCATAGAGTACTTAACTGTGTGATTTTTGATTCCTTGTACAAGGCCATTCTGGCCTCCGTTTTGCTTGCCGTTTGCGCCGGCGTTCCTTATTTATCGTTCTGGTCGATATCACATCAGTACTTCAAAGAGAATTACAAACGGTTTTTTCGTACTTATTTTTGTACCCATAGAGTACTTAGCGGTGTGATTCTGGCCTCCGTTTTTCTTGCCGTTTGCATAGGCGTGCCTTATTTATCGTTCTGGTAGATATCACATCGGTACTTCAAAGAGAATTACAAACATTTTTTTTCATACTTTTTTTCGTACCCATATAGTACTTAAATGTGTGATTTTTGATTCCTTGTACAAGGCCAATATGGCCTCCGTTTTGCTTGCCGTTTGCGCCGGCGTGCCTTATTTATCGTTTTGGTCGATATCACATCAGTACTTCAAAGAGAATTACAAACTTTTTTTTCGTACTCTTTTTTGTACCCATAGAGTACTTAACGGTGTGATTTTTTATTCCTTGTACAAGGCCATTCTGGCCTCCGTTTTGCTTTTCGTTTGCGCCGGCGTGCCTTATTTATCGTTCTGGTCGATATCACATCAGTACTTCAAAGAGAATTACAAACGTTTTTTTCGTACACTTTTTTTGTACCCATAGAGTACTTAACGGTGTGATTTTTGATTTCTTGTACAAGGCCATTCTGGCCTCCGTTTTGCTTGCCGTTTGCACCGGCGTGCCTTATTTATCGTTCTGGTCGATATCACATCAGTACTTCAAAGAGAATTACAAACGTTTTTTTTCGTACATATTTTTGTACCCATAGAGTACTTAACGGTGTGATTCTAGCCTCCGTTTTGCTAGCCGTTTGCGCCGCTGTGCCTTGTTTATCTTTCTGGTCGATATCACTTCAGTACTTCAAAAAGTATTACAAACGTTTTTTTCGTACTTTTTTTCGTACCCATAGAGTACATAACTGTGTGATTTTTGATTCCTTGTACAAGGCCATTCTGGCCTCCGTTTTGCTTGGCGTTTGCGCCGGCGTGCCTTATTTATCGTTCTGGTCGATATCACATCTGTACTTCACAGAGAATTACAAACGTTTTTTTCATACTTTTTTTCGTACCCATAGAGTTCTTAACTGTGTGATTTTTTATTCCTTGTACAAGGTCATTTTGGCCTCCGTTTTTCTTGCCGTTTGCGCCGGCATGCCTTATTTATCGTTCTGGTCGATATCACGTCAGTACTTCAAAGAGAATTACAAATGTTTTTTTTCCATACTTTTTTTCGTACCCATAGAGTTCTTAACTGTGTGATTTTTGACTCCTTGTACAAGACCATTCTGGCCTCTGTTTTGCTTGCCGTTTGCGCCGGCGTGCCTTATTTATCGTTCGGTCGATATCACGTCAGTACTTCAAAGAGAATTACAAACTTTTTTTTCGTACTCTTTTTCGTACCCATAGAGTACTTAGCGGAGTGATTTTTGATTCATTGTACAAGGCCATTATGGCCTCCATTTTGCTTGCCGTTTGCGCCGGCGTGCCTTATTTATCGTTCTAGTCGATATCACATCGGTACTTCAAAGAGAATTACAAACGTTTTTTTTCGTACTTTGTTTTGTACCCATAGAGTACTTAACGGTGTGATTTTTGATTCCTTGTACAAGGCCATTCTGACCTCCGTTTTGCTTCCAGTTTGCTCCAGCGTACCTTATTTATCGTTCTGGTCGATACCACATCAGTACTTCAAAGAGAATTACAAACGTTTTTTTTCGTACTTTTTTTCGTACCCATAGAGTACTTAACTGTGTGATTTTTGATTCCTTGTACAAGGCCATTCTGGCCTCCGTTTTGTTTTCCGTTTGTGCCGGCGTGCCTTATTTATCGTTCTGGTCGATTACACGTCAGTACTTCAAAGAGAATTACAAACGTTTTTTTCGTACTTTTTTTCGTACCCATAGAGTACTTAACAGTGTGATTTTTGATACCTTGTACAAGGCCATTTTGTCCTCCGTTTTGCTTACCGTTTGCGCCGGAGTGCCTTATTTATCGTTCTGGTCGATATCATGTCATTACTTCAAAGAGAATTACAAACGTTTTTTTCGTACTTTTTTTTGTACCCATAGAGTGCTACTTAACGGTGTGATTTTTGATTCCTTGTACTAGGCCATTCTGGCCTCCGTTTTGCTTGCCATTTGCGCCGGCGTGGATTATTTTTCGTTCTGGTCGATAACACATCAGAACTTCAATGAGAAGTACAAACGTTTTTTACGCACTTTGTTTTGTACCCATAGAGTACTCAACGGTGTGATTTTTGATTCCTTGTACAAGGCCATTCTGACCTCCGTTTTGCCTGCCGTTTGCGCCGGCGTACCTTATTTATCGTTCTGGTCGATACCACATCATTACTTCAAAGAGAATTTTACAAACATTTTTTTTCGTACTTTTTTTCGTACCATAGAGTACTTAACTGTGTGATTTTTGATTCCTCGTACAAGGCCATTCTGGCCTCCGTTTTGCTTGGCGTTTGCGCCAGCGTGTCTTATTTATCGTTCTGGTCGATATCACGTCAGTACTTCAAAGAGAATTACAAATGTTTTTTTTCGTACTCTTTTTTGTACCCATAGAGTACTTAACGGTGTGATTTTTGATTCCTTGTACAAGGCCAATTTGGCCTCCGTTTTGCTTGACGTTTGCGCCGGCGTGCCTTATTTATCGTTCTGGACGTTTTTTTCGTACTTTGTTTTGTACCCATAGAGTACTTAACGGTGTGATTTTTGATTCCTTGTACAAGGCCATTCTGACCTCCGTTTGGCTTGCCGTTTGCGCCGGCGTACCTTATTTATCGTTCTGGTCGATACCACATCAGTACTTCAAAGAGAATTACAAACGTTTTTTTCGTACTTTTTTTCGTACCCATAGAGTACTTAACTGTGATTTTTGATTCCTTGTACAAGGCCATTCTGTCCACCTTTTGCTTGCCGTTTGCGCCGGCGTGCCTTATTTATCATTCTGGTCGATATCACATCAGTATTTCAAAGAGAATTACAAACGTTTTTTTCGTACTTTTTTTCGTACCCATAGAGTACTTAACCGTGTGATTTTTGATTCCTTATACAAGGCCATTCGGCCTCCGTTTTGCTTTCCGTTTGCGCCGGCGTGCCTTATTTATCGTTCTGGTCGATATCACATCAGTACTTCAAAGAGAATTACAAACGTTTTTTTTTTGTATTCTTTTGTACCCATAGAGTATTTAACGGTGTGATTTTTGATTCCTTGTACAAGGCCATTCTGGCCTCCGTTTTGCTTGCCGTTTGCGCCGGCGTGCCTTATTTATCGTTCAGGTCGATGACACATCAGTTATTCAAAGAGAATTACAAACGTTATTTTTCGTACTTATTTTTGTTCCAATATAGTACTTAACGGTGTGATTCTGGCCTCCGTTTTCCTTGCCGCTTGCGCCGGCGTACCTTATTTATCGTTCTGGTCGATATCACATCAGTACTTCAAAGAGAATTACAAACTTTTTTTTTCATAACTTTTTTTGTACCCATAGAGTACTTAACGGTGTGAATTTTGATTCCTTGTACACGGCCATTCTGGCCTCTGTTTTGCTTGCCGTTTGTGCCGGCGTGCCTTATTTATCGTTCTGGTCGATATCACTTCGGTACTTCTAAGAAAATTACAAACGTTTTTTTCGTACTTTTTTTTGTACACATAGAGTACTTAACTGTGTGATTTTTGATACCTTGTACAAGGCCATTCTAGCCTCCGTTTTGCTTGCCGTTTGCGCCGGCGTGCCTTACTTATCGTTCTGGTCGATATCACGTCAGTACTTCAAAGAGAATTACAAACATTTTTTTCGTACTTTTTTTTGTACCCATAGGGTACTTAACGGTGTGATTTTTGATACCTTGTACAAGGCCATTCTGGCCTCTGTTTTGCTTGCTGTTTGCGCCGGCGTGCCTTATTTATCATTCTGGTCGATATCACGTCAGTACTTCAGAGAGAATTACAAACGGTTTTTTTCGTACTCTTTTTTGTACCCATAGAGTACTTAACGGTGTGATTTTTGATTCCTTGTACAAGGCCATTCTGGCCTGCGTTTTGCTTGCCGTTTGCGCCGGCGTGCCTTATTTATCGTTCTGGTCGATAACACATCAGTACTTCAATTAGAATTACAAACATTTTTGTCGTACTTTGATTTGTACACATAGAGTACTTAACGGTGTGATTTTTGATTCCTTGTACAAGGCCATTCTTGAAGGATGTAGGAGCTCAGATCTAAACGAATTAGATCTATACGCAGCGGATGGATCACGATTTATATATCACAATACATAAATAAAGACTACTACAATAAAACAATAAATAAAATTTATCTACATGCAATTCCACTCCTTTAAATCGTTTAATTATGATTATGACTATATAAATTGTGGAACCTGTCTCTGATACCACATGAAGGATGTAGGAGCTCAGATCTAAACGAATTAGATCTATGCGCAAGCGGATGGATCACGATTTATATATCACAATACATAAATAAAGGATTTAACTACTACAAGGGGGTTAAGATTATACTACCAATAGTGGGAAGAGAAGCCTTGATCTTCCAATGTGTTCTCCAAACGGTGGTTGGTGGACACCCTTCTTGATAAAAGCACCTCCTTGATATGCAACACCAAGAAAAACTTATAGTTTTTCTTCTTCTAAAAACCCTAGACAAGAAAAAACAATTTTTCTCTCTTTTTTTTATGAGGTGTGGTCGAATTTTTTTTGCATTGCCAATACACATGGAATAACTCTCCTTTTATAGGAGAGTAAATCCTTGGATTCCAAGTTTTAATTAATTAAATAATTAATTAATTAAACAAAATAAAAGGATTTTTTCCTTAATGACTAATTGTGACATGTATTGACCAATAGGAAATCAAATAACAAGTCATCCAACCAATCAAATAACAATAATATCTTTTATTTTCCATAACACAAGAAAATTAATTCTTGTGCTAAAAAGACCATAATGGCGCCACCCCTAGGGTTTTTTAGCCCACATAAAATGTCTTTTATGTGTATTATATTATTTAGCCCAACTAAATAATATCCATGCATATCAATTAATTAGCCCAGCCAATTAATTTTCACTGAGGCCCAAATAACAAGAATATCAGCCCGAATTATAGAAGCCACATTGGGGACCATGGACCTATAAGCAGTAGCTCCAATAACTAATTATTCATCGAACAGAATAAGTACATTAATTATTAATTCCGGGATTACGCCACCATAAACCCGAAACTGAACTCTACCGATTATAGATGTATACTTATACTCAATCCATAGAGTGAATAAGCGTCCATTGATATAATCACTACATACGGATTAACACTCCATAGACTGTCCATTCTGAGTAGGAAGTCTCCGTGAACCCGACTCAGAATATCTTATCCTTATTACCATTAACCCCCTGATGATCAATTAGTTCACATATCTGACTAGTGATCAATTAGTCTAATATGAACTCGGCCGATCGATCACTTTATTAGGGCTAACAAACAAAGGGACTGTCTCTCTACTTCCCACAGGAAGGAATGGATTCTATGTCTGTGAAAATCATAACTACTCACTCATCAGGAGATAGTGACAATGAGAAGTGGCTTGGAACACATATTTAAGTGAACTGTAACTAACACATCAAACACTACCCCGAGACAAGCAGCACCCTGTGATCACCTCAGGATTAAGGTTGATCCATATATGATCATCTAATGATTTAATAAGATTCCTCGATTACGGAATTATATCGAGAAATTCAGAATAAATCGGTCCAGTCCTATATGAATGCCTTCATATATAAATGCCCCACATAGGTACCCTCTACCGATAGTCCGGATAAGACTATCACACCCTAAGGTGTTCTGGGCGCATTATTGGTGTTTTAATCAAGAGACCCTAAACTCTGATTAAGTTCACCACGGACTAACAGTTTAAGTATATCACCACTAACTCAATCCTCACGTGCATGCCATACACTGAGTTAAGCGGTTACAAACTGATATACTTAGGGTTTCCAGCAGTGTATTACTTACAAGCACAAAGCAAGTAATAAGGTGGGATAAATTCTGTCACCAAAAACAATTACACAATTTGTCTTTCGGGCACTACACCTAACAATTCTGACCTCCGTTTTGCTTGCCGTTTGCGCCGGCGTACCTTATTTATCGTTCTGGTCGACACCACATCAGTACTTCAAAGAGACTTACAAACGTTTTTTTTTTCGTACTTATTTTTGTACCCATAGAGTACTTAACGGTGTGATTCTAGCCTCCGTTTTGCTTGCCGTTTGCGCCGGCATGCCTTATTTATCGTTCTGGTCGATTACAGATCAGTACTTCAAAGTGAATTACAAACGTTTTTTTTCGTTGTTTTTTTCGTACCCATAGAGTACTTAACGGCGTGATTTTTGATACCTTGTACAAGGCCATTCTGGCCTCCGTTTTGCTTGACGTTTGCGCCGGAGTGCCTTATTTATCGTTCTGGTCGATATCACGTCAATACTTCAAAGAGAATTACAAACGTTTTTTCGTACATTTTTTGTACCCATAGAGTACTTAACGGTGTGATTTTTGATTCCTTGTACAAGGCCATTCTGGCCTCCGTTTTGCTTGCCGTTTGCGCCGGCGTGCCTTATTTATCGTTTTTGTCAATAACACATCGGTACATCAATGAGAAGTACAAACGTTTTTTACGTACTTTGTTTTGTACCCATAGAGTACTTAACGTTGTGATTTTTGATTCCTTGTACAAGGCCATTCTGACCTCCGTTTTGCTTGCCGTTTGCGCCGGCGTACCTTATTTATAGTTCGGGTCGATACCACATCAGTACTTCAAAGAGAATTACAAACATTTTTTTTCGTACCCATAGAGTACTTAACTGTGTGATTTTTTATTCCTTGTACAAGGCCATTCTGGGCTCCGTTTTGCGTGCCGTTTGCACCGGTGTGCCTTATTTATCATTCTGGTCGATATCATATCAGTACTTCAAAGAGAATTACAAACCTTTTTTCGTACTTTTTTTCGTACCCATAGAGTACTTAACTGTGTGATTTTTGATTCCTTGTACAAGGCCATTCTGGCCTCCGTTTTACTTGCCGTTTGCGCCGGCGTGTCTTATTTATCGTTCTGGTCGATATCACATCAGTATTTCAATGAGAATTACAAAGTTTTTTTTCGTACACTTTTTTTGTACCCATAGAGTACTTAACGGTGTGATTGTTGATTCCTTGTACAAGGCCATTTTGGCCTCCGTTTTGCTTGCCGTTTGCGCCGGCGTGCCTTATTTATCGTTCTGGACGTTTTTTTTCGTACTTTGTTTTGTACCCATAGAGTACTTATCGGTGTGATTTTTGATTCCTTGTACAAGGCCATTCTGGCCTCCGTTTTGCTTGGCGTTTGCGCCGGCGTGCCTTATTTATCGTTCTGGTCGATATCACGTCAGTACTTCAAAGAGAATTACAAACGTTTTTTTTCGTACTCTTTTTTGTACCCATAGAGTACTTAACGGTGTGATTTTTGATTCCTTGTACAAGGCCAATTTGGCCTCCGTTTTGCTTGCCGTTTGCGCCGGCGTGCCTTATTTATCGTTCTGGTCGATATCACATCAGTATTTCAAAGAGAATTACAAACATTTTTTTCGTACTTTTTTTTCATACCCATAGAGTACTTAACTGTGTGATTTTTGATTCCTTGTACAAGGCCATTATGGCCTCCGTTTTTCTTTCCGTTTGCGCCGGCATGCCTTATTTATCGTTCTGGTCGATATCACATCAGTACTTTCGCAAGAATTACAAATGTTTTTTCTCATACTCTTTTTTGTACCCATAGAGTACTTAACGGTGTGATTTTCGATTCCTTGTATAAGGCCATTCTGGCCTCCGTTTGCTTGCCGTTTGCGCCGGCATGCCTTATTTATTGTTCAGGTCAATATCACATCAGTACTTCAAAGAGAATTACGAACGCTTTTTTTTCGTACTTATTTTTGTACCCATAGAGTACATAACGGTGTGATTCTGGCCTCCGTTTTGCTTGCCGTTTGCGTCGGCGTGCCTTATTTATCGTTCTGGTCGATATAACATCAGTACTTCAAAGAGAATTACAAACATTTTTTTCGTAACTTTTTTTGTACCCATAGAGTACTTAACGGTGTGAATTTTGATTCTTTGTACAAGGCCATTCTGGACTCCGTTCTGCTTGCCGTTTGCGCCGGCGTGCCTTATTTATTGTTCTGGTCGATATCACTTCAGTACTTCAAAGAGAATAACAAACGTTTTTTTCATACTTTTTTTGGTTCCCATAGAGTACTTAACGGTGTGATTTTTGATACCTTGTACAAGTCCATTCTGGCCTCCATTTTGCTTGCCGTTTGCGCCGGCGTGCCTTATTTATCGTTCTGGTCGATATCACGTCTGTACATCAAAGAGAATTACATATGTTTTTTCTTCGTGCTTTGTTTTGTACCCTTGGATTACTTAACGGTGTGATTTTTGATACCTTGTACAAGGCCATTCTGGCCTCCGTTTTGCTTGCCGTATGCGCGTGCCTTATTTATCTTTCTGGTCGATATCACGTCAGTACTTCAAAGAGAATTACAAACGTTTTTTTTGTACTTATTTTTGTACCCAAAGAGTACTTAACGTTGTGATTTTTGATTCCTTGTACAAGGCCATTCTGGCCTCCGTTTTGCTTGCCGTTTGCGCCGGCGTGCCTTATTTATCGTTCTGTTCGATAACACTTCAGTACTTCAATGAGAAGTACAAACGTTTTTTACGTACTTTGTTTTGTACCCATAGAATACTTAATGGTGTGATTTTTGATTCCTTGTACAAGGCCATTCTGACCTCTATTTTGCTTGCCGTTTGCGCCGGCGTACCTTATTTATCGTTCTGGTCGATACCACATCAGTACTTCAAAGGGAATTACAAACGTTTTTTTTCGTACCCATAAAGTACTTAACTGTGTGATTTTTGATTCCTTGTACAAGGCCATTCTGGCCTCCGTTTTGCTTGCCGTTTGCGCCGGCATGCATTAATTATCATTATGGACGATATCACATTAATTACAAACGTTTTTTCGTACTCTTTTTTGTACCCATAGAGTACTTAACAGTGTGATTTTTGATTCCTTGTACAAGGTCATTCTGGCCTCCGTTTTGCTTGCCGTTTGCGCCGGCGTGCCTTATTTATCGTTCTGGTCGATTACACATCAGTAATTCAATGAGAATTACAAACCTTTTTTTCGTACATTGTTTTGTACCCAAAGAGTACTTAACGGTGTGATTTTTGATTCCATGTACATGGCCATTCTGACCTCCGTTTTGCTTGCCGTTTGCACCGGCGTACCGTATTTATCGTTCTGGTCGATACCACATCAGTACTTCGAAGAGAATTACAAACATTTTTTTTCATACTTTTTTTTGTACCCATAGAGTACTTAACTGTGTGATTTTTGATTCCTTCTACAAGGCCATTCTGTCCTCCGTTGTGCCTGCCGTTTGCGCCGGCGTGCCTTATTTATCGTTTTGGTCGATATCACATCAGTACTTCAAAGAGAATTAGAAACATTTTTTTCGTACTCATTTTTGTACCAATAGAGTACTTAACGGTGTGATTTTTGATTCATTGTACAAGGCCATTCTGGCCTCCGTTTTGCTTGCCGTTTGCGCCGGCATGCCTTATTTATCGTTCTGGTCTATACCACGTCAGTACTTCAAAGAGAATTACAAACTTTTTTTTCGTACTTTTTTTTTGTATGCATAGAGTACTTAACGGTGTGAATTTTGATTCCTTGTACAAGGCCATTCTGGCCTCCGTTTTCCTTGCCGTTTGCGCCGGTGTGCCTTATTTATCGTTCTGGTCGATATCACATCAGTACTTCAAAGAGAATTAGAAACATTTTTTTCGTACTCTTTTTTGTGCCCATAGAGTACTAAACGGTGTGATTTTTGATTCCTTGTACAAGGCCATTCTAGCCTCCGTTTTGATTGCCGTTTGCGCCGGCGTGCCTTATTTATCGTTCTGGTCTATATCACGTCAGTACTTCAAAGAGAATTACAAACTTTTTTTTCGTACTTTTTTTTGTACGCATAGAGTACTTAACGGTGTGAATTTTGATTCCTTGTACAAGGCCATTCTGGCCTCCGTTTTGCTTGCCGTTTGCGCCGGTGTGCCTTATTTATCGTTCTGGTCGATATCACATCAGTACTTAAAAGAGAATTACAAACGTTTTTTTTCGTAACTTTTTTGGTACCCATAGAGTACTTAACGGTGTGAATTTTGATTCCTTGTACAAGGCCATTCTGGCCTCCGTTTTTCTTGCCGTTTGAGCTGGCGTGCCTTATTTATCGTTCTGGTCTATATCACGTCAGTACTTCAAAGAGAATTGCAAACTTTTTTTTCGTACTTTTTTTTGTACCCATAGAGTACTTAACGGTGTGATTTTTGATACCTTGTACAAGGACATTCTGGCCTCCGTTTTGCTTGCCGTTTGCGCCGGAATGCCTTATTTATCGTTCTGGTCGATATCACGTCAGTACTTCAAAGAGAATTACAAACGTTTTTTTTTCGTACTTTTTTTTGTACCCATAGAGTACTTAACGGTGTGATTTTTGATTCCTTGTACAAGGTCATTCTGGCCTCCGTTTTGCTTGCCGTTTGCGCCGGTGTGCCTTATTTATCGTTCTGGTCGATATCACATCAGTACTTAAAAGAGAATTACAAATGTTTTTTTTCGTAACATTTTTTTGTACCAGTAGAGTACTTAACGGTGTATATTTTGATTCCTTGAACAAGGCCATTCTGGCCTCCGTTTTGCTTGCCGTTTCTGCGGGCGTGCCTTATTTATCGTTCTGGTATATCATGTCAGTAATTCAAAAAGAATTACAAACGTTTTTTTACGTACTTTTTTTTGTACCCATAGAGTACTTAACGGTGTGATTTTTGATACCTTGTACAAGGCCATTCTGGTCTCCGTTTAGCTTGCCGTTTGCGCCGGCATGCTTTATTTATCGTTCTTGTCAATATCACGTCAGTACTTTAAAGATAATTACATACCTTTTTTTTCGTACTTTTTTTGTACCCATAGAGTATTTAACGGTGTGATTTTTGATACCTTGTACAAGGCCATTCTAGCCTCCGTTTTGCTTGCCGTTTGCTCCGGCGTGCCTTATTTATCGTTCTGGTCGATATCACGTCAGTACTTCAAAGAGAATTACAAACGTTTTTTCGTACTTTTTTTGTACCCATAGAGTACTTAACGGTGTGATTTTTGATTCCTTGTACAAGGCCATTCTGGCCTCCGTTTTGCTTGCCGTTTGCGCCGGTGTGCCTTATTTATCGTTCTGGTCGATATCACATCAGTACTTAAAAGAGAATTACAAACGTTTTTTTTCGTAACATTTTTTTGTACCCGTAGAGTACTTAACGGTGAATATTTTGATTACTTGTACAAGGCCATTCGGGCCTCCGTTTTGCTTGCCGTTTGCGCGGGCGTGCTTTATTTATCGTTCTGGTATATCACGTCAGTAATTCTAAAAGAATTACAAACGTTTTTTCGTACTTTTTTTTGTACCCATAGAGTACTTAACGGTGTGATTTTTGATACCTTGTACAAGGCCATTCTGGTCTCCGTTTTGCTTGCCGTTTGCGCCGGCGTGCTTTATTTATCGTTCTTGTCGATATCACGTCAGTACTTCAAAGAGAATTACATACGTTTTTTTCGTACTTTTTTGTACCCATAGAGTATTTAACGGTGTGATTTTTGATACCTTGTACAAGGCCATTCTGGCCTCCATTTTGCTTGCCGTTTCCGCCGGCGTGCCTTATTTATCGTTCTGGTCGATATCACGTCAGTACTTCAAAGAGAATTACAAACGTTTTTTCGTACTTTTTTTGTACCCATAGAGTACTTAACGGTGTGATTTTTGATTCCTTGTACAAGTCCATTCTGGCCTCCGTTTTGCTTGCCGTTTGCTCCGGCGTGCCTTATTTATTGTTCTGGTCGATAACACATCAGTACTTCAATGAGAAGTACAAACGTTTTTTACGTACTTTGTTTTGTACCGATAGAGTACTTAACGGTGTGATTTTTGATTCCTTGTACAAGGCCATTCTGACCTCCATTTTGCTTGCCGTTTGCGCCGGCTTACCTTATTTATCGTTCTGGTCTATACCACATCAATACTTCAAAGAGAATTACAAACATTTTTTCGTAATTTTTTCCGTACCCCCATAGAGTACTTAACTGTGTGATTTTTGATTCCTTGTACAAGGCCATTCTGGCCTCCGTTTTGCGTGCCGTTTGCGCCGGCGTGCCTTATTTATCGTTCTGTTCGATATCACATCAGTACTTCAAAGATAATTACAAACGTTTTTTTCGTACTTTTTTCGTACCCATAGAGTACTTAACTGTGTGATTTTTATTCCTTGTACAAGGCCATTCTGTCCTCCGTTTTGCTTTCCGTTTGCGCCGGCGTGCCTTATTTATCGTTCTGATCGATATCACATCAGTACTTCAAAGAGAATTACAAAAGTTTTTTTCCTACTCTTTTTTGTACTCCTAGAGTTCTTAACTGTGTGCTTTTTGATTCCTTGTACAAGGCCATTCTGGCCTCTGTTTTGCTTGCCATTTACGCAGGCATGCCTTATTTATAGTTCTGGTCGATAACACATCAGTACTTCAATGAGAATTATAAACGTTTTTTTTTTCGAACTTTGTTTTGTACCCATAGAGTACTTAACGGTGTGATTTTTGATTCCTTGTACAAGGCCATTCTGACCTCCGTTTTGCTTGCCTTTTGCGCCGGCGTGCCTTATTTATCGCTCTAGTCGATATCACATCAGTACTTCAAAGAGAATTACAAATGTTTTTTTTCATACTCTTTTTTGTACCCATAGAGTACTTAATGGTGTGATTTTTGATTCCTTGTACAAGGCCATTCTGGACTCCGTTTTTCTTTCCGTTTGTGCCGGCGTGCCTTATTTATCGTTCTGGTCGATAACACATCAGTACTTCAATTAGAATTACAAACATTTTTTTTCGAACTTTGTTTTGTACCCATAGAGTACTTAATGGTGTGATTTTTGATCCCTTGTACAAGGCCATTCTGACATCCTTTTTGCTTGCCGTTTGCGCCGGTGTACCTTATTTTTCGTTCTGGTCGAAACCACATCAGTACTTCAAAGAGAATTACAAACGTTTTTTTTCATACTTTTTTTTGTACCCATAGAGTACTTAACGGTGTGATTTTTGATTCCTTGTACAAGGCCATTTTGGCCTCCGTTTTGCTTGCCGTTTTCTCCGGCGTACCTTATTTATCGTTCTGGTCGATAACACATCAGTACTTCAATGAGAAGTACAAACGTTTTTTACGTACTTTGTTTTGTACCGATAGAGTACGTAACGGTGTGATTTTTGATTCCATGTACAAGGCCATTCTGACCTCCATTTTGCTTGCCGTTTGCGCCGGCTTACCTTATTTATCGTTCTGGTCGATACCACATCAATACTTCAAAGAGAATTACTAACATTTTTTTCGTACTTTTTCTGTAACCCCATAGAGTACTTAACTGTGTGATTTTTGATTCCTTGTAGAAGGCCATTCTGGCCTCCGTTTTGCGTGCCGTTTGCGCCGGCGTGCCTTATTTATCGTTCTGGTCGATATCACATCAGTACTTCAAAGATAATTACAAACGTTTTTTTTCGTACATTTTTTCGTACCCATAGAGTACTTAACTGTGTGATTTTTATTCCTTGTACAAAGCCATTCTGGCCTCCGTTTTGCTTTCCGTTTGCGCCGGCGTGTCTTATTTATCATTCTGGTCGATATCACATCAGTACTTCAAAGAGAATTAAAAACGTTTTTTTTCGTACTCTTTTTTGTACACATAGAGTTCTTAACTATGTGATTTTTGATTCCTTGTACAAGGGCATTCTGGCCTCCGTTTTGCTTGCCGTTTACGCCGGCGTGCCTTATTTATCGTTCTGGTCGATAACACATCAGTACTTCAATGAGAATTATAAACGTTTTTTTCGTACTTTGTTTTGTACCCATAGAGTACTTAACGGTGTGATTTTTGATTCCTTGTACAAGGCCATTCTGACCTCCGTTTTGCTTGCCGTTTGCGCCGCCGTGCCTTATTTATCGCTCTGGTCGATATCACATCAGTACTTCATAGAGAATTACAAACATTTTTTTTCGTACTCTTTTTTGTACCCATAGAGTACTTAACGGTGTGATTCTGGCCTCTGTTTTGCTTGCCGTTTGCGCCGGCGTGCCTTATTTATCGTTTTGGTCGATAACACATCAATACTTCAAAGAGAATTACAAACGTTTTTTTTTGGTACTTTTTTCGTACCCATAGAGTACTTAACGGTGTGATTTTTGATACCTTCTACATGGCCATTCTGTCTCCGTTTTGCTTACCGTTTGCGCCGGAGTGCCTTATTTATTTCTTAGTTTTGATGATGAGTGCCATACTAGTTGTTATAGTGCAAAGGCAAAAAGATGTCTAGATAAAATGTATAGGTTTATTAGAGTTTGATTCATAAATAGGTTTGATCAAACAAGCATCGTAAAAGGCCGCCGATTGATATCGCGACCGGTCTAGGTCGCAGGGTAGATAGGTCGGTAGGCCGCGACCGGTCGGGAACCCGCCGAAGACCGAAGGCCGAGGGTTCAAACTCGCAAATGAAGGCTAAGGGATCAAACTTAGTATTTAAAGTCAAGGATATGGAATCGAAATTTAGGCAAGTCTCGTGATGACCTAAACTCGATTACATATTACCTTGTGTAGAAGGTCTAAGTTCCATAAGTTGGATGATGTTTGGAACTTAGTTATAATTAAAATGATGTAATCTAACTACACAAATAAAAGTTAGATAAAAGAAATCACCGCACCGCATTTTATACACACAAAAATATGATGTTCAACAGACGATTGATACTTCGGCGATCGATAAGCCCCGCCGATATATATCTCGATTTATTCAAGATTATTTGAAGATTACATGGATAAGAACAGCCAACTACCTCTGACTTATCAAACAAATCAAGGGCTGAGATTAAAAAGACGTTGGGATGATCCATATTTTTATCCATTGGATGCAAGTCAAAGGGGTGGACAGACTGCACTGTCAAAAAGGAATTCTGACAGTGTCAGTCCTATGAATAGTGACAGATTGGTTAACAGATGGGACAAATACAAGGAACGGTCACATTTGAATTTAAAATGCAAGTCACATGCATTCCTACCTATAAATAGAAGACTTTCAACTCAAGAAAAGAACGATGAATTTTTGGGATAAACTTTAAGTGACAATACTGAGCTGAAAAACACCCTGCTGAACTTACTGAGCTTAAGGCTGCTGATCTAGATATTTTCTTCAAGTGCATTCTGTGTTCAAGCTACATCAAGCATACACACTTGAAGACTGCAAGCTGCTGATTACATCATCCTAATCAAGCTGCTGCAATTGAATCATTTATTTGATTCATTCTTTATTTTATAAAGAACCTGCTGAAGACAGTGAAGCATCCGTTAGGTGTGAAAGACTCGTTGGTTTGTGGTGGAGCCGGTGAAGAGGCAATCCTACCCTTCAAGGACCAAAGGAAGACTCGGGAGCAACAATCCTACCCGTTCCCGCCGCTTTGTGAAGCCATAGTCATTGGTGAAGCACAAACAACTTAGGAATCTTTGTAATAGCTACATCAAAGATCTCTAGTGAATTTCCTCCAACATCACAGGAGAAGAGTGGACGTACAGGATTACATCACCTGGAACCACTATAAAAATCTGCCTACTTACTTTCTGCTTTTACTTTCTGCACTTGTTTTATTTTACTCATTAACCTACCGAATCTAGCAACTGAAATCACACACCTGCACTACTGAGTATCTAATACTTAGTATCATATTTAACAACAAGTAATAAGGCTTAAATTTTGATTTTATTCCGCTGCACAAATTCAGCAAACTCAACTATCAGTAGGCTACTATTTATCAGCAGCCTTACGAAGTCTCACAGACACCGAAGTATCGCGTTACCGCCGAAGTTGCGAAATTTGTTAACTCCAAAGTTTTTAGTGTTAAGTTTATTCACCCCCCCCCCCCCTCTAAACTTAACCAAAGCCTTTTCAAGGGACCAACAATTGGTATCGGAGCGATTAGCTTCGTTCAAGAAGGAATCCTACTTGTTGTACTTGTGAAAATTCTTTAAAACTTTCTTTCAAGTTACCGATTTTCAAGACTTGCATCATGGACAACACACAAGATGCTAGAACTATGTTGATGTGTTCTCTTGATAGATTTGATGAGTATAAACGTCGAATGCGTGGCATATCTTGTCGCTACTCATGATGAGATGATGGATGTACTAACTGAAGGACCACTGGAGATTACAAAGGCAGTAACAGTGGGTGACAGAACTGAGTACATTCCTAAACCAAAGAGAGAATGGAATGCAGAAGATAGAAAAAGAGCATACCTCAACAACATTGCTATTGATATCATCTACAGAACCTTGGATAGCAATATGTACATGAAGGTCAAAGATTTCAAGACTGCAAAGGAACTTTGGGACAACATTCACTTGATCTGTGAAGGCACTGATGCAATAAAGAAGAACAAAATCAGTGTAGCCGGAAAGAGGTTCCAAAAGTTCAAAATGCTGCCAAATGAAACCATTGAGCAAATGGAGTCCAGATTCAATGCAATCCTGGATGAACTTACCCTGCTGAGTGTAAGTTATTCAAAAGAGGAAATAAACACCAAAATCTTGGAAGCTCTACCTGCAAGAGATGTTTGGAAAATGAAGGTGACTGCAATTGAAGAAATGAGAAAGTTGCATGAAGAAGATACCTTCAAATTGTTTTCAGATCTCAAGGCCTATGAATTTAGCAAGAAACTTGTACCTGAGACTGAAAAGGAAGAGCCAAAGACCACTGCCTTGGCTGCTTCACATCATGAAGAAACATCAGAAGGACAGGATGATATGCTAGATGAAATGCAAGAGCAAATTGCCCTACTGAGCAAGAAAATCAGAATGATGATGACTGGAAAGGCCCCTACAAGAAATTTCACAAAGAGGCCTACCGAAAGAAGGAAAGAAGAACCAAAGAAAGATAATGACTATCTATGCTTTCATTGCAAGAAACCAGACACTTCGTACTCGATTGTCCCGAGTTGAAACAAGGCAAGGAACCCGATTATCTTTGCTTCAACCGTAAGAAGCCCGGACATTTTAGACCGATTGTCCGGACCTACCGAAGACCAAGAGTCAACAAAGAAGACATGGCAAGAAGGCTATGGTTGCCGAAGATGAATCGGGATATGAAGTGGAATCTGAAAAGGGAAATGAATCAGATGACACAGCACTGGTTGCTGATATGGAGGATTATGCTTTGATGGCCAATATGGATGAAACTGAGGAGGTATACAACACTGTATCTATAAACACTCCTGCTGGAAGTGATTGTGAATCAACCTGTGGTTCAAATCCTAGAAATTCTGACAACAATGAGACTTTGGATTCCATCCTTAATCAACTGAGGATAAAACAATCTGGTTATGAGGTTGTGAAGGCTGAAAAAGAGGCTCTTGAATTAGAAGTTGGAAGATTGAAAGCTGAATTAAGAGTTTTCAAAGGTAAGGAAAAAGAAGTTGGACGGGGAAATCGATAAGTCCGTCGAACATCCAAGCAGCCCTCGAATCTGCTGAACCATCTTGTTCCACTACTGTATACAAATCAGGAAAGCCTTATGGAGATAGAACTGGGCTTGGATTTGGAACACAACAATCTAACAAGAGTGGATCCAGTAAGGTCACTGAACCTAGCACCAGAATTGGTCCTAAGTTTGTACCTGCACTAGATCCAACTCCCAGTAAGGTTGCTGAAGCAGTAAAACCCAATGAGAATGCTTCAAGGAAGCAAAATCAGAAGTCTAAGAAGTCAACAGCTCCTAGTAAAAAGAATAAATCCAATAATAGGACTGCTGTGCCTTCTAAGCCTACTGATAGCAGACATGCTACTAAGTCTGCTGGACCACAGAAGAGAAAGAAACAGAAATATTCCAAGGATAAGAATCCTAAATCCAAAAATGTTGATCATTCAAGGGATACTTATCTCGGGGGAAAGGTAGATCGTTCCCCTGCCGATAATGATTGGAATATTCCTGTATCTAATGCTAGAAACAAGTAAGTATAACCATATTACTAGGGTAAAACCTAGGCAATGGAATCGAGAGAGGACTTACACAAGACCTCGGCAGACTCCATATTACAGGTAACGTTCCTACCGTACACAACACACCTATGGTTATGCAAATGTTTCTAACAACAAGAATCATTTCAAACAAAGATTATGTACCAAAAGGCCGTAAAACATATGTGGTTCATACACAACCTACTGTCAGAACTTATGGATGTGTGGAATACATGTATGAACCAAAGTATGAACCAAAGTATGACACATTTAGGAGAAGACCTTATGGAAACATACCAAGGGTCATGCTTGCCACTGACCACTATGGACCATACAGGTTTGGGTACCTAAAATGCATTAACTTTGTTTTGTAGGGTGTATGGTACTTTGACAGTGGATGTTCCAGATACATGACAAAGAATAAGCACTGTTTATCAAATTTTGTGGCAAAAGATGGTCCTAGAGTGAATTTTGGCAACAAAAATACACCTGGATATACAAGAGGATATGGCACACTTATCAGAAATGGACTTACAATCAAGAATGTTGCATATGTGGAAGGACTGGATTACAACTTGCTGAGCACTGGACAATTCTGTGATATGGGATACAAGGTCACTTTTGACAAAGACAACTGCATTGTCATTAGTGAAAGAGGTGATCAAGTTGTACTTGCTGGTAGAAGACAACAGAATATGTATGTTGTGGATTGGTCTACTGCAGTTCCAGAAACCTGTCTGTTAGTGCATACCAAGTCTGAACTAAATTGGTTATGGCACAAGAAGTTGAATCACTTATACTTTGATGATATTAATCAGTTGGTAAAGAAGAAACTGGTGGTTGGTTTACCTGAGATCACATTCAAGAAGGATGCTATATGTGATGCTTGTCAGCAAGGTAAACAGATAAATTCAAGTTTCAAATCAAAGACCAAACAATCAACTAATAGAGTGTTGGAACTGATGCACATGGATCTTTTTGGACCAATAACTCCAACAAGTGTAACAGGAAAGAAGTATACCCTAGTGGTTGTGGATGATTACTCTAGATACACTTGGGTGATATTCATGAACAAGAAAAGTGAAACACTTCAAAGCATGCCTAATCTTTTGAAGAGATTACAAAATGAGAAAAGTTTAACAGTCATAAAGATAAGATCAGATCAGGGTACCGAATTTCTCAACAAAGTTATAAGAGAATATTGTGAACGTAATGGTGTACTACACCAACTTGCTTGCTCGTCTGGTACACCTCAAAAAATGGAGTTGCCGAAAGAAGAAACGAACCTTAAAGGAAGCAGGAAGAACAATGATCCGTGAAGCATTGCTTTGTCCGAAAGATATTGGGTTGAAGCAAGAATACAAGATGCTATACACAAAACAACATCGGAAACAAGAAGCCGCTCGAAGACACCTTATGATATCTGGAATGGAAGGATACCTAACATATCCTATTTTCATCCATTTGGAAGCAAATGTTTTATTCTAAATCATAAAGTTCATTTGAAAACATTCCAACCAAAATCAGATGAAGGCATATTCTTGGGATATTCTTCAGTCAGCAGAGCATTCAGGGTACTAAACAAGAGGTCACTAAAACATGAAGAAACAATCCATGTTGTGTTTGATGAACCTAAGTTTACTGGAATGGAAGATGAAGATCATGAACCTACTAAGAATCAACAGGTCACTGATCCAGATTGTGTTGAAGTTTTGGAAAGATTCAATGACTTGAAAGTCTCTGATACTGCCCCTGCTGAACACCCTGCTGACAATGTTACTGATGCAACAACTGAAGCAATTCAAGGATCTGCTGACCCCCCGTAGAAGAAACTACAAGCAGACCCTACCGAAGATGATGTTCCCGAAAATCAAAACAACCAAAATCCACAATGGTTAAGGAATCACCCCGCCGAACAAGTTATTGGCAATGTACGGCAAAGGTGTGAGGACTAGAAGACAACCGGAAGCTATGTTTACTTGTTTTCTATCTCAAATGGAACCTAAAGTTGTTGAAGAAGCAATTTCGCATCCGTATTGGATAATTGCTATGCAAGAGGAATTGAATGAATTTGAAAGAAATCAAGTTTGGACACTAGTTGATAGGCCAAATCATGCAAATATCATTGGTACTAAGTGGGTATACGAAATAAACTTGATGAATCTGGTACCATTGTGAGGAATAAGGCCGTACTAGTTGCAAAAGGCTATTCTCAAGTCAAGGAATAGATTTTGATGAAACTTATGCACCCGTTGCATGATTGGAAGCTATCAGATTATTCTTGGCACATGCTGCATATAAGAACTTCGAAGTATATCAAATGGATGTCAAAAGTGCATTTTTGAATGGCATTCTAGAGGAGGAAGTGTATGTTCAGCAACCTCCTGGTTTTGAAGTTAAAGATCAAGAAGATAAAGTGTATAGACTCAACAAAGCACTTTATGGACTAAAACAAGCACCAAGAGCATGGTATGAGACTCTATCTCAATTCTTGGTGGACAATGGTTTTACAAAAGGGACCATTGACAAGACACTTTTCAGAATCAGTGAAGGGGACAGCACTCTGCTGGTACAAATTTATGTGGATGACATAATTTTTGGTTCTGAAAATGATCTACTTTGTGAAAAGTTTGCAAATCTAATGAAGAGTAAATTCCAAATGAGTATGATGGGAGAAATGAACTACTTTTTGGGATTGCAAGTTAAACAGATGAAAGATGGAATCTTCATTCATCAAACCAAATATACCAAGGAGTTGCTGAAGAAGTTTGGTATGGAAAACAGCACTAAGAGTTCAACTCCTATGAGTACAAATATTAGGTTGGATGAAGATAAAGAAGGCAAAGATGTTGATCAGACCTTATACGTAAGGATAATAGGCGACCGTCGTACCTCATCGCGCGCAGACTCGATATATCATTTGCCGTAGGTGTTTGTGCAAGATTTCAATCCAAACCTAAGGAAAGTCACTTAGGTGCAATCAAGAGAGTTCTCAAGTACATTAAAGAGACTTTGGGAGTAGGGATATGGTATTCTAAGGAAGGAAGCTTCAAAGTAATATCCTACTCAGATTCTGATTATGCTGGATGCAAGATTGACAGAAAAAGCACCACAGGAACCTGTCAGTTAATGGGAAATAGACTGGTCTCCTGGTTTAGCAAGAAACAGAATTCTATTTCAACTTCCACTCGCCGAAGCCGAATACATAGTCCGCTTTCTTGAAGTTGTTGTGCACAAGTACTATGGCTAAGACAACAATTAAGGGATTATGGAATTGAAGAAAAAGAAATTCCAATTATGTGTGATAACACAAGTGCAATTGCAATCACAGAAAATCCTGTTTTGCACTCAAGAACCAAACACATTGATGTGAGGCATCATTTTATAAGAGATCATGTTGAAAAGAAAGATGTGGTGGTTCTATACATCCCTACCGAAGATCAACTTGCCGATATTTTCACTAAACCACTTGACGATGAAAGATTTGCCAAATTAAGGACCGAGCTTGGTATTATAAAGGTTGATCGATATTCAAAGAATGTACTTGGAATTCACCAAGGGGATTAGTCTTTGCTATGTTGGGTGAGCTCACTTAGCGAGATTAGTCATTGGTATCAACAATTCCATGTACTTATGTTTGGACAATTGAGCAAATGAGGTTGCCAAGGGCATTGGTCTTTGTCATGTTGGGTGAGCTCACTTGACAGATCAGTCATTGGTATTAAACTTCATCTTGTATTTTCAATTGAACAAAACAAGAAGGAAACAAGGATCAGCAGAGTACTTTTGTCAGCAGGCTGCTGAAGTCTATTTATCAGCAGACTGCTGAGCCCACCCTGCTGAGGATTACCCTGCTGGATGGAACGTTACTCAGTCAAAGTTATTAAAGTCAAGAAGCATATTGGCGGGATATTTATCCTATCTTTTATTACCATAGTCAAACCATCCAACGGTTACAAACGTTATGGAGGAGTAATGGGCCACGTGTCAAGACATCATTTATTCAGAGTTAATCGTGGTTACCTCAATGTACGTGCAATGACAGTTTCAACTACCCACTGTCTATATAATCAGACTGCTACACAGCAGAATCTCTACTTGCAATTTCTGCTTTATCTCTGCAAATCCTACTTGTGTGAACACAGATTTGAGAGCAATTCTTCTTCATCTTTTTCTTAATTCAATGGCGGAAAGAGTTGAAGTTCAAATCGAATCAAGCCAAAGTGTTAGAGGATATGTTGTTGGTTCAAATCAAACAGAGTTGGCCATTAATATAGGTCGAAGAATAAGGAGGTTTGCAGGTTTGGAAAACAAACTCAATATCAGATTAGAAACAATTTCATATACCAATGTCATTGATTTCTGGAAGAATATAGTTGTGGAAGACGGAACTGAAGCATTCAAGACCACTGTGAATGCTGAGGAGCTTGTAATCTCCTCCAGTCTACTGAGACAAGTGTTTGGTTTTGAAGAAGTTGTAGATGGTCCTGTCAATCCTGAAGCAATGGGATTGAACAAGATGGCATTCGTGGATCAGATTAAAATAAATCAAGACACAAAATCAGTTCCTGGCATCAACTGCAGGGATATTTGGCCTGAGTAAAACCTGCTGAGTAAACTAATTGCAAAGAACATACTGGGGTTGGTTGGCAGTATGGATACTCTATCCGGACCCAAGATAGAGTTGATGATAATCATCTGCAGGAGCATGAAGTTTGATTGGGCTGGTTACTTTATTCATTATATGAAGAAAGTTGCCAAGGAGGAGAAACTAGGGAAAAGGAAATCCAAGGCCTTACCCTTAGGTTTGATGGTCCAGACTCTCCTGAATCATCTGCAGGTTCCTGATCTTGAATCTGCAAACATAAATCAATCCAGATACAAGAAGGAGATTGATTATGCAATTCCTTGACTTGATGATGATGAAGAGATTGCTGGAGAAGCTGCTGATGATGATAATGGTGGAGGTGATGGTGATGCTGGTGGTAAGCAGGTTCAGCAAACTAAGAAGATATCTATCAAACCTGCTGCACCAAAGAAAGCTGCTGGGAAAAGAAAGGCTGGAGCTACAAGGAAGACAACTGAAGTGTTAAAGCCTTCAAAGAAAACAAGGAAGGAAACAGCACAGACTGCAGAGTCTGCTGAGGGTCACGTGGAGGTTACTGACCCTGCTGTGGCTCCAAGAAAAACTGTTGGTGAAATTCTCAGGGAACAACAGAAGGAAGCCAGTAGAAAGAGGAAGTCTACTGTAATTGAGAAAGATGATGATTAACCCCTCTCCAAAAGAATGAAGGAGATTGTCAAAAAGAAGAAATACGGTAAGGGGAAAGAGTTGAAAAACTTGGAAGCTCAAAGAATCCAAGAGGAAGCATCAGTAGAAGAGGAAGAAGAGGCTGTTGAGGCTGAGCCCTTAACTATCATTCCTCCTGTAGTAATCAGTGACTCCTCAAATGAAGAAGTTATCAAGTCTACTGATGGTGGACAGGTTGTTGTTGAGCACCATGTAGAGGATATACGCAGTCTACTGACCCTGAGCCTGTTGTAGTATCCACTGAAGAACCACAGCAAATCACTGAACCTGAACCTGCTGTGGTAGTTGAAGAGGTGATTGAAGACTTGGTTGAAGACCCTGCAAGTTTGGCAATAATTCAGGGGGAAGAGCAGTCTGCTGCTAACCCTGCTGATGAGCATGTAAGTCAGGGGGAACCAAGTGTGATACAGATGGAAGTAGTAGGTACAAATGTGCAATCACAGCAACCTGCTGACTTTCAAACATCTGTAGAAGAGACCATGAATCTGCTTGTTGGAACCTTTGGAGGTCAACAAGCTACTGAAGCTGCTCCCAGGAGATCTTTCATGCCCTTTGAAAGGCATGTGAAAGAGAGGAAGAAAACTGAAGAATTTGTGGATCCCAAACTTCAGCAAATTGCTGATTATCTTCAATGGAAGTTTGGTTTCTACAAGAGACAAAAGCCAGCTGCTGAACCTATGACTGATTTTGAGGAATGGGCTTTTAACAAGTTGGGAGTGGAGAACTTGCTGGATCTGGTTGATACCACCCCGTCGCAATCCAGATCGATGGATCTATTTGATGAGCAACGAAGGAGGAGGGTATTAAGTTCGAGATCCAAGAGATGGAGATGATGATTCTTCCTCATCATCCGACTCAAGGGGAGATTTCCCCTCGGGACCGTGAGGACCCAAGGGACCGCATTGATAAATGATCCACCCGCACAACAACCCACCGGTACTAGAAAGTCCGCCGAGGGCCGCGACCGAAGAAATGGATGAGGATCTACAGGATCTCACCATGGATGATCTAGAAGCATTGATCCATGAGGGAATTACATTGAGTGATGGTAGGCTAGTTGATGAATCTGCTACATTTCATGTTGTAGAGCCTGTTGGACAACCTGAAGATGAACAGATTGTTGATTTGGATCAGGAAAAGGCCACTGACTTTAGTGAACCAAGTGCTAGTTCGAGGAATCTATTGTATATCAAAGTGGATTTGACTTTGAAGGGATTCTCACCAAAATCGCCATAACTCGACCAAGATTGGTCATGCTTTGAAGGTTTCCAAGTGGATAATTCCAATATCTTTAATCCACAGAAATTGAAGAGGAGGTACAGGAGTTGCTTTGGGGTACAAACAAGACTCGGACAAAGGTTGGAACAGAGGTACAGGCCGCCGAGTCTCAAACAAAGACTCGGACACGGGTTGGAACAAACTTTGGGTTTCGAGGAAACCCCTGCTGTTGATGAGGCTGCTGTAGTGGAGCCTGCTGGAGCCAAGACCACTGTAGGGAAGGATAGTCAGCAAGCTGCTGTTGTTGATCAAGAAGAACAGCTGCTGGATTATGACTACAGTGATTAAGAATTCCAAATTTTTGGACAAGAAAAAGTTGCTGAGGAACCTGCACAAGATCCAGTCATGGAAGACATTCTTGGTGCAATGGTTGAGGAAGGACCTCCCCCGCCGGGAGAGATTTGAGTAAAGCAATGGTCATCGCAGACAACGTGCACACAATATAGAGTTGAGGAGCTCGTCGATGGACCTACTGATAGTAGAATGGCTAGTGGAGTGCCAATTGAAGTTGTCAATGAGTTAAGAACTGTAAGAAATGACATGCAACAATTAAGAACTCAATTGGACAGGCAAGAACAGAGATTTGAAGAACTGCTGAAGATGGTGAATGAGAATAGACAATCTGCTGATACAGCTGCTTCAAATTTTGCATCCACTCAAAATGCTATGAATGACTTGATACTAGATGTCAGGGGTATCAAGGTTGGAAATACTGCCAAAGACAAGTTTCTAAAAGACCAACTTATTTCTATACATGAGAAACTTGACAAGCTTGTCGAAGCTCCTAAACCAAATTCGAGCCTACCGTTTGCCGCACAACCACCGCTATGCCCGATCCCAAACTTACCGAAAGGATCAATAGACTGGAGGAGACATTGCAATCCAGGATTACTTCTCTTGATACTAGAACTGGAACCATGGAAGGTCAAATGCATCGAGTGATAGTGTCACAGGAAGCAATTCATGGCCTTATATCCCGTTTTGTTGATGATGTCACTAAGGGGGAAGAGGGCCAATCACCAGCAAGAAAGGAGGCCGCAAGACTCTTTGCACGTAAGAGATGGACGATGATACAAATGCCTTCGGCAACCCCGCACCTCGGCGCAGTCCAACTCACCGATGATCTACTTAAACAAGACAAGAAAGAGTATTACAACAGGAGGAGACCTTATCATAACATGGGATTTCATGAAGGTCTTAACTCTTTCTTGAGTTTGAAATTTTGGGAAGCAAGAGTCAGAGCTTTAAGGGCAAGTAGAAGAAGTAGCAGAGGTGAAAAAGTGCTACCTATTACAAAGGCAAAGGACTCACTGGATGAATTCAAGGAGCTGTATATGAGGTTTGGATTCAGAGTGAATGACATCAATCTTGTCCTGCCTGAAGCATGGAACTGGTGGAAACAAGTCAATCCTTATATTGATTTTACACTAATTGAGAATGAATGGATGAGTCAAATGATAGAAGAGATCAGAGCCTATCAAGAGC
Source organism: Gentiana straminea (assembly GCA_036785695.1). Taxonomy (NCBI): domain Eukaryota; kingdom Viridiplantae; phylum Streptophyta; class Magnoliopsida; order Gentianales; family Gentianaceae; genus Gentiana; species Gentiana straminea. Next base: position 117,510 of record JAVUPR010000133.1, on the reverse strand, counting down.
AAGCTGAGAAGGCTAGAAGAGAAAGAGAAAAGAGACAATAGATCAGCATACTTATTATTCTTTATCCTTGCTGCATCTAGTTTGTAATAACTGAAAATGATTATAATGAGAATTGACTGAATTTGTCCTGTTTTTGTGTTTTATCTTTTTGCTTTGCTGATTAGGTGAGGGTAGTGGCATCATCACCAAAAAGGGGGAAATTGTTGGACTTATTTCTTAGTTTTGATGATGAGTGCCATACTAGCTGTTATAGTGCAAAGGCAAAAAGATGTCTAGATAAAATGTATAGGTTTATTAGAGTTTGATTCATAAATAGGTTTGATCAAACAAGCATCGTAAAAGGCCGCCGATTGATATCGCAGACCGGTCTAGGCCGCAGGGTAGATAGGTCGCAGACCGGTCGGAACCCGCTCGAAGACCGAAGACCGAAGGCCGAGGGTTCAAACTCGCAAATGAAGGCTAAGGGATCAAACTTAGTATTTAAAGTCAAGGATATGGAATCGAATTTAGGCAAGTCCGTGATGACCTAAACTGATTACATATTACCTTGTGTAGAAGGTCTAAGTTCCATAAGTTGGATGATGTTTGGAACTTAGTTATAATTAAAATGATGTAATCTAACTACACAAATAAAAGTTAGATAAAAGAAATCAGCTGCACTGCATTTTATACACAAGCAGGCTGTTCAGCAGACTGATTGATACTTCGGCAGACTGATAAGCCTGCTGATATATATCTCGATTTATTCAAGATTATTTGAAGATTACATGGATAAGAACAGCCAACTACCTCTGACTTATCAAACAAATCAAGGGCTGAGATTAAAAAGACGTTGGGATGATCCATATTTTTATCCATTGGATGCAAGTCAAAGGGGTGGACAGACTGCACTGTCAAAAAGGAATTCTCGACAAAGTCGATCCTATGAATAGTGACAGATTGGTTAACAGATGGGACAAATACAAGGAACGGTCACATTTGAATTTAAAATGCAAGTCACATGCATTCCTACCTATAAATAGAAGACTTTCAACTCAAGAAAAGAACGATGAATTTTTGGGATAAACTTTAAGTGACAATACTGAGCTGAAAAACACCCTGCTGAACTTACTGAGCTTAAGGCTGCTGATCTAGTTATTTTCTTCAAGTGCATTCTGTGTTCAAGCTACATGAAGCATACACACTTGAAGACTGCAAGCTGCTGATTACATCATCCTAATCAAGCTGCTGCAATTGAATCATTTATTTGATTCATTCTTTATTTTATAAAGAACCTTCTGAAGACAGTGAAGCATCTGTTAGGTGTGAAAGACTGTTGGTTTGTGGTGGAGCTGGTGAAGAGGCAATCCTACCCTTCAAGGACCAAGGAAGACTCGGGAGCAAAGAATCCTACTGTTCCCGGTTTTCAGTTTGTGAAGCCATAGTCATTGGTGAAGGACAAACAACTTAGGAATCTTTGTAACAGCTACATCAAAGATCTCTAGTGAATTTCCTCCAACATCACAGGAGAAGAGTGGACGTACAGGATTACATCACCTGGAACCACTATAAAAATCTGCCTACTTACTTTCTGCTTTTACTTTCTGCACTTGTTTTATTTTACTCATTAACCTACTGAACCTAGCAACTGAAATCACACACCTGAACTACTGAGTATCTAATACTTAGTATCATATTTAACAACAAGTAATAAGGCTTAAATTTTGACTTTATTCCGCTGCACAAATTCAAAGAAACTCAACTATCGCAGACTATCGTTTATCGCCAGCCTCACGAAGTCTCGCAGACTCGAAGTATCAGCAGACTGCTGAAGTTGCAGAATTTGTTAACTCCAAAGTTTTTAGTGTTAAGTTTATTCACCCCCCCCCCCCCCCTCTAAACTTAACCAAAGCCTTTTCAAGGGACCAACACTATTTTGCCGTGTTCCGACGACTGCTGAGTTAAGGATGTGCAAAATAATTTTTTTTATTCGAATCGTCTTCATGTGCAATGGAGTGTAGTAACTGAGTCTTTGTAAGAAATTGTTGATTAAGGAAATAGAAATGCGTTATTTTACAAATACTTAGACCAGAGTGCTTGATTTATGAGATTGCTTTTGTGCTTGAGACAACTTTTCGGTTAGAAAAAAATGTTTGCGGTTGGAATTGCAAAAGCGAAATAATAATTTTGGCATGGTTATATGTTGTAGTTAATTTACGGTGTGTCAAAAAGATTAAATGGTCAACACCATTAATTCTTACATATCCCCATTCACCTTCCCCTCTTCCCAACCATTCACCTTTTCCTCTTCCCAATTTCTTTATTCTTTCAATTCAAATTTTCAAATTCCACCTTTACACCTCATCAATCCCCAACCATTATTATCCACCAATCACATTCCACTTTTCAAATTCCATTTTTCTAACTAACCCATTCATTCTCTCCTCCATTTTCTTCATCCTTTTCTCCAATTTCTTTATCCAAATTCTTCATCTACCTCTTCCCCAAACCTATGTAGAAATCAAATGGAAATGTTTTGAAAATCTTCATCCATTTCACCATTTTCACTCACTTTTGAAAATCCTGTCGAAATATTTTTCTGATCGACCAAATCAGTCACTGGGACGATACAGGGCCGGAAACCCACCATTTCAGGCGAACTCATCACTCGGTCAACCGTGTAATTACTCTCGGTCGACCGAGAGTAGCCCTGTTGCCGCCGCCCACTTCTGTGCCACTTTTCTGTCGGGATGCCACCAAGAAGACACAGAGCCGCTCAGTTTGTGGAAGTTGCAGGCGACATTCCATTAATCAACGGGGTACCACAATTCGCGAGTCGGGAGGTATATTCTTCGTTTATTAATCATTTCGTTAATGCCCCTGTACATCGAGCTCGAGGACTAGATTTGGATAATTGTGGGGATGAGCTTTTGGGATTGGTGGAACATTATCAGTGGCGAGATGTCGTAGCACCCCCCGGCCGAGTCAACGTCAATTGGGTAAGAGAATTTTATGCTTATTTACGCGTACGCCCCGACACCAATATTGTTATTATTCGTGGACGACCAATTGTAATTTCTCCGGGTACGTTTAATGCTTATTTTGGGTTGGATATCTTGGAGGACGGGCCGGAGTATATGGCGACATTTGACGGGTCCGATGCTTGGTTGGAGGAAGTTGGTGCCTATCTGGGGATAGAATGGACTATAGGGGAGGTTGCCCGCACATTTGCGGAACCAGATTTTAGGAGATGGGAGGATAAATGCCTTTATCGGCTTATCCGTTCTAATATCTTTCCGGCTAAGCATGTATCTACGGTCTACTATACCCATGCCACTCTGCTTTATTGGTTATGCATGGGATGGCCCGTGAATGTGGGGGCGTTGATACGTAAGGAAATGACAGACGATGCTCTCAAGCCTCGGCACACCTTACCTTTTGGTTCACTGATCACTACATTCTGTAAGGGAGCCGAGTGCCCAGTGTTAGAGGGCGATTCCTATGTGGAGCCAATGCCTATCCTATCTTTAAATTATGTCGCACCGCCTATCGTTCACGGCCATGACCAAGAAGGGGAACCCGAGGATGATGCTGACGAAGCCGGCCCGAACAATTTGCAACTAGCACCATTCAATCCAGGATTTTGGGATTAAGTATTTTAATTTGCGTGTTTGCATTTCCTATAATTAACGAGTTTTTATTTTGACTCGCTTCTACTAGTATGTCGTGTTATATAGAGCAAGTGTCACTGTTTCCTAAATTCGAACTCAAGTAATGTTTTGGACTTGCTGAAATGTATTGAAATGTAATCATTAATTTATGGACTTAAAAATGTTTAAGGAAATTGTTATCCCTTTTACGGTCCCTTTTTTTCTTCTGATTATTACTGTTTGGACTAATCCTGTAACGAGTTTCAAGCTTTGTTTAAGATGTGTGTTGCAGTGATTATTTTTCTGCTAGCGGCCAATGCCTGTGCCTGTTAAACTTTGCCGAATTCCCAAGACTTGTTCAACTTCCACGCTTATCCAGAGCTAAGTTCCTTTTCTGAGTTTGTTATTTCGGTTTTTATACATTGGGGACAATGCATGGTTTAAGTGGGGGGTACAAGTCACTTAGCTCAAATGAGTAATTCCATATGCTCCCATATATCAAATAAAACGAGTAAGATTTTAAAACTTTTAAACTTAGAATCACATTTACTTTTGTGAGTTCCTGATAATTATATCTAATAAGAAATAACCTATATTTCATGAGTACGTGATCACTTTATACTTCTGCGATTTATTGATTAGTAAACTTAATGATATTCATATTGTCCATTGCGAGTAGTTGTTTATTATTCGATTATTCAATAACTGAATCGAGTTGTACTACGCTTATTATAAAATGTGAGAAATTATGTGTACATTGCATAGACTATTGGTTATGCTTACCTAGTGTCAAATTTATCATCTGATGTGTTCCTAAAAATTCTAGCCACAAAAGCTAAGTAATAAGCTTGAGACGTACCTGTGTTTGATAATGTTAAACACTGGGCTTGTAGTAAGTTACCAAAGTAGCCTCGCGCTTGTGGTAATATTCGATGCAATTTTTGATCTAAGATAGAGGGATGCTCTAAAAAGTTTTCCTTCTTGAGATTGATAGTATCTGAAAAATATAAAGATATGAAAAGAATATTCAACTCTTTAAGAGGCTTTGAGTAGTACTCGGTCTCCAAGTCCAAAAACCCTATAGATACGCTATTTCTTATTATTCTAGTGCTTCGAAAATTAAAAGGCTTAAGAAGTGGGAATACTGAAGTTGGTAGGTTAAGACTACAAAGTTTGCATAAGCTCTAATCTTGCTACGAATGTTTAAACTCAATGCACATGCACACAACACATCGATTCGTGATGAATAGTGGATAATGGATAACTGATGAGCATAGAGGATATGACTTGATTCGAGTTTCTTGTGTCAGTATACTGTGACCACTGGAAAGTAGTTTATGGGGAATGACTTATTGATATTTTGATCGGGACGATCAAAGGCTAAGTGGGGGGTAGTTGATAACGGTCATTTTTTGCCCGTTATTATATGACCATTATCCCCGATTCTAGTTTAAAGGAGCTATAATAGAGTAATAATAAGTCGTAATATGCTTAATTTGCATATGCCGAGAGTTACGATTCATTATTATGTATTAAGAGGTTTTATTATATTATTTGATGTTACAGACTGTATGTCATTCTATATTTGTAGTAACTCATTTGAGAGCACAAGGATGGACTTCGGAGAAGCTTTAATGGATCGCAGACAAGTTCAGAAAGCCCAAGACGGAAAATGAAGAAAGCCCAGAAGCACATAAGGCTCGGTCGACCGAGCCTATGCATTCGGTCGACCGAGTGGGCTCCGTAGCCCGGCGAAGTCCGGCACATTGTTTGAGGCGGTTAGGGTTCGATAGTGTCGGCATTTAAGTCGGTTTTCTATGTCGGCTGAGGCTCTATATAAACACAAGTCCTTTGTATTTTTTATTATGCATTCACCAATATCAATTCATATATACAAATAAGCAAATAAGGATTCATTAGGCTTGTGGAGGAGCTGAGGGTGCAAACATGTAAGCCCTAGTTCTTCATCTTGTTTTCTTTTAGTAATCAATTTCCCAATTATGCTTTGATTGTTTGAGTAGTTATTCATATCTAGATGATGTAGATCTAGGATATGACGTTAGGGCAGTGGTGATACCTGGTCTATGAGGATCCCATACCCTACGTCCTCTACCTATTATCTATGGATGAATCTGCGTGTTTAATTTACGTGTATTTAGATTAATTTATATGATGTCTTGATGATTCACTATATAATCCGATTCTTATGTGAAACGCTGAGAAATATATTCGGGGACGTAATCTGGGGAGTTAAGTACTCGGGTGACCGAGAGGTGTCACTCGGTCGACCGAGAGCACCTATTCGGTCGACCGAGAGCTTTCAAACCTGTTTCATCCGTTAATCAGCCACGTCTTTATGATTAGGTTAGCTTAATTGAATCTGTTATCTCAGTAGGTATGGCTATGGCTACGTCACTCGCTTAATTTAATTAAAACGTGTAAAAAGGAAATACCGATATAAAACTCTTAGGTAGGCTCATGAATTGATCTTCGGACGTTCAGCGTTATCTAGGTAGGTTTAAATTAGGGAATTGCGTGCACCTTGTTATACGTAGATCGTAAACTAGCATGAGACTATAACTTGGTAATTGTTAGTTGGACGAGAGTTTGAGTGATCGTTTAGGAAGTATGCCTAACCATAGGAATGTTGCCTAGACGAGGTGTACGGTTAATATCGGCATCCTTAGAGTCGTAAGCGTGTGAGTTATATGAGATGGAGGCACCAAAAGGCGAAGTCACGTAACAATACCACAGTGATATAGTGACCTACCGGTGCTACATCAAGTTTACAGGATGACTCCCGTAGCCAATATAAATAGATATGAGCGGATTAATAGTTGATGAGTCTTGTTGTTATATAAATTGTCTAGATCCAAATAATTACGGTTATAATTGGGCAGTTGATTACGTTATTTGTTTACATGTTGTTTGTTTATATGTTTGAGTGTGTCTTTCTTTTCTCGTATTCTATGTTGGTCATAGACCGTCTTTGTCAAACGAAATAAATAGGTTGACTATTTAAGTTAGGATCCACAATTTGATTCTCTGTGGGATCGACCTCGACTCTATCTAGCTATACTGCGATTGAACCTAGTTCACTTGCTAGTGGTTATTTAGGAATCGAGTTAATAATTTAACTTGACCTCAATCAGCGCCGGCGTGCCTTATTTATTGTTTTGGTCGATAACACATCAATACTTCAAAGAGAATTACAAACGTTTTTTTTTTGGTACATTTTTTCGTACCCATAGAGTACTTAACGGTGTGTTTTTGATACCTTGTACAAGGCCATTCTTGCCTCCGTTTTGCTTTCCGTTTGCGCCGGAGTGCCTTATTTATCGTTCTGGTCGATATCACGTCAGTACTTCAAAGAGAATTACAAACGATTTTTTTCATAATTTTTTTTGTACCCATAGAGTATTTAACGGTGTGATTTTTGATTCCTTGTACATGGCCATTCTGGCCTCCGTTTTGCTTGCCGTTTGCTCCGGCGTGCCTTATTTATCGTTCTGGTCGATATCACATCAGTACTTCAAAGAGAATTACAAACGTTTTTTTTCGTACTCTTTTTTGTACCCATAGAGTTCTTAACTGTGTGATTTTTGATTCCTTGTACAAGGCCATTCTGGCCTCCGTTTTGTTTGCCATTTACGCCGGCGTGCCTTATTTATCGTTCTGGTCGATAACACATCAGTACTTCAATGAGAATTATAAACGTTATTTTTCATACTTGTTTTGTACCCATAGAGTACTTCATGGTGTGATTTTTGATTCCTTGTACAAGGCCATTCTGACCTCCGTTTTGCTTGCCGTTTGTGCCGGCGTGCCTTATTTATCGCTCTGGTCGATATCACATCAGTACTTCAAAGAGAATTACAAACGTTTTTTTTCGTACTCTTTTTTGTACCCATAGATTACTTAACGGTGTGATTTTTGATTCCTTGTACAAGGCCATTTTGGACTCCGTTTTGCTTGCCGTTTGTGCCGGCGTGCCTTATTTATCGTTCTGGTCGATAACACATCAGTACTTCAATTAGAATTACAAACGTTTTTTTTCGTACTTTGTATTGTACCCATAGAGTACTTAACGGTGTGATTTTTGATCCCTTGTACAAGGCCATTCTGACCTCCGTTTAGCTTGCCGTTTGCGCCGGCGTACCTTATTTATCGTTCTGGTCGATACCACAACAGTACTTCAAAGAGAATTACAAACGTTTTTTTCCGTACATTTTTTTGTACCCATAGAGTACTTAACTGTGTTATTTTTGATTCCTTGTACAAGGCCATACTGGCCTCCATTTTGCTTGCCGTTTGTTCCATCGTGCCTTATTTATCGTTCTAGTCGATATCACTTCAGTACTTCAAAGAGAATTACAAACGTTTTTTTTTTCATACTCTTTTTTGTACCCATAGAGTACTTAACGGTGTGATTTTGGATTCCTTGTACAACGCCATTCTGGCCACCATTTTGCTTGCCGTTTGTGCCGGCGTGCCATATTTATCGTTCTGGTCGATATCACATCAGTACTTCAAAGAGAATTACAAACATTTTTTTTCGCACATATTTTTGTACCCAAAGAGTACTTAACGGTGTGATTCTGGCCTCTGTTTTGCTTGCCGTTTGCGCCGGCGTGCCTTATTTATCGTTTTGGTCGATAACACATCAATACTACAAAGAGAATTAAAAACGTTTTTTTTTTGTACTTTTTTTCGTACCCATAGAGTACTTAACGGTGTGATTTTTGATACCTTGTACAAGGCCATTCTGGCCTCCGTTTTGCTTGCCGTTTGCGCCGGAATGCCTTATCTATCGTTCTGGTCGATATCACGCCAGTACTTAAAAGAGAATTACAAATGATTTTTTTTATACTTTTTTTTGTACCCATAGAGTATTTAACGGTGTGATTTTTGATTCCTTGTACATGGCCATTCTGGCCTCCGTTTTGCTTGCCGTTTGCTCCGGCGTGCCTTATTTATCGTTCTGGTCGATAACACATCAGTACTTCAATGAGAAGTACAAACGTTTTTTTACGTACTTGGTTTTGTACCCATACAGTACTTAACGGTGTGATTTATGATTCCTTGTACAAGGCCATTCTGACCTCCTTTTGCTTGCCGTTTGTGCCGGCGTACCTTATTTATCGTTCTGGTCGATACCACTCAGTACTTCAAAGAGAATTACAAACGTTTTTTTCGTACTTTTTTTCGTACCCATAGAGTACTTAATAGTGTGATTTTTGATTCCTTGTACAAGGCCATTCTGGCCTCCGTTTTGCTTGCCGTTGCGCCGGCGTGCCTTATTTATCGTTCTAGTCGATATCACATCAGTACTTCATAGAGAATTACAAACGTTTTTTTCGTACTTTTTTTCGTACCTATAGAGTACTTAACTGTGTGATTTTTGATTCCTTGTACAAGGCCATTCTGGCCTCCGTTTTGATTTCCGTTTGCGCCGGCGTGCCTTATTTATCGTTCTGGTCGATATCACATCAGTACATCAAAGAGAATTACAAACATTTTTTTTCGTACTCTTTTTTGTACCCATAGGGTACTTAACGGTGTGATTTTTGATTCCTTGTACAAGGCCATTCTGGACACCGTTTTTCTTGCCGTTTGCGCCGGTGTGCCATATTTATCGTTCTGGTCGATATCACATCAGTACTTCAAAGAGAATTACAAACGTTTGTTTTTGTACTTATTTTTGTACCCATAGAGTACTTAGCGGTTTGATTCTGGCCTCCGTTTTGCTTGCCATTTGCACCGGCATGCCTTATTTATCGTTCTGGTCGATATCACATCAGTACATCAAAGAGAATTACAAACGTTTTTTTCGTAACTTTTTTTGTTCCCATAGAGTACTTAACGGTGTGAATTTTGATTCCTTGTACAAGGCCATTCAGGCCTCCGTTTTGCTTGCCGTTTGTGCCGGCCTCGCCTTATTTATCATTCGGTCGATATCACATCAGTACTTCAAAGAGAATTACAATCATTTTTTTCGTACTTTTTTTTGAACCCATAGAGTACTTAACGGTGTGATTTTTGATTCCTTGTACAAGGCCATTATGACCTCCGTTTTGCTTGCCGTTTGTGCCGGCATGCGTTATTTTTTCGTTCTGGTCGATAACACATCAGTACTTCAATGAGAAGTACAAACGTTCTTTACGTACTTTGTTTTGTACCCCTAGAGTACTTAACGGTGTGATTTTTGATTCCTTGTACAAGGCCATTCTGGCCTCCGTTTTGCTTGCCGTTTATGCCGGCATGCCTTATTTATCGTTCTGGTCAATATCACATCTGTACTTCAAAGAGAATTACAAACGTTTTTTTTCGTACTCTTTTTTGTACCCATAGAGTACTTAACGGTGTGATTTTTGATCCCTTGTACAAGGCCATTCTAGCCTCCGTTTTGCATGCCGTTTGTGCCAGCATGCCTTATTTATCATTCTGGTCCATAACACTTCAGTACTTCAATGAGAATTACAAACGTTTTTTTTTTCGTACTTTGTTTTGTACCCATAGAATACTTAACGGTGTGATTTTTGATTCCTTGTACAAGGCCATTCTGACCTACGTTTTGCTTGCCGTTTGCGCCGGCGTACCTTATTTATTGTTCTGGTCGATACGACATCAGTACTTCAAAGAGAATTACAAACATTTTTTTCCGTACTTTTTTCGTACCTATAGAGTATTTAACTGTGTGATTTTTGATCCCTTGTACAAGGCCATTCTGGCCTCCGTTTTGCTAGCCGTTAGTGCCGGCGTGCCTTATTTATCGTTCTGGTCGATATCACATCAGTACTTCGAAGAGAATTACAAATGTTTTTTTCATAACTTTTTTTGTACCCATAGAGTACTTAACGGTGTGAATTTTGATCCCTTGTACAAGGCCATTCTAGCCTCCGTTTTGCTTGCCGTTTGCGCCAGCGTGCCGTATTTATCGTTCTGGTCCATAACACCTCAGTACTTCAATGAGAATTACAAATATTTTTTTCCGTACTTTGTTTTGTACCCATAGAGTACTTAACGGTATGATTTTTGATTCCTTGTACAAGGCCATTCTGACCTCCGTTTTGCTTGCCGTTTGCGCCGGCGTACCTTATTTATCGTTCTGGTCGATACGACATCAGTACTTCAAAGAGAATTACAAACATTTTTTTTCGTACTTTTTTTGTACCTATAGAGTATTTAACTGTGTGATTTTTTCTTGTACAAGGCCATTCTGGCCTCCCTTATCGACGGAGTCGTTTGGCACCTCGATGTCGACTCGTTTTGTGTGCCGTTTGCGCCGGCGTGCCTTATTTATCGTTCTGGTATATATCACGTCAGTACTTCAAAGAGAATTACAAACATTTTTTTTCGTACTTTTTTTTGTACCCATAGAGTACTTAACGGTGTGATTTTTTGATTCCTTGTACAAGGCCATTCTGGCCTCCGTTTTGCTTGCCGTTTGTGCCGGAGTGCCTTATTTATCGTTCTGTTCGATATCACATAGTACTTCAAAGAGAATTACAAACGTTTTTATTCGTACTTTTTTTTGTACTCATAGAGTACTTAACTCGTGTGATTTTTGATTCCTTGTACATGGACATTCTGGCCTCTGTTTTGCTTGCCGTTTGCGCCAGCGTGCCTTATTTATCGTTCTGGTCGATATCACATCAGTACTTCAAAGAGAATTACAAACGTTTTTTTTTCGTACTCTTTTTTGTACCCATAGAGTACTTAACGGTGTGATTTTTGATTCCTTGTACAAGGCCATTTTGGCCTCCGTTTTGCTTTCCGTTTGCACCGGCATGCCTTATTTATCGTTCTGGTCGATAACACATCAGTACATCAATTAGAATTACAAACGTTTTTTTCGTGCTTTGTTTTGTACCCATAGAGTACTTAACGGTGAGATTTTTGATTCCTTGTACAAAGCCATTCTGACCTCCGTTTTGCTTGCCGTTTGCGCCGGCGTACCTTATTTATCGTTCTGGTCGATACCACATAAGTACTTCAAAGAGAATTACAAACCTTTATTCTCGTACTTTTTTCCGTACCCATAGAGTACTTAACTGTGTGATTTTTGATTCCTTGTACAAGGCCATTCGGCCTCCGTTTTGCTTGCCGTTTGCGCCGGCGTGCCTTATTTATCGTTCGGTCGATATCACATCAGTACTTCAAAGGGAATTTCAAACGTTTTTTTCGTACTTTTTTTCGTACCCATAGAGTACTTAACTGTGTGATTTTAATTCCTTGTACAAGGCCATTATGGCCTCCGTTTTGCTTTACGGTTTGCGCCGGCGTGCCTTATTTATCGTTCTGGTCGATATAACATCATTACTTCAAAGAGAATTACAAAAGTTTTTTTTCGTACTCTTTTTTGTACCCATAGAGTACTTAACGGTGTGATTTTTGATTCCTTGTACAAGGCCATTCTGGACTCCGTTTTGCTTGCCGTTTACGCCGGCGTGCCTTATTTATCGTTCTGGTCGATAACACATAAGTACTTCAATTAGAATTACAAACATTTTTTTTCGTACTTTGTTTTGTACCCATAGAGTACTTAACGGTGTGATTTTTGATTCCTTGTACAAGGCCATTCTGACCTCCGTTTTGCTTGCCGTTTGCGCCGGCGTACCTTATTTATCGTTCTGGTCGATACCACTCAGTACTTCAAAGAGAATTACAAACGTTTTTTTCATACTTTTTTTCGTACCCATAGAGTACTTAATAGTGTGATTTTTGATTCCTTGTACAAGGCCATTCTGGCCTCCGTTTTGCTTGCCGTTGCGCCGGCGTGCCTTATTTATCGTTCTTGTCGATATCACATCAGTACTTCATAGAGAATTACAAACGTTTTTTTCGTACTTTTTTTCGTACCTATAGAGTACTTAACTGTGTGATTTTTGATTCCTTGTACAAGGCCATTCTGGCCTCCGTTTTGATTTCCGTTTGCGCCGGCGTGCCTTATTTATCGTTCTGGTCGACATCACATCAGTACATCAAAGAGAATTACAAAGATTTTTTTTCGTACTCTTTTTTGTACCCATAGGGTACTTAACAGTGTGATTTTTGATTCCTTGTACAAGGCCATTCTGGACTCCGTTTTTCTTGCCGTTTGCGCCGGTGTGCCATATTTATCGTTCTGGTCGATATCACATCAGTACTTCAAAGAGAATTACAAACGTTTGTTTTTGTACTTATTTTTGTACCCATAGAGTACTTAGCGGTTTGATTCTGGCCTCCGTTTTGCTTGCCATTTGCACCGGCGTGCCTTATTTATCGTTCTGGTCGATATCACATCAGTACATCAAAGAGAATTACAAACGTTTTTTTCGTAACTTTTTTTGTTCCCATAGAGTACTTAACGGTGTGAATTTTGATTCCTTGTACAAGGCCATTCAGGCCTCCGTTTTGCTTGCCGTTTGTGCCGGCCTGCCTTATTTATCATTCTGGTCGATATCACATCAGTACTTCAAAGAGAATTACAATCATTTTTTTCGTACTTTTTTTTGTACCCATAGAGTACTTAACGGTGTGATTTTTGATTCCTTGTACAAGGCCATTCTGACCTCCGTTTTGCTTGCCGTTTGTGCCGGCATGCGTTATTTATCGTTCTGGTCGATAACACATCAGTACTTCAATGAGAAGTACAAACGTTCTTTACGTACTTTGTTTTGTACCCCTAGAGTACTTAACGGTGTGATTTTTGATTCCTTGTACAAGGCCATTCTGGCCTCCGTTTTGCTTGCCGTTTACGCCGGCATGCCTTATTTATCGTTCTGGTCAATATCACATCTGTACTTCAAAGAGAATTACAAACGTTTTTTTTCGTACTCTTTTTTGTACCCATAGAGTACTTAACGGTGTGATTTTTGATCCCTTGTACAAGGCCATTCTAGCCTCCGTTTTGCATGCCGTTTGTGCCAGCATGCCTTATTTATCATTCTGGTCCATAACACTTCAGTACTTCAATGAGAATTACAAACGTTTTTTTTTCGTACTTTGTTTTGTACCCATAGAATACTTAACGGAGTGATTTTTGATTCCTTGTACAAGGCCATTCTGACCTACGTTTTGCTTGCCGTTTGCGCCGGCGTACCTTATTTATTGTTCTGGTCGATACGACATCAGTACTTCAAAGAGAATTACAAACATTTTTTTCCGTACTTTTTTTCGTACCTATAGAGTATTTAACTGTGTGATTTTTGATCCCTTGTACAAGGCCATTCTGGCCTCCGTTTTTCTTGCCGTTAGTGCCGGCATGCCTTATTTATCGTTCTGGTCGATATCACATCAGCACTTCGAAGAGAATTACAAATGTTTTTTTTCATAACTTTTTTTGTACCCATAGAGTACTTAACGGTGTGAATTTTGATCCCTTGTACAAGGCCATTCTAGCCTCCGTTTTGCTTGCCGTTTGCGCCAGCGTGCCGTATTTATCGTTCTGGTCCATAACACCTCAGTACTTCAATGAGAATTACAAATATTTTTTTCCGTACTTTGTTTTGTACCCATAGAGTACTTAACGGTATGATTTTTGATTCCTTGTACAAGGCCATTCTGACCTCCGTTTTGCTTGCCGTTTGCGCCGGCGTACCTTATTTATCGTTCTGGTCGATACGACATTAGTACTTCAAAGAGAATTACAAACATTTTTTTTCGTACTTTTTTTGTACCTATAGAGTATTTAACTGTGTGATTTTTTCTTGCACAAGGCCATTCTGGCCTCCCTTATCGACGGAGTCGTTTGGCACCTCGATGTCGACTCGTTTTGCGTGCCGTTTGCGCCGGCGTGCCTTATTTATCGTTCTGGTATATATCACGTCAGTACTTCAAAGAGAATTACAAACATTTTTTTTCGTACTTTTTTTTGTACCCATAGAGTACTTAACGGTGTGATTTTTTGATTCCTTGTACAAGGCCATTCTGGCCTCCGTTTTGCTTGCCGTTTGTGCCGGAGTGCCTTATTTATCGTTCTGTTCGATATCACATAGTACTTCAAAGAGAATTACAAACGTTTTTATTCGTACTTTTTTTTGTACTCATAGAGTACTTAACTGTGTGATTTTTGATTCCTTGTACATGGACATTCTGGCCTCTGTTTTGCTTGCCGTTTGCGCCAGCGTGCCTTATTTATCGTTCTGGTCGATATCACATCAGTACTTCAAAGAGAATTACAAACGTTTTTTTTTCGTCTTCTTTTTTGTACCCATAGAGTACTTAACGGTGTGATTTTTGATTCCTTGTACAAGGCCATTTTGGCCTCCGTTTTGCTTTCCGTTTGCACTGGCATGCCTTATTTATCGTTCTGGTCGATAACACATCAGTACATCAATTAGAATTACAAACGTTTTTTTCGTGCTTTGTTTTGTACCCATAGAGTACTTAACGGTGAGATTTTTGATTCCTTGTACAAAGCCATTCTGACCTCCGTTTTGCTTGCCGTTTGCGCCGGCGTACCTTATTTATCGTTCTGGTCGATACCACATAAGTACTTCAAAGAGAATTACAAACCTTTATTCTCGTACTTTTTTCCGTACCCATAGAGTACTTAACTGTGTGATTTTTGATTCCTTGTACAAGGCCATTCTGGCCTCCGTTTTGCTTGCCGTTTGCGCCGGCGTGCCTTATTTATCGTTCTGGTCGATATCACATCAGTACTTCAAAGGGAATTTCAAACGTTTTTTTCGTACTTTTTTTCGTACCCATAGAGTACTTAACTGTGTGATTTTAATTCCTTGTACAAGGCCATTATGGCCTCCGTTTTGCTTTACGGTTTGCGCCGGCGTGCCTTATTTATCGTTCTGGTCGATATAACATCATTACTTCAAAGAGAATTACAAAAGTTTTTTTCGTACTCTTTTTTGTACCCATAGAGTACTTAACGGTGTGATTTTTGATTCTTTGTACAAGGCCATTCTGGACTCCGTTTTGCTTGCCGTTTACGCCGGCGTGCCTTATTTATCGTTCTGGTCGATAACACATAAGTACTTCAATTAGAATTACAAACATTTTTTTTCGTACTTTGTTTTGTACCCATAGAGTACTTAACGGTGTGATTTTTGATTCCTTGTACAAGGCCATTCTGACCTCCGTTTTGCTTGCCGTTTGCGCCGGCGTACCTTATTTATCGTTCTGGTCGATACCACATCAGTACTTCAAAGAGAATTACAAACGTTTTTTTTGTACTTTTTTTCGTACCCATAGAATAACAAACGTTTTTTTTCGTACTCTTTTTTGTACCCATAGAGTACTTAACGGTGTGATTTTTGATTCCTTGTACAAGGCCATTCTGTACTCCATTTTGCTTGCCGTTTACGCCGGCGTGCCTTATTTATCGTTCTGGTCGATAACACATCTGTACTTCAATTAGAATTACAAACGTTTTTTTTTCTTACTTTGTTTTGTACCCATAGAGTACTTAAAGGTGTGATTTTTGATTCCTTGTACAAGGCCATTCTGACCTCCGTTTTGCATGCCGTTTGTGCCGGCGTACCTTATTTATCGTTCTGGTCGATACCACATCAGTACTTCAAAGCGAATAACAAACGTTTTTTTCGTACTTTTTTTTGTACCCATAGAGTACTTAACTGTGTGGTTTTTGATTCCTGGTACAAGGCCATTCTGGCCTCCGTTTTGCTTGCCGTTTTGGGTCGATATCACATGAGTACTTAAAAAAGAATTACAAATGGTTTTTTACGTAATTTTTTTCGTACCCATAGAGTACTTAACTGTGTGATTTTTGATTCCATGTACAAGGCCATTCTGGCCTCCGTTTTGCTTGCCGTTTGCGCCGGCATGCCTTATTTATCGTTCTGGTCGATATCACATCAGTACTTCAACGTGAATTACAAACGTTTTTTTCGTACATATTTTTGTACCCATAGAGTACTTAACGGTGTGATTTTGGCCTCTGTTTTGCTTGCCGTTTGCGCCGGCGTGCCTTATTTATCGTTCTGGTCGATAACACATCAGTACTTCAAAGAGAAATACAAACGTTTTTTCGTACTTTTTTTCGTACCCATATAGTACTTAACGGTGTGATTTTTGATACCTTGTACAAGGCCATTCTGGCCTCCGTTTTCCTTGCAGTTTGCGCCAGAGTGCCTTATTTATCGTTCTGGTCGATATCACCTCAGTACTTCAAAGAGAATTACAAACATTTTTTTTCGTACTTTTTTTGTACCCATAGAGTACTTAACGGTGTGATTTTTGATTCTTTGTACAAGGCCGTTCTGGCCTCAATTTTGCTTGCCGTTTACTCTGGCGTGCCTTATTTATCGTTCTGATCGATACCACATCAGTACTTCAAAGAGAATTACAAATGTTTTTTTCGTACTTTTTTTCGTACCCATAGAGTACTTAACTGTGTGATTTTTGATTCCTTGTACAAGGCCATTCTGGCCTCCGTTTTGCTTGCCGTTTGCGCCGGCGTGCCTTATTTATCTTTCTGGTCGATATCACATCAGTACTTCAAAGAGAATTAAAAACATTTTTTCCGTACTCTTTTTTGTACCTATAGAGTACTTAACGGTGTGATTTTTGATTCCTTCTACAAGGCCATTTTGGCCTCCGTTTTGCTTTCCGTTTGCGCCGGCCTGTCCTATTTATCGTTCTGGTAGATATCACATCAGTACTTCAAAGAGAATTACAAACGTTTTTTTTCGTACTTATTTTCGTACCCATAGAGTACTTAACGGTGTGATTCTGGCCTCCGTTTTGCTTGCCATTTGCGCCGGCATGCCTTATTTATCGTTCTGGTTGATATCACATCAGTACTTCAAAGAGAATTACAAACGTTTTTTCGTACTTTTTTTGGTACCCATAGAGTACTTAACGGTGTGATTTTGATACCTTGTACAAGGCCATTCTGGCCTCCGTTTTGCTTGCCATTTCGCCGGCGTGCCTTATTTATCGTTCTGGTCGATATCACGTCAGTACTTCAAAGAGAATTACAAACATTTTTTTTCGTACTTTTTTTTGTACCCATAGAGTACTTAACATTGTGATTTTTGATTCCATGTACAAGGACATTCTGGCCTCCGTTTTCCTTGCTGTTTGGCCGGCGTGGCTTATTTATCGTTTTGGTCGATAACACATCAGTACTTCAATGAGAAGTACAAACGTTTTTTACGTACTTTGTTTTGTACCGATAGAGTACTTAACGGTGTCATTTTTGATTCCTTGTACAAAGCCATTCTGACATCCGTTTTGCTTGCCGTTTGCGCCGGCGTACCTTATTTATTGTTCTGGTCGATACCACATCAGTACTTCAAAGGGAATTACAAACGTTTTTTTATACTTTTTTTCGTACCCATAGAGTACTTAACTGTGTGATTTTTGATTCCTTGTACAAGGCCATTCGGCCCTCTGTTTTGCATGCCGTTTGCTCCGGCGTGCCTTATTTATCATTCTGGTCGATATCACATTAGTACTTCAAAGAGAATTACAAACGTGTTTTTTCGTACCCACGAGTACTTAACTCGTGTGATTTTTGATTCTTTGTACAAGGCCATTATGGCCTCCGTTTTTCTTGCCATTTGCGCCGGCGAGCCTTATTTATCGTTCTGGTCGATAACACATCAGTACTTCAATGTGAGTTACAAACTTTTTTTTTCGTACTTTGTTTCGTACCCATAGAGTACTTAACGGTCTGATTTTTGATTCCTTGTACAAGGCCATTCTGACCTCCGTTTTGCTTGTCGTTTGTGCCGGCGTGCCTTATTTATCATTCTGGTCGATACCACATCAGTACTTCAAAGAGAATTACAAACGTTTTTTTCGTACTTTTTTTCGTACCCATAGAGTATAAACTGTGTGATTTTTGATTCCTTGGACAAAACCATTCTGGACTCCGTTTTGCTTGCCGTTTGCGCCGGCGTGCCTTATTTATCGTTCTGGTCGATATCACATCAGTACTTCAAAGAGAATTACAAACGTTTTTTCGTAACTTTTTTTGTACCCATAGAGTACTTAACGGTGTGATTTTTGATTCTTTGTACAAGGCCGTTCTGGCCTCCGTTTTGCTTGCCGTTTGCTCTAGCGTGCCTTATTTATCGTTCTGGTCGATACCACATCAGTACTTCAAAGAGAATTACAAACGTTTTTTTCGTACTTTTTTTCGTACCCATAGAGTACTTAACTGGTGTGATTTTTGATTCCTTGTACAAGGCCATTCGGCCTCCGTTTTGCTTGCCGTTTACGCCGGCGTGCCTTATTTATCGTTCTGGTCGATATCACATCAGTACTTCAATTAGAATTACAAACGTTTTTTTTCGTACTCTTTTTTGTACCCATGGAGTACTTAACGGTGTGATTTTTGATTCCTTGTACAAGGCCATTCTGGACTCCGTTTTGCTTGCCGTTTGTGCCGGCGTGCCTTATTTATCGTTCTGGTATATATCACGTCAGTACTTCAAAGAGAATTACAAACATTTTTTTTCGTACTTTGTTTTGTACCCATAGAGTACTTAACGGTGTGATTTTTGATTCCTTGTACAAGGCCATTCTGACCTCCGTTTTTCTTGCCGTTTGCGCCGGCGTGCCTTATTTATCGTTCTAGTCGATATCACATCAGTACTTGAAAGAAAATTAAAAACGTTTTTTTCGTACTCTTTTTTGTACCCATAGAGTACTTAACGGTGTGATTCTTGATTCTTTGTACAAGGCCGTTCTGGCCTCAATTTTGCTTGCCGTTTGCTCCGGCGTGCCTTATTTATCGTTCTGATCGATACCACATCAGTACTTCAAAGAGAATTACAAATGTTTTTTTCGTACTTTTTTTCGTACCCATAGAGTACTTAACTGTGTGATTTTTGATTCCTTGTACAAGGCCATTCTGGCCTCCGTTTTGCTTGCCGTTTACGCCGGCGTGCCTTATTTATCATTCTGGTCGATATCACATCAGTAGTTCAAAGAGAATTATAAACGTTTTTTTTCGTATTCTTTTTTGTACCCATAGAGTACTTAACTGTGTGATTTTTGATTCCTTGTACAAGGCCATTCTGGCCTCCGTTTTGCTTTCCGTTTGCGCCGGTGTGCCTTATTTATCGTTCTGGTCGATATCACATCAGTACTTCAAAGAGAATTATAAACATTTTTTTTCGTATTCTTTTTTGTACCCATAGAGTACTTAACTGTGTGATTTTTGATTCCTTGTACAAGGCCATTCTAGCCTCCGTTTTGCTTGCCGTTTGCGCCGGCGTGCCTTACTTATCGCTCTGGTCGATATCACATCAGTACTTCAAAGAGAATTACAAACGTTTTTTTTCGTACTCTTTTTTGTACCCATAGAGTACTTAACGGTGTGATTTTTGATTCCTTGTACAAGGCCATTCTGGACTCCGTTTTGCTTGCCTTTTGTGCCGGCGTGCCTTATTTATCGTTCTGGTCGATAACACATCAGTACTTCAATTAGAATTACAAACGTTTTTTTTGTACTTTGTATTGTACCCATAGAGTACTTAACGGTGTGATTTTTGATCCCTTGTACAAGGCCATTCTGACCTCCGTTTAGCTTTCCGTTTGCGCCGGCGTACCTTATTTATCGTTCTGGTCGATACCACAACAGTACTTCAAAGAGAATTACAAACGTTTTTTTCCGTACATTTTTTTGTACCCATAGAGTACTTAACTGTGTTATTTTTGATTCCTTGTACAAGGCCATACTGGCCTCCATTTTGCTTGCCGTTTGTTCCGTCGTGCCTTATTTATCGTTCTAGTCGATATCACTTCAGTACTTCAAAGTGAATTACAAACGTTTTTTTTCATACTCTTTTTTGTACCCATAGAGTACTTAACGGTGTGATTTTGGATTCCTTGTACAACGCCATTCTGGCCACCATTTTGCTTGACGTTTGTGCCGGCGTGCCTTATTTATCGTTCTGGTCGATATCACATCAGTACTTCAAAGAGAATTACAAACATTTTTTTTCGCACATATTTTTGTACCCATAGAGTACTTAACGGTGTGATTCTGGCCTCTCGTTTTGCTTGCCGTTTGCGCCGGCGTGCCTTATTTATCGTTTTGGTCGATAACACATCAATACTTCAAAGAGAATTAAAAACGTTTTTTTTTGTACTTTTTTTCGTACCCATAGAGTACTTAACGGTGTGATTTTTGATACCTTGTACAAGGCCATTCTGGCCTCCGTTTTGCTTGCCGTTTGCGCCGGAATGCCTTATCTATCGTTCTGGTCGATATCACGCCAGTACTTAAAAGAGAATTACAAATGATTTTTTTTATACTTTTTTTTGTACCCATAGAGTATTTAACGGTGTGATTTTTGATTCCTTGTACATGGCCATTCTGGCCTCCGTTTTGCTTGCCGTTTGCTCCGGCGTGCCTTATTTATCGTTCTGGTCGATAACACGTCAGTACTTCAATGAGAAGTACAAACGTTTTTTTACGTACTTGGTTTTGTACCCATAGAGTACTTAACGGTGTGATTTATGATTCCTTGTACAAGGCCATTCTGACCTCCTTTTGCTTGCCGTTTGTGCCGGCGTACCTTATTTATCGTTCTGGTCGATACCACTCAGTACTTCAAAGAGAATTACAAACGTTTTTTTCGTACTTTTTTTCGTACCCATGGAGTACTTAATAGTGTGATTTTTGATTCCTTGTACAAGGCCATTCTGGCATCCGTTTTGCTTGCCGTTGCGCCGGCGTGCCTTATTAATCGTTCTAGTCGATATCACATCAGTACTTCATAGAGAATTACAAACGTTTTTTTCGTACTGTTTTTCGTACCTATAGAGTACTTAACTGTGTGATTTTTGATTCCTTGTACAAGGCCATTCTGGCCTCCGTTTTGCTTTCCGTTTGCGCCGGCGTGCCTTATTTATCGTTCTGGTCGATATCACATCTGTACATCAAAGAGAATTACAAACATTTTTTTTCGTACTCTTTTTTGTACCCATAGGGTACTTAACGGTGTGATTTTTGATTCCTTGTACAAGGCCATTCTGGACTCCGTTTTTCTTGCCGTTTGCGCCGGTGTGCCATATTTATCGTTCTGGTCGATATCACATCAGTACTTCAAAGAGAATTACAAACGTTTGTTTTTGTACTTATTTTTGTACCCATAGAGTACTTAACGGTTTGATTCTGGCCTCCGTTTTGCTTGCCAATTGCACCGGCGTGCCTTATTTATCGTTCTGGTCGATATCACATCAGTACATCAAAGAGAATTACAAACTTTTTTTTCGTAACTTTTTTTGTTCCCATAGAGTACTTAACGGTGTGAATTTTGATTCCTTGTACAAGGCCATTCTGGCCTCCGTTTTGCTTGCCGTTTGTGCCGGCCTGCCTTATTTATCATTCTGTTCGATATCACGTCAGTACTTCAAAGAGAATTACAATCATTTTTTTCGTACTTTTTTTTGTACCCATAGAGTACTTAACGGTGTGATTTTTGATTCCTTGTACAAGGCCATTCTGGCCTCCGTTTTGCTTGTCGTTTGTGCCGGCATGCGTTATTTATCGTTCTGGTCGATAACACATCGATTTCAATGAGAAGTACAAACGTTCTTTACGTACTTTGTTTTGTACCCCTAGAGTACTTAACGGTGTGATTTTTGATTCCTTGTACAAGGCCATTCTGGCCTCCGTTTTGCTTGCCGTTTACGCCGGCAAGCCTTATTTATCGTTCTGGTCAA
The DNA here is from genome assembly GCA_036785695.1 of Gentiana straminea. Classification (NCBI taxonomy): domain Eukaryota; kingdom Viridiplantae; phylum Streptophyta; class Magnoliopsida; order Gentianales; family Gentianaceae; genus Gentiana; species Gentiana straminea. The sequence goes on along the minus strand of JAVUPR010000133.1, from coordinate 95,236 downwards.
TATCACATCTGTACTTCAAAGAGAATTACAAACGTTTTTTTTCGTACTCTTTTTTGTACCCATAGAGTACTTAACGGTGTGATTTTTGATCCCTTGTACAAGGCCATTCTAGCCTCCGTTTTGCGTGCCGTTTGTGCCAGCATGCCTTATTTATCATTCTGGTCCATAACACTTCAGTACTTCAATGAGAATTACAAACGTTTTTTTTTCGTACTTTGTTTTGTACCCATAGAATACTTAACGGTGTGATTTTTGATTCCTTATACAAGGCCATTCTGACCTACGTTTTGTTTGCCGTTTGCGCCGGCGTACCTTATTTATTGTTCTAGTCGATACGACATCAGTACTTCAAAGAGAATTACAAACATTTTTTTTCGTACTTTTTTTCGTACCTATAGAGTATTTAACTGTGTGATTTTTGATCCCTTGTACAAGGCCATTCTGGCCTCCGTTTTGCTTGCCGTTAGTGCCGGCGTGCCTTATTTATCGTTCTGGTCGATATCACATCAGTACTTCCAAGAGAATTACTAATGTTTTTTTTCGTAACTTTTTTTGTACCCATAGAGTACTTAACGTTGTGAATTTTGATCCCTTGTACAAGGCCATTCTAGCCTCCGTTTTGCTTGCCGTTTGCGCCAGCGTGCCGTATTTATCGTTCTGGTCCATAACACCTCAGTACTTCAATGAGAATTAAAAATATTTTTTTCCGTACTTTGTTTTGTACCCATAGAGTACTTAACGGTATGATTTTTGATTCCTTGTACAAGGCCATTCTGACCTCCGTTTTGCTTGCTGTTTGCGCCGGCGTACCTTATTTATCGTTCTGGTCGATACGACATCAGTACTTCAAAGAGAATTACAAACATTTTTTTTCGTACTTTTTTTGTACCTATAGAGTATTTAACTGTGTGATTTTTTCTTGTACAATGCCATTCTGGCCTCCCTTATCGACGGAGTCGTTTGGCACCTCGATGTCGACTCGTTTTGCGTGCCGTTTGCGCCGGCGTGCCTTATTTATCGTTCTGGTATATATCACGTCAGTACTTCAAAGAGAATTACAAACATTTTTTTTCGTACTTTTTTTTGTACCCATAAAGTACTTAACGGTGAGATTTTTTGATTCCTTGTACAAGGCCATTCTGGCCTCCGTTTTGCTTGCCGTTTGTGCCGGAGTGCCTTATTTATCGTTCTGTTCGATATCACATAGTACTTCAAAGAGAATTACAAACGTTTTTATTCATACTTTTTTTTGTACCCATAGAGTACTTAACTGTGTGATTTTTGATTCCTTGTACAAGGACATTCTGGCCTCTGTTTTGCTTGCCGTTTGCGCCGGCGTGCCTTATTTATCGTTCTGGTCGATATCACATCAGTACTTCAAAGAGAATTAAAAACGTTTTTTTTTCGTACTCTTTTTTGTACCCATAGAGTACTTAACGGTGTGATTTTTGATTCCTTGTACAAGGCCATTTTGGCCTCCGTTTTGCTTTCCGTTTGCACTGGCATGCCTTATTTATCGTTCTGGTCGATAACACATCAGTACTTCAATTAGAATTACAAACGTTTTTTTCGTGCTTTGTTTCGTACCCATAGAGTACTTAACGGTGAGATTTTTGATTCCTTGTACAAAGCCATTCTGACCTCCGTTTTGCTTGCCGTTTGCGCCGGCGTACCTTATTTATCGTTCTGGTCGATACCACATAAGTACTTCAAAGAGAATTACAAACCTTTATTCTCGTACTTTTTTCCGTACCCATAGAGTACTTAACTGGGTGATTTTTGATTCCTTGTACAAGGCCATTCTGGCCTCCGTTTTGCTTGCCGTTTGCGCCGGCGTGCCTTATTTATCGTTCTGGTCGATATCACATCAGTACTTCAAAGAGAATTTCAAACGTTTTTTTTGTACTTTTTTTCGTACCCATAGAGTACTTAACTGTGTGATTTTAATTCCTTGTACAAGGCCATTATGGCCTCCGTTTTGCTTTACGGTTTGCGCCGGCGTGCCTTATTTATCGTTCGGTCGATATAACATCATTACTTCAAAGAGAATTACAAAAGTTTTTTTTCGTACTCTTTTTTGTACCCATAGAGTACTTAACGGTGTGATTTTTGATTCCTTGTACAAGGCCATTCGGACTCGTTTTGCTTGCCGTTTACGCCGGCGTGCCTTATTTATCGTTCGGCCGATAACACATAAGTACTTCAATTAGAATTACAAACATTTTTTTTCGTACTTTGTTTTGTACCCATAGAGTACTTAACGGTGTGATTTTTGATTCCTTGTACAAGGCCATTCGACCACCGTTTTGCTTGCCGTTTGCGCCGGCGTACCTTATTTATCGTTACGGTCGATACATCGGTACTTCAAAGAGAATTACAAACGTTTTTTTTGTACTTTTTTTCGTAACCATAGAATAACAAACGTTTTTTTTCATACTCTTTTTTGTACCCATAGAGTACTTAACGGTGTGATTTTTGATTCCTTGTACAAGGCCATTTTGGCCTCCGTTTTGCTTTCCGTTTGCACTGGCATGCCTTATTTATCGTTCTGGTCGATAACACATCAGTACTTCAATTAGAATTACAAACGTTTTTTTCGTGCTTTGTTTTGTACCCATAGAGTACTTAACGGTGAGATTTTTGATTCCTTGTACAAAGCCATTCTGACCTCCGTTTTGCTTGCCGTTTGCGCCGGCGTACCTTATTTATCGTTCTGGTCGATACCACATAAGTACTTCAAAGAGAATTACAAACCTTTATTCTCGTACTTTTTTCCGTACCCATAGAGTACTTAACTGGGTGATTTTTGATTCCTTGTACAAGGCCATTCTGGCCTCCGTTTTGCTTGCCGTTTGCGCCGGCGTGCCTTATTTATCGTTCTGGTCGATATCACATCAGTACTTCAAAGAGAATTTCAAACGTTTTTTTTGTACTTTTTTTCGTACCCATAGAGTACTTAACTGTGTGATTTTAATTCCTTGTACAAGGCCATTATGGCCTCCGTTTTGCTTTACGGTTTGCGCCGGCGTGCCTTATTTATCGTTCTGGTCGATATAACATCATTACTTCAAAGAGAATTACAAAAGTTTTTTTTCGTACTCTTTTTTGTACCCATAGAGTACTTAACGGTGTGATTTTTGATTCCTTGTACAAGGCCATTCTGGACTCCGTTTTGCTTGCCGTTTACGCCGGCGTGCCTTATTTATCGTTCTGGCCGATAACACATAAGTACTTCAATTAGAATTACAAACATTTTTTTTCGTACTTTGTTTTGTACCCATAGAGTACTTAACGGTGTGATTTTTGATTCCTTGTACAAGGCCATTCTGACCACCGTTTTGCTTGCCGTTTGCGCCGGCGTACCTTATTTATCGTTCTGGTCGATACATCAGTACTTCAAAGAGAATTACAAACGTTTTTTTTGTACTTTTTTTCGTAACCATAGAATAACAAACGTTTTTTTTCATACTCTTTTTTGTACCCATAGAGTACTTAACGGTGTGATTTTTGATTCCTTGTACAAGGCCATTTTGGCCTCCGTTTTGCTTTCCGTTTGCACTGGCATGCCTTATTTATCGTTCTGGTCGATAACACATCAGTACTTCATTTAGAATTACAAACGTTTTTTTCGTGCTTTGTTTTGTACCCATAGAGTACTTAACGGTGAGATTTTTGATTCCTTGTACAAAGCCATTCTGACCTCCGTTTTGCTTGCCGTTTGCGCCGGCGTACCTTATTTATCGTTCTGGTCGATACCACATAAGTACTTCAAAGAGAATTACAAACCTTTATTCTCGTACTTTTTTCCGTACCCATAGAGTACATAACTGGGTGATTTTTGATTCCTTGTACAAGGCCATTCTGGCCTCCGTTTTGCTTGCCGTTTGCGCCGGCGTGCCTTATTTATCGTTCTGGTCGATATCACATCAGTACTTCAAAGAGAATTTCAAACGTTTTTTTTGTACTTTTTTTCGTACCCATAGAGTACTTAACTGTGTGATTTTAATTCCTTGTACAAGGCCATTATGGCCTCCGTTTTGCTTTACGGTTTGCGCCGGCGTGCCTTATTTATCGTTCTGGTCGATATAACATCATTACTTCAAAGAGAATTACAAAAGTTTTTTTTCGTACTCTTTTTTGTACCCATAGAGTACTTAACGGTGTGATTTTTGATTCCTTGTACAAGGCCATTCTGGACTCCGTTTTGCTTGCCGTTTACGCCGGCGTGCCTTATTTATCGTTCTGGCCGATAACACATAAGTACTTCAATTAGAATTACAAACATTTTTTTTCGTACTTTGTTTTGTACCCATAGAGTACTTAACGGTGTGATTTTTGATTCCTTGTACCAGGCCATTCTGACCACCGTTTTGCTTGCCGTTTGCGCCGGCGTACCTTATTTATCGTTCTGGTCGATACATCAGTACTTCAAAGAGAATTACAAACGTTTTTTTTGTACTTTTTTTCGTAACCATAGAATAACAAACGTTTTTTTTCATACTCTTTTTTGTACCCATAGAGTACTTAACGGTGTGATTTTTGATTCCTTGTACAAGGCCATTCTGTACTCCGTTTTGCTTGTCGTTTACGCCGGCGTGCCTTATTTATCGTTCTGGTCGATAACACATCAGTACTTCAATTAGAATTACAAACGTTTTTTTTCTTACTTTGTTTTGTAACCATAGAGTACTTAAAGGTGTGATTTTTGATTCCTTGTACAAGGCCATTCTGACCTCCGTTTTGCTTGCCGTTTGTGCCGGCGTACCTTATTTATCGTTCTGGTCGATACCACATCAGTACTTCAAAGCGAATTACAAACGTTTTTTTTCGTACTTTTTTTCGTACCCATAGAGTACTTAACTGTGTGATTTTTGATTCCTGGTACAAGGCCATTCTGGCCTCCGTTTTGCTTGCCGTTTTGGTCGATATCACATGAGTACTTAAAAAAGAATTACAAATGGTTTTTTTCGTAATTTTTTCGTACCCATAGAGTACTTAACTGTGTGATTTTTGATTCCATGTACAAGGCCATTCTGGCCTCCGTTTTACTTGCCGTTTGCGCCGGCATGCCTTATTTATCGTTCTGGTCGATATCACATCAGTACTTCAACGTGAATTACAAACGTTTTTTTTTCGTACATATTTTTGTACCCATAGAGTACTTAACGGTGTGATTTTGGCCTCTGTTTTGCTTGCCATTTGCGCCGGCGTGCCTTATTTATCGTTCTGGTCGATAACACATCAGTACTTCAAAGAGAAATAGAAACGTTTTTGTCGTACTTTTTTTCGTACCCATATAGTACTTAACGGTGTGATTTTTGATACCTTGTACAAGGCCATTCTGGCCTCCGTTTTGCTTGCAGTTTGTGCCAGAGTGCCTTATTTATCGTTCTGGTCGATATCACCTCAGTACTTCAAAGAGAATTACAAACATTTTTTTTCGTACTTTTTTTGTACCCATAGAGTACTTAACGGTGTGATTTTTGATTCTTTGTACAAGGCCGTTCTGGCCTCAATTTTTCTTGCCGTTTGCTCCGGCGTGCCTTATTTATCGTTCTGATCGATACCACATCAGTACTTCAAAGAGAATTACAAATGTTTTTTTCGTAATTTTTTCGTACCCATAGAGTACTTAACTGTGTGATTTTTGATTCCATGTACAAGGCCATTCTGGCCTCCGTTTTGCTTGCCGTTTGCGCCGGCATGCCTTATTTATCGTTCTGGTCGATATCACATCAGTACTTCAACGTGAATTACAAACGTTTTTTTTTCGTACATATTTTTGTACCCATAGAGTACTTAACGGTGTGATTTTGGCCTCTTTTTTGCTTGCCGTTTGCGCCGGCGTGCCTTATTTATCGTTCTGGTCGATAACACATCAGTACTTCAAAGAGAAATAGAAACGTTTTTGTCGTACTTTTTTTCGTACCCATATAGTACTTAACGGTGTGATTTTTGATACCTTGTACAAGGCCATTCTGGCCTCCGTTTTGCTTGCAGTTTGTGCCAGAGTGCCTTATTTATCGTTCTGGTCGATATCACCTCAGTACTTCAAAGAGAATTACAAACATTTTTTTTCGTACTTTTTTTGTACCCATAGAGTACGTAACGGTGTGATTTTTTATTCTTTGTACAAGGCCGTTCTGGCCTCAATTTTTCTTGCCGTTTGCTCCGGCGTGCCTTATTTATCGTTCTGATCGATACCACATCAGTACTTCAAAGAGAATTACAAATGTTTTTTTCGTACTTTTTTTCGTACCCATAGAGTACTTAACTGTGTGATTTTTGATTCCTTGTACAAGGCCATTCGGCCTCCGTTTTGCTTGCCGTTTGCGCCGGCGTGCCTTATTTATCGTTCTGGTCGATATCACATCAGTACTTCAAAGAGAATTAAAAACATTTTTTTCGTACTCTTTTTTGTACGTATAGAGTACTGAACGGTGTGATTTTTGATTCCTTCTACAAGGCCATTCTGGCCTCCGTTTTGCTTTCCGTTTGCGCCGGCCTGTCCTATTTATCGTTCTGGTAGATATCACATCAGTACTTCAAAGAGAATTACAAACGTTTTTTTCGTACTTATTTTCGTACCCATAGAGTACTTAACGGTTTGATTCTGGCCTCCGTTTTGCTTGCCATTTGCGCCGGCATGCCTTATTTATCGTTCTGGTTGATATCACATCAGTACTTCAAAGAGAATTACAAACGTTTTTTCGTACTTTTTTTGGTACCCATAGAGTACTTAACGGTGTGATTTTGATACCTTGTACAAGGCCATTCTGGCCTCCGTTTTGCTTGCCATTTCGCCGGCGTGCCTTATTTATCGTTCTGGTCGATATCACGTCAGTACTTCAAAGAGAATTACAAACATTTTTTTTCGTACTTTTTTTTGTACCAATAGAGTACTTAACATTGTGATTTTTGATTCCATGTACAAGGACATTCTGGCCTCCGTTTTCCTTGCTGTTTGGCCGGCGTGGCTTATTTATCGTTTTGGCCGATAACACATCAGTACTTCAATGAGAAGTACAAACGTTTTTTACGTACTTTGTTTTGTACCGATAGAGTACTTAACGGTGTCATTTTTGATTCCTTGTACAAAGCCATTCTGACATCCGTTTTGCTTGCCGTTTGCGCCGGCGTACCTTATTTATTGTTCTGGTCGATACCACATCAGTACTTCAAAGGGAATTACAAACGTTTTTTTTCATACTTTTTTTCGTACCCATAGAGTACTTAACTGTGTGATTTTTGATTCCTTCTACAAGGCCATTCTGCCATCTGTTTTGCTTGCCGTTTGCTCCGGCGTGCCTTATTTATCATTCTGGTCGATATCACATTAGTACTTCAAAGAGAATTACAAACGTGTTTTTTCGTACCCACAGAGTACTTAACTGTGTGATTTTTGATTCTTTGTACAAGGCCATTATGGCCTCCGTTTTTCTTGCCGTTTGCGCCGGCGAGCCTTATTTATCGTTCTGGTCGATAACACATCAGTACTTCAATGTGAGTGACAAACTTTTTTTTTCGTACTTTGTTTCGTACCCATAGAGTACTTAACGGTCAGATTTTTGATTCCTTGTACAAGGCCATTCTGACCTCCGTTTTGCTTGCCGTTTGTGCCGGCGTGCCTTATTTATCGTTCTGGTCGATACCACATCAGTACTTCAAAGAGAATTACAAACGTTTTTTTCGTACTTTGTTTTGTACCCATAGAGTACTTAACGGTGTGATTTTTGATTCCTTGTACAAGGCCATTCTGACCTCCGTTTTTCTTGCCGTTTGCGCCGGCGTGCCTTATTTATCGTTCTAGTCGATATCACATCAGTACTTCAAAGAAAATTACAAACATTTTTTTCGTACTCTTTTTTGTACCCATAGAGTACTTAACGGTGTGATTTTTGATTCCTTGTACAAGGTCATTCTGGCCTCCGTTTTGCTTGCCGTTTACGCCGGCGTGCCTTATTTATCATTCTGGTCGATATCACATCAGTACTTCAAAGAGAATTATAAACGTTTTTTTTCGTATTCTTTTTTGTACCCATAGAGTACTTAACTGTGTGATTTTTGATTCCTTGTACAAGGCCATTCTGGCCTCCGTTTTGCTTTCCGTTTGCGCCGGTGTGCCTTATTTATCGTTCTGGTCGATATCACATCAGTACTTCAAAGAGAATTATAAACATTCTTTTTCGTATTCTTTTTTGTACCCATAGAGTACTTAACTGTGTGATTTTTGATTCCTTGTACAAGGCCATTCTAGCCTCCGTTTTGCTTGCCGTTTGCGCCGGCGTGCCTTATTTATCGTTCTGGTCGATATCACATGAGTACTTCAAAAAGAATTACAAACGGTTTTTTCATACTTTTTTTCTTACACATAGAGTACTTAACTTTGTGATTTTTGATTCCATGTACAAGGCCATTTTGGCCTCTTTTTTGCTTGCCGTTTGCGCCGGCGTGCCTTATTTATCGTTCTGGTCGATATCACATCGGTACTTCAAAGAGAATTACAAACGTTTGTTTTCGTACTCTTTTTTGTACCCATAGAGTACTTAACGGTGTGATTTTTGATTCCTTGTACAAGGCCATTCTGGCCACCGTTTTGCTTGCCGTTTGCGCCGGCGTGCCTTATTTATCATTCTGGTCGATATCACATCAATACTTCAACGAGAATTACAAACATTTTTTTTCGTACATATTTTGTAACCATAGAGTACTTAACGGTGTGATTCTGGCCTCTGTTTTGCTTGCCGTTTGCGGCGGCGTGCCTTATTTATCGTTCTGGTCGATAACACATCAGTACTTCAAAGAGAATTACAAACGTTTTTTTCGTACTTTTTTTGTACCCATAGAGTACTTAACGGTGTGATTTTTGATTCTTTGTACAAGGCCATTATGGCCTCCGTTTTGCTTGCCGTTTGCTCCGGCGTGCCGTATTTATCGTTATGGTCGATACCACATCAGTACTTCAATGAGAAGTACAAACATTTTTTACGTACTTTGTTTTGTACGCATAGAGTACTTAACGGTGATTTTTGATTCCTTTTACAAGGCCATTCTGACCTCCGTTTTGCTTTCCGTTTGTGCCGGCGTGCCTTATTTATCGTTCTGGTCGATAACACATCAGTACTTCAATTAGAATTACAAATGTTTTTTTTCGTGCTTTGTTATGTACCCATAGAGTACTTAAAGGTGTGATTTTTGATTCCTTGTACAAGGCCATTCTGTCCTCCGTTTTGCTTGCCGTTTGCGCCGGCGTACCTTATTTATCGTTCTGGTCGATACCACATCAGTACTTCAAAGCGAATTACAAACTTTTTTTTTCGTACTTTTTTTCGTACCCATAGAGTACTTAACTGTGTGATTTTTGATTCCTTGTACAAGGCCATTCTGGCCTCCGTTTTGCTTGCCGTTCGCGCCGGCGTGCCTTATTTATCGTTTTGGTCGATATCACAAGAGTACTTAAAAAAGAATTACAAACGGTTTTTTTCGTACTTTTTTTCGTACCCATAGAGTACTTAACTGTGTGATTTTTGATTCCATGTACAAGGCCATTCTGGCCTCCATTTTGCTTGCCGTTTGCGCCGGCATGCCTTATTTATCGTTCTGGTCGATATCACATCAGTACTTCTATGAGAATTACAAACGTTTTTTTTCGTACATATTTTTGTACCCATAGAGTACTTAACGGTGTGATTCTGGCCTCTGTTTTGCTTGGCGTTTGCGCCGGCGTGCCTTATTTATCATTCTGGTCGATAACACATCAGTACTTCAAAGAAAACTACAAACGTTTTTTTCGTACTTTTTTTCGTACCCATAGAGTATTTAACGGTGTGATTTTTGATACCTTGTACAAGGCCATTCTGGCCTCCGTTTTGCTTGCCGTTTGCGCCAGAGTGCCTTATTTATCGTTCTGGTCGATATCACCTCAGTACTTCAAAGAGAATTACGAACTTTTTTTTTCGTACTTTTTTTGTACCCATAGAGTACTTAACGGTGTGATTTTTGATTCTTTGTACAAGGCCGTTCTGGCCTCCGTTTTGCTTGCCGTTTGCTCCGGCGTGCCTTATTTATCGTTCTGGTCGATACCACATGAGTACTTCAAAGAGAATTACAAACGTTTTTTTCATACTTTTTTTCGTACCCATAGAGTACTTAACTGTGTGATTTTTGATTCCTTGTACAAGGCCATTCTGGCCTCCGTTTTGCTTGCCGTTTGCGCCGGCGAGCCTTATTTATCGTTCTGGTCGATATCACATCAGTACTTCAAAGAGAATTAAAAACGTTTTTTTCGTACACTTTTTTGTACCTATAGAGTACTTAACGGTGTGATTTTTGATTCCTTGTACAAGGCCATTCTGGCCTCCGTTTTGTTTGCCGTTTCGCTGCCGTGCCTTATTTATCGTTCTGGTCGATATCACGTCAGTACTTCAAAGAGAATTACAAAATTTTTTTTTCATACTTTTTTTTGTACCCATAGAGTACTTAACAGAGTGATTTTTGATTCCATTCTGGCCTCCGTTTTACTTTCCGTTTGCGCCGGCCTGCCCTATTTATCGTTCTGGTCGATATCACATCAGTACTTCAAAGAGAATTACAAACGTTTTTTTTTGTACTTATTTTCGTACCCATAGAGTACTTAACGGTGTGATTCTGGCCTCCATTTTGTTTGCCATTTGCGCCGGCGTGCCTTATTTATCGTTCTGGTTGTTATCACATCAGTACTTCAAAGAGAATTACAAACGTTTTTTCGTACTTTTTTTGGTACCCATAGAGTACTTAACGGTGTGATTTTTGATACCTTGCAAAAGGCCATTCTGGCCTCCGTTTTGTTTGCCGTTTCGCTGCCGTGCCTTATTTATCGTTCTGGTCGATATCACGTCAGTACTTCAAAGAGAATTACAAACTTTTTTTTTCATACTTTTTTTTGTACCCATAGAGTACTTAACAGAGTGATTTTTGATTCCACGTACAAGGACATTCTGGCCTCCGTTTTCCTTGCTGTTTGGCCGGCGTGGCTTATTTATCGTTTTGGTCGATAACACATCAGTACTTCAATGAGAAGTACAAACGTTTTTTACATACTTTGTTTTGTACCGATAGAGTACTTAACGGTGTGATTTTTGATTCCTTGTACTAAGCCATTCTGACCTCCGTTTTGCTTGCCGTTTGCGCCGGCGTACCTTATTTATTGTTCTGGTCGATACCACATCAGTACTTCAAAGGGAATTACAAACGTTTTTTTCATACTTTTTTTCGTACCCATAGAGTACTTAACTGTGTGATTTTTGATTCCTTGTACAAGACCATTCGGCCCTCTGTTTTGCTTGCCGTTTAAGCCGGCGTGCCTTATTTATCATTCTGGTCGATATCACATCAGTACTTCAAAGAGAATTACAAACGTGTTTTTTCGTACTTTTTTTCGTACCCATAGAGTACTTAACTGTGTGATTTTTGATTCATTGTACATGGCCATTATGGCCTCCGTTTTTCTTGCCGTTTGCCCCGGCGTGCCTTATTTATCATTCTGGTCGATAACACATCAGTACTTCAATGTGAGTTACAAACTTTTTTGTCGTACTTTGTTTCGTACCCATAGAGTACTTAACGGTGTGATTTTTGATTCCTTGTACAAGGCCATTCTGACCTCCGTTTTGCTTGCTGTTTGTGCTGCGTGCCTTATTTATCGATCTGGTCGATACCACATCAGTACTTCAAAGAGAATTACAAACGTTTTTTTTCATACCTTTTTTCGTACCCATAGAGTACTTAATTGTGTGATTTTTGATTCCTTGTACAAGACCATTCTGGACACCGTTTTGCTTGCCGTTTACGCCGGCGTGCCTTATTTATCGTTCTGGTTGATGACACATCAGTACTTCAATTAGAATTACAAACGTTTTTTTTTCGTACTTTGTTTTGTACCCATAGAGTACTTAACGGTGTGATTTTTGATTCCTTGTACAAGGCAATTCTGGCCTCCGTTTTGCTTGACGTTTGCTCCGGCGTGCCATAGTTATCGTTCTGGTCGATACCACATCAGTACTTCAATGAGAAGTACAAACATTTTTTACGTACTTTGTTTTGTACCTATAGAGTACTTCACGGTGTGATTTTTGATTCCTTGTACAAGGCCATTCTGACCCCCGTTTTGCTTGCCGTTTGCGCCGGCGTACCTTATATATCGTTCTGGTCGATACCACATCAGTACTTCAAAGAGAATTACAAATATTTTTTTTCGTTTTTTTTTGTACCCATGAGTACTTAACTGTGTGATTTTTGATTCATTGTACATGGCCATTCTGGCCTCCGTTTTGCGTGCCGTTTGCGCCGGTGTGCCTTATTTATCGTTCTGGTCGATATCACATCAGTACTTCAAAAAGAATTACAAACGTTTTTTTTCAACCCCACAGAGTACTTAACTGTGTGATTTTTCATTCCTTGTACAAGCCCATTCTGGCCTCCTTTTTGCTTGCCGTTTGCGCCGGTGTGCCTTATTTATCGTTCTGGTCGATATCACATCAGTACTTCAAAGAGAATTACAAACGTTTTTTTCGTACTTATTTTCGTACCCATAGAGTACTTAACGGTGTGATTCTGGCCTCCGTTTTGCTTGCGATTTGCGCCGGCGTGCCTTAATTATCGTTCTGGTTGATATCACATCAGTACTTCAAAGAGAATTACAAACGTTTTTTTTCGTAACTTTTTTTGTACCCATAGAGTACTTAACGGTGTGAATTTTGATTCCTTGTACAAGGCCATTCTGGCCTCCGGTTTGCTTGCCGTTTGCGCCGGCGTGCCTTATTAATCGTTCTGGTCGATATCACGTCAGTACTTCAAAGAGAATTACAAATGTTTTTTTTGTACTTTTTTTTGTACCCATAGAGTACTTAACGGTGTGATTTTTTATTCCATGTACAAGGACATTCTGGCCTCCATTTTCCTTGCTGTTTGCGCCGGCGTGGCTTATTTATTGTTCTGGTCGATAACACATCAGTACTTCAATGAGAAGTTCAAACGTTTTTTATGTACTTTGTTTTGTACCGATAGAGTACTTAACGGTGTGATTTATAATTCCTTGTACAAAGCCATTCTGACCTCCGTTTTGCTTGCCGTTTGCGCCGGCATACCTTATTTATTGTTCTGGTCGATACCATATCAGTACTTCAAAGGGAATTACAAACGTTTTTTTTCATACTTTTTTTCGTACCCATAGAGTACTTAACTGTGTGATTTTTGATTCCTTGTACAAGGCCATTCGCCTCCGTTTTGCTTGCCGTTTGCGCCGGCGTGCCTTATTTATCGTTCTGGTCGATATCACATCAGTACTTCAAAGAGAATTTCAAACGTGTTTTTCATACTTTTTTTCGTACCCATAGAGTACTTAACTGTGTGATTTTTGATTCTTTGTACAAGTCCATTTTGGCCTCCGTTTTTCTTGCCGTTTGCGCCGGCGTGCCTTATTTATCGTTCTGGTCGATAACACATCAGTACTTCAATGAGAATTACAAACTTTTTTTTTCGTACTTTGTTTCATACCCATAGAGTACTTAATGGTGTGATTTTTGATTCCTTGTACAAGGCCATTCTGACCTCCGTTTTGCTTGCCGTTTTTGCCGGCGTGCCTTATTTATCGTTCTAGTCGATACAACATCAGTACTTCAAAGAGAATTACAAACTTTTTTTTCGAATTTTTTTCGTACCCATAGAGTACTTAACGGTGTTATTTTTGATTCCTTGTACAAGGCCATTCTGACCTCCGTTTTGCTTGCCGTTTTAGCCGGCGTGCCTTATTTATCGTTCTGGTCGATACAACATCAGTACTTCAAAGAGAATTACAAACGTTTTTTTCGAATTTTTTTTCGTACCCATAGAGTACTCAACTGTGTGATTTTTTATTCCTTGGACAAGGCCATTCTGGACTCCGTTTTGCTTGCCGTTTGCGCCGGCGTGCCTTATTTATCGTTCTGGTCGATATCACATCAGTACTTCAAAGAGAATTACAAATGTTTTTTTTTCGTACTTTTTTTCGTACCCATAGAGTACTTAACGGTGTGAATTTTGATCCCTTGTACAAGCCCATTCTGGCCTCCGTTTTGCTTGTCGTTTCGCCGGCGTGCCTTATTTATCGTTCTGGTCGATATGACGTCAGCACTTCAAAGAGAATTACAAACGTTATTTTTTCGTACTTTTTTTTGTACCCATAGAGTACTTAACAGTGTGATCTTTGATTCCTTGTACAAGGACATTCTGGCCTCCGTTTTCTTTGCTGTTTGCACCGGCGTGGCTTATTTATCGTTCTGGTCGATAACACATCAGTACTTTAATGAGAAGTACAAACGTTTTTTACGTACTTTGTTTTGTACCCATAGAGTACTTAACGGTGTGATTTTTGATTCCTTGTACAAGGCCATTCTGACCTCCGTTTTGCTTGCCGTTTGCACCGGCGTGCCTTATTTATCGTTCTGGTCGATATCACATCAGTACTTCAAAGAGAATTAAAAACATTTTTTCGTACTCTTTTTTGTACCTATACAGTACGTAACAGTGTGATTTTTGATTCCTTGTACAAGGCCATTCTGGCCTCCGTTTTGCTTGCCGTTTGCGCCCGCCTGCCTTATTTATCGTTCTGGTTTATATCACATCAGTACTTCAAAGAGAATTACAAACGTTTTTTTCCGTACTTATTTTCGTACCCATAGAGTACTTAACGGTGTGATTCTGGCGTCCGTTTTGCTTTGCCTTTTGCGCCGGCGTGCCTTATTTATCGTTCTGGTTGATATCAGATCAGTACTTCAAAGATAATTACAAACGTGTTTTTCGTAACTTTTTTTGTGTACCCATAGAGTACTTAACGGTGTGAATTTTGATTCCTTGTACAAGGCCATTCTGGCCTCCGTTTTGCTTGCCATTTGCGCCGGCGTGTCTTATTAATCGTTCTGGTCGATATCACACCAGTACTTCAAAGAGAATTACAAACGTTTTTTTTTTGTACTTTTTTTGGTACCCATAGAGTACTTAACGGTGTGATTTTTGATACCTTGTACAAGGCCATTCTGGCCTGCGTTTTGCTTGCCGTTTCGCCGGCGTGCCTTATTTATCGTTCTGGTCGATATCACGTCAGTACTTCAAAGAGAATTACAAACGTTTTTTTTCGTACTTTTATTTGTACCCATAGAGTACTTAACGGTGTGATTTTTGATTCCATGTACAAGGACTTTCTGGCCGCTGTTTTCCTTGCTGTTTGCGCCGGCGTGGCTTATTTATCGTTCTGGTCGATAACACATCAGTACTTCAATGAGAAGAACAAACTTTTTTTACGTACTTTGTTTTGTACCGATAGAGTACTTAACGGTGTGATTTTTGATTCCTTGTACAAAGCCATTCTGACCTCCGTTTTGCTTGCCATTTGCGCCGGCGTACCTTATTTATTGTTCTAGTCGATACCACATCAGTACCTCAAAGGGAATTACAAACGTTTTTTTTTCATACTTTTTTCGTATCCATAGAGTACTTAACTGTGTGATTTTTGATTCCTTGTACAAGGCCATTCGCCTCCGTTTTGCTTGCCGTTTGCGCCGGCGTGCCTTATTTATCGTTCGGTCGATATCACATCGCACTTCAAAGAGAATTACAAACGTCTTTTTTCATACTTTTTTTCGTACCCATAGAGTACTTAACTGTGTGATTTTTGATTCTTTGTACAAGGCCAACATGGCCTCCGTTTTTCTTGCCGTTTGCGCCGGCGTGCCTTATTTATCGTTCTGGTCGATAACACATCAGTACTTCAATGAGAATTACAAACTTTTTTTTTCGTACTTTGTTTCGTACCCATAGAGTTCTTAACGGTGTGATTTTTGATTCCTTGTACAAGGCCATTCTGACCTCCGTTTTGCTTGCCGTTTGTGCCGGCGTGCCTTATTTATCGTTCTGGTCGATACAACATCAGTACTTCAAAGAGAATTACAAATGTTTTTTTTCGTACTTTTTTTCGTACCCATAGAGTACTTAACTGTGTGATTTTTGATTCCTTGCACAAGGCCATTCTGGACTCCGTTTGGCTTGCCGTTTGCGCCGGCGTGCCTTATTTATCGTTCTGGTCGATATCACATCAGTACTTCAAAGAGAATTACAAATGTTTTTTTTTCGTACTTTTTTTCGTACCCATCATGTACTTAACTGTGTGATTTTTGATTCCTTGTACAAGGCCATTCGGCCTCCGTTTTGCTTTCCGTTTGCGCCGGCGTGCCTTATTTATCGTTCGGTCGATATCACGTCGCATTTCAAAGAGAATTACAAACGTTTTTTTTCGTATATATTTTTGTACCCATACGTACTTAACGGTGTGATTCCTTGTACAAGGCCATTCCGTCCGTTTTGCTTGCCGTTTGCGCCGGCATGCCTTATTTATCGTTCTAGTCGATAACACATCGGTACTTCAAAGAGAATTACAAACGTTTTTTTTCGTACTTTTTTCATACCCATAGAGTACTTAACGGTGATTTTTGATACCTTGTACAATGCCATTCTGGCCTCCGTTTTGCTTGCCGTTTGCGCCGGAGTGCCTTATTTATCGTTCTGGTCGATATCACGTCAGTACTTCAAAGATAATTACAAACTTTTTTTTTCGTACTTTTTTTGTACCCATAGAGTAGTTAACGGTGTGATTTTTGATTCCTTGTACAATGCCATTATGTCCTCCGTTTTGCTTGCCGTTTGCTCCGGCGTGCCTTATTTATCGTTCTGGTCAATAACACATCAGTACTTCAATGAGAAGTACAAACGTTTTTTACATACTTTGTTTTGTACCCATAGAGTACTTAACGGTGTGATTTTTCATTCCTTGTACAAGGCCATTCTGACCTCCGTTTTGCTTGCCGTTTGCGCCGACGTGCCTTATTTATCATTCTGGTCGATAACACATCAGTACTTCAATTAGAATAACAAACGTTTTTTTCGTAATTTGATTTGTACCCGTAGAGTACTTAACGGTGTGATTTTTGATTCCTTGTACAAAGCGATTCTGACCTCCGTTTTGCTTGCCGTTTGCGCCGGCGTACATTATTTATCATTCTGGTCGATACCACATCAATACTTCAAAGAGAATTACAAACGTTTATTTTCGTACTTTTTTCGTACCCACAGAGTACTTAACCGTGTGACTTTTGATTCCTTGTACAAGGCCATTCTGGCCTCCGTTTTTCTTGCCGTTTGCGCCGGCGTGGCTTATTTATCGTTCTGGTCGATATCACATCAGTACTTCAAAGAGAATTACAAACTTTTTTTTCGTACTTTTTTCCATACTCATAGAGTACTTAACTGTGTCATTTTTGATTCCTTGTACCAGGCCATTCTGGCCTCCGTTTTGCTTGCCGTTTGCGCCGGCGTGCCTTATTTATCGTTCTGGTCGATATCACATCAGTACTTCAAAGAAAATTACAACCGTTTTTTTCGTACTCTTTTTTGTACCCATAGAGTACTTAACGGTGTGATTTTTGATTCCTTGTACAAGGCCATTCTGGGCTCCGTTTTGCTTGCCGTTTACGCCGGCGTGCCTTATTTATCATTCTTGTCGATAACACATCAGTACTTCAATTAGAATTACAAACATTTTTTTTTCGTACTTTGTTTTGTACCCATTGAGTACTTAACGGTGTGATTTTGGATTCATTGTACAAGGCCATTCTGACCTCCGTTTTGCTTGCCGTTTGCGCCGGTGTACCTTATTTATCGTTCTGGTCGATACCACATCAATACTTCAAAGTGAATTACAAACGTTTTTTTTCGTACTTTTTTTCGTACCCATAGAGTACTTAACTGTGTGATTTTCGATTCCTTGTACAAGGCCATTCTGGCCTCCGTTTTGCTTGCCGTTTGCGCCGGCATGCCTTATTTATCGTTCTGGTCGATGTCACATGAGTACTTAAAAAAGAATTACAAACGGTTTTTTTCGTACTCTTTTTTGTATCCAAAGAGTACTTAACGGTGTGATTTTTGATTCTTTGTACAAGGCCATTCTGGCCTCCGTTTTGCTTGCAGTTTGCTCCGGCGTGCCTTATTTATCGTTCTGGTCGATATCACATCAGAACTTCAACGAGAATTACAAACGTTTTTTTTCGTACATAGTTTTGTACCCATAGAGTACTTAACGGTGTGATTCTAGCCTCCGATTTGCTTGCCGTTTGCGCCGGCGGGCCTTATTTATCGTTCTGGTCGATAACACATCAGTACTTCAAAGAGAATTACAAACGTTTTTTTCATACTTTTTTTCATACCCATAGAGTACTTAACGGTGTGATTTTTGATACCTTGTACAAGGCCATTCTGGCCTCCGTTTTGCTTGCCGTTTGCGCCAGCGTGCATTATTTATCGTTCTGGTCGATATCACCTCAGTACTTCAAAGAGAATTACAAACGTTTTTTTTCGTACCCCCATAGAGTACTTAACTTTGTGATTTTTGATTCCTTGTACAAGGCCATTCGGCCTCCGTTTTGCTTGCCGTTTGCGCCGGCGTGCCTTATTTATCGTTCGGTCGATATCACATCAGTACTTCAAAGAGAATTACAAACGTTTTTTTTCGTACCCTTTTTTGTACCATAGAGTACTTAACGGTGTGATTTTTGATTCCTTGTACAAGGCCATTCTGGACTCCGTTTTGCTTGCCGTTTACGCCGGCGTGCCTTATTTATCGTTCTGGTCGATAACACATCAGTACTTCAATTAGAATTACAAACGTTTTTTTTCGTGCTTTGTTTTGTACCCATGGAGTACTTAACGGTGTGATTTTTGATTCCTTGTACAAGGCCATTCTGACCTCCGTTTTGCTTGCCGTTTGCGCCGTCGTACATTATTTATCGTTCTGGTCGATACCACATCAATACTTCAAAGATAATTACAAACGTTTATTTTTGTACATTTTTCGTACCTGATGACGTGGTCAATCAGGTTATAATATACTTGACCACCATAAACCAATACTAGCAAGAGGACTAGGCCCATCGTAGTATAGCTATAGTGAATCAAGGTCGATCCCACAGGGAACCAATTGTGGATCATCTTATATACAAACAATTAATTAAACATGTCAAGGACATAGAGGCGGTCTACGACCAACATAAGACAAGAAAGGTAAAGACACGACTCGACACAACGTAATTAACCTCCCCAATTATAGTGTTTATCGTTTGGACCTACACAATCTATATAACAAACAAGACTTATTAACTATCAATCCGTTTGTATCTCTTTTGAATTGGCTACGGGAGTCATCCTCTTAAACTTGACTTATCACCGGTTAGGTTACTAGATCACTGTGCTACATTACGTGACTTCACCTTTTGGGTATCCATCTCATATAACTTGCACGCTTACGACACTAAGGATGCCGATATTAATCGTACACCTCCTCCAGGCAACATTCCTATGGTTAGGCGTACTTCCTAAACGATCGCATCAGTCTCTGTCCTATTAACAATTACCTGCACGGTCTCATGTTAATCTACGATTTACGTATAACTAGGTGAGCTCAATTCCCAAATACAAAACCTACCTAGATCTCGCCGAAAGTCCCGGAAGATCATTCATGAGCCAACCTAGAGCCCTATATTGGTATTTCCTAATCATACGCTAATTAAAACAGACGAGCAACGTAGCCGTAGCCATACCTACCGAGATGATAAATTCTATTAAGCTAACCTAACCATAAAGACGTGGCCGGATTAACGGTAAAAAGGGCTCGGTCGACCGAGTGTGTAGGCTCGGTCGACCGAATGACACAATTCGGTCACCCAAACAATTTCAACTCCCAGATTACATCTCTGAACCTATCTCTCAACGTTTCTCATACAATACGGATTAAATAGCAATTCGTCAAGCAATTATATAAACTAACATAGATACACGTTAATTAAGCAATACCGATTCATACATAGACACTAAGTAGAGGACGTAGGTTATGTGATCCTCATAGACAAGGTATCGCCACCTCCCTAACGTCATAGCCTAGATCTACATCATCTAGCTATGAATAATCAACTCAAACGATAAATCATAATTGGGGGGAATACGGAAAATAAAGAAGACAAAAAATAAAGGCTTACATATCGAAGCCCCTACATTGTTGAAGAACTTCAATGTATTAATGCTACATTGTAATGTATGTATTTGATTGAAAGATTGATGTCTAATATTGTTAATGACAAAGTGTTTATATAGAGGCCTCGCCGACTTAGGGTGGACTTAAAATCGAAATCACTAAACCCTAACCGCCTTACTAACGTGCCGGACCTTCGACACTCGGGCCTCCGGGTGGCTCGGTCGACCGAATGGGTGGGCTCGGTCGACCGAGTGGTCATGCTCGGTTGACCGAGTGTCTCGTGCTTCTTGCTTTTCTTTTCCTTCGTGTTGATCCGGGCTTCTCTTGACTTGCTCCGAAATCTCTTTAATTCCTTTCCGAAGTCCGTCCGATTGAATAACTCACTCGCATATATTAATTAAAAACATAGTTTGTAATACCAAATAATGCAATAAATCATCGAAATGCCAATTTATAACGAATCGTAACTCGGGGTATATATAAATTAGGCATATTACGACTTATTATCCTTACATTAAAGCTCTTTTAAACTAGAATCGGGGATAAAGATCATAGAATACTGGGTACAATTTGACCGTCATCAACTACCCCCCACTTAGCCTTTGATCGCCCCGATCAAAGTATCAATAAGTTATTCCCCATATAATCATTTTCCAATGGTCAAATTATACTAACACAAGAAACTCGAATCAACTCATATTATTTATGCTCATAAGATATCCATTATTCATTACTCATTATGAATCGAAGTGATGTGTGCATGTGCATTGGTTTTATATAAATGTAGCAAGATTAGAGTTTATGCAGACTTCAAAATCTCAACCTACCATCATCAGCATTCCCACTTCTTAAGCCTCGCAATGGTTAAAGAACTAGAACAATAAGCAAGAGCGTATCTATAGGGTTTTTGGACTTGGAGACCGAGTACTACTCAAAGCCTCTTAAAGAGTTGAATATTCTTTTCATATCTTCATATTTTTCAAATACTATCAATCTCAAGGAAGACAACTTTTTAGAGCATCCCCCTATCTTAGATCAAGCATAGCATCGAATATTACCACAAGCACGAGGCTACTTTGGTAATGTTACTACAAGCCAAGTGTTTTAACGCATTGTCAAACACAGGTACGTCTCAAGCTTATTACTCCGCTTTTGTGGCTAGAAGATAGGAATACATCAGACGATAAATATCAACACTAAGTAAGCATAACCAATCATCTGCACAATGTACACATAAAATTCTACATTTTTATTATAAGCGCAATATTCATCGATTCATTTATTGAGTAATTGAATAATAAATAACTACTCGCAACATATAACATGAATATCATTAAGTTTACTAGAATTATATCGTAAAAGTATAAAGTGATCACGTACTCATGAAACATGGTTCCTTCCTTATTAAATACAATATTTGGGAACTTCACAAAAGTAAATGTGATTCTAAGTTTAAAAGTTCAAATTTTACTCATTTATTATATTATTTGATATATATATATATATATATATAGATCTTTATTCGAGCAAGCACAGTGAGCTAAGTGACTCGTACCCCCCACTTAAACTATGCATTGTCCTCAATGTATAACAATAAAAAGCAAAAATAGGAACTTAGCTCTGGATAAGCGCGGGAGCGGAACAAGTCTTGTAAACTTCGGAAAACCGGAACAGACAGATACTGTGACCAATCGCAAAGAAAAAGTATAACCGCTGCAACACACATCTTAAACAACACTCGAAACTTGTTACGAAACCGTCCGTAAAACAAGAATAATCATATAAAAAGGGAATAAGCGATGCCGAAGGAATTTTGTATCCCTTTTACGGTCCCAATTCGTATGATTATAATGAAATGAAGCACAAGTATCCAACACATTACATAGTAAAGAATTGAGGGAAATAGTAATACAACTAAACACAGACTCTATATAACACGACTCGATATAAAGGAAAATATACTAAATAGAAAGAAAAATAAACAAGCAACTAAAGATGGTAGTCTTCATCTATAACCCCCACCGCCTAAATATTCTTAAAACCGGGTGGAGAAGACAAAGATCAAAAAGCATTACCCGACGTGGGAAAACACGAGGGTTACTCGAACGAATAGGTATTCAATCCAGGAGAAGAGAAACTTGGTAAGGTATAACAAATTGAATGCGACCTATTGGCTAAAGATAAAATTTAATACTTAGCGCAGAAACTTCTCGCTTGCATTGGATATCAACAACTTAGGGAGATGTAGCTACTCCTCGAAATTACTAATAACCCAATGTATCACGTAAAAGTCATAACCGTCATCAACAAGGTTGGATCGGTGTGATAGTTCAGACAAAACTTATCATCTATAAATGGCGGAATAGACGGAAAAAAATGTGAAATTTAAAACTTCCGGTAGAAAGATAAGTTGTACTTTGATCGAACCAAAAACCTTTAAAATCTAGCTAGGGTCAGAGCTACACTCACCCCAACTAGGATCATGAAAATCAAAATGATAAAAGATAATCATTAAAGCTTAGCAATATTTCAAATTCCGCAACACAAAGGTATTTTGTAAACAAAATGGAGGGTGGGTAAGAAATTGTGTTTTTGGGATTGAGAATTGTTTAAAGGAATGGGATTGGGTGGGAGAGTGAAACGGATGGAAAGAAAGAGAGGCGATGAACGAATGGTTAGAAATGTGAACTGTTGGGGTAGATTGGTGAGAGGATCGAAAAGTTTGAAGGTGAAAAATTGCAGAATGAATTGCACATCACTTTGGATTTTCACTTGGATCACCATTCTAAAAGTTTTTGGAAGTTGACCAAGATTGTTCTTGTTCACACCAATCATTCTCTGTTACATTTTCAGTAATTCTCAAGCTCTCTTAATGCTTCCATCTTAAGATTGATTGCTAAATTTCTTTTTCTTTAGCAATTTCTCGACTCTCCTACGAAACTCTAATTCACGTGGCCTATATTGAGTAAAAAAGTTTTGCACATCCTTAGCCCAATGGCCATCGGAACACGGCAAAATAAAAAACCTCAACATATGTCACGTTACTTTTATTTGACTCAAAGAAAACAAAACCTAAAATCTGAAAAAGAAATCCTAAGGGTTTTAAAGAAGTAGTTCTGAGTTTAGAGTCCTCAGCTCGACTTTCCAAAAGTATCCTTGTCAGTTATCATTCTTGGATCGCCAGACTTTGACCCTTCACGCACTATAAGAGGTGGGCTTGTTGCTTTTGCGGATTAATACCCTTCCCTTGGTTGTGAGACCTAGGAAACGACATTTATCCATACCATTTATCTAAAGCTCTTACCTCGGCTCTCGTTTTAGGAATTAGTGAATTCTAAGAAACTCGGTTAAAATTACGGTTACTAATTACGGTTTTGGCCTTGACAATAAGAAACAATGAATCAAAGTACTCCGAATAAGGTCGGTTATGTAGGCAAGCCTACGCCGTCTTATTCGTTGGAACATATGTGACGAGTTCAGGCCAATCCGTCAAGATAAGCCCCGTTTAGCCCAAAGGCTTATCGGCTATGCTAAGTCTTGTTGAACTGCTGTAACGTACATCACACGTGGAGGGGAGTAGATTGAGTCGAAGCTCGGTTGAACTCGCCCAGCCATGGTTAGACCATTTCCGAACCCATGTACTAAGAGTCTCCAATTTCTAAATTGTCACCCAAAGCGTAATCTCGTTTCTGTTTAAGGTGGGTTCACCGAGAAGCCATCACCATAAAACTCAACGAATGCAGAAGATGGTGTTCTCTCAAAACTCAACGTCTTCTTTAGATTGTGAATGCTTAAACTACACAATTTGTTGCTCCCCGGCCGTAAGAAGCAATCTCATGCATAGGACAATGAGATTTTAACAGAACTACGAGGAACTCTTTATTCACTGCTTCCTTTCAACAACTACATGTTTCCTTACACCCTCTAGATGAGACAGATTTGGGGTAGACCCTCTAGCACTAATAGAATTAATCTTACAAACCAACTCCGGGCTAAGATTCATACTAAGGTTCATGTATAGGCTAACTTATGCTCAAAAAACCAAAAGGTAGTAAAACATAAGCAAAAAAAAGGTAGTACCTTGCCTTCAACATAGTACCACGAAGAATTTAAGCCTTTAAAATTTTTTTTTCCGGAGCCATCTTGGTGCTTTAAAGGTATTGCTTCCATTTCTTTTCCCATTGTAGATTCGTAGCTCCACATGTTGTTGGGTTATTTTCTCAGCGCCCTCGAAAAATTACTGACTTGGATTATTGTTTCCCTGGTTTCTGCAAACAAAAGTAAAACAAAACAGACCGTAGACTGATTTTAACATGGTTTCCCATGCTGCTATCAGACCTACGGATTAAACATACGGGGATAAACAGACACGCGAAATTCCAGACTCGAAAAACACAAATCAGAAACCGTGTAAACAGAACAGAACAAGAACTCACACACAAAAAAAAAACTATAAATTCTCGGTCGACCGAATGAGGTCTCTCGGTCGACCGAATAAAATTTTTTTTATTTTTATTTTTATTTTTATTTTTATTTTTAGAATCTGGAATTTTCAGACAGAGCAGACAACCAGAGGGACTCAAAACGTAAAAACTGACTCGAAAACAGAAAACTCGACATGAATAAGAAAATTATTTATATATAAAATTGACCGTTGGTTCCCCGGCAACGGCGCCAAAAACTTGATGACGTGGTCAATCAGGTTATAATATACTTGACCACCATAAACCAAGGTCGATCCCACATGGAACCAATTGTGGATCATCTTATATACAAACAATTAATTAAACATGTCAAGGACATAGAGGCGGTCTACGACCAACATAAGACAAGAAAGGTAAAGACACGACTCGACACAACGTAATTAACCTCCCCAATTATAGTCTTTATCGTTTGGACCTATACAATCTATATAACAAACAAGACTTATTAACTATCAATCCGTTTGTATCTCTTTTGAATTGGCTACGGGAGTCATCCTCTTAAACTTGACTTATCACCGGTTAGGTTACTAGATCACTGTGCTACATTACGTGACTTCACCTTTTGGGTATCCATCTCATATAACTTGCACGCTTACGACACTAAGGATGCCGATATTAATCGTACACCTCGTCCGGACAACATTCCTATGGTCGGGCGTACTTCCTAAACGATCACATCGGCCCTCGTCCTATTAACAATTACCCGCACGGTCTCATGTTAATCTACGATTTACGTATAACTAGGTGAGCTCAATTCCCAATACAAAACCTACCTAGATCTCGCCGAAAGTCCCGGAAGATCATTCATGAGCCAACCTAGAGCCCTATATAGGTATTTCCTAATCATACGCTAATTAAAACGACGAGCAACGTAGCCGTAGCCATACCTACCGAGATGATAAATTCTATTGCGCTAACCTAACCATAAAGACGTGGCCGGATTAACAGGTAAAAAGGGCTCGGTCGACCGAGTGTGTAGGCTCGGTCGACCGAATGACACAATTTGGTCACCCAAACAATTTCAACTCCCGCATTACATCTACGAACCTATCTCTCGCGTTTCTCATACAATATGGATTAAATAGCAATTCGTCAAGCAATTATATAAACTAACATAGATACACGTTAATTAAGCAATACCGATTCATACATAGACACTAAGTAGAGGACGTAGGGTATGTGATCCTCATAGACATGGTATCGCCACCTCCCTAACGTCATAGCCTAGATCTACATCATCTAGCTATGAATAATCAACTCAAACGATAAATCATAATTGGGGGGATTACGGAAAATAAAGAAGACAGAAAATATAAAGGCTTACATATCGAAGCCCCTACATTGTTGAAAAACCTTCAATGTATTAATGCTACATTGTAATGTATGTATTTGATTGAAAGATTGATGTCTAATATTGATAATGACAAAGTGTTTATATAGAGGCCTCGGCCGACTTAGGGTGGTTCCGACTTAAAATCGAAATCACTAAACCCTAACCGCCTTACTAACGTGCTGGACCTTCTGCTGGGCCTTTGGGTGGCTCGGTCGACCGAATGGGTGGGCTCGGTCGACCGAGTGGTCAAGCTCGGTTGACCGAGTGTCTTGTGCTTCTGGGCTTTTCTTTTCCTTCGTACTGGGCTTCTGCACTTGTCTGAAATCTCTTTAATTCCTTTCCGAAGTCCGTCCAGAATAACTCACTGCATATATTAATTAAAAACATAGTTTGTAATACCAAATAATGCAATAAATCATCGAAATGCATAATAACGAATCGTAACTCGGGGTATATATAAATTAGGCATATTACGACTTATTTTCCTTACATTAAAGCTCTTTTAAACTAGAATCGGGGATAAAGATCATAGAATAATGGGTACAATTTGACCGTCATCAGTACCCATAGAGTACTTAACTGTGTGATTTTTGATTCCTTGTACAAAGGCCATTCTGACCTCCTTTTTTCTTGCCGTTTGCGCCGGCGTGCCTTATTTATCGTTCTGGTCGATATCACATCAGTACTTCAAAGAGAATTACAAACGTTTTTTTTCGTACTTTTTTCCGTACCCATAGAGTACTTAACCGTGTGATTTTTGATTCCTTGTACAAGGCCATTCGGCCTCCGTTTTGCTTGCCGTTTGGCCGGCGTGCCTTATTTATCGTTCGGTCGATATGACATCAGTACTTCAAAGAGAATTACAAACGTTTTTTTTCGTACTCGTTTTTGTACCCATAAAGTACTTAACGGTGTGATTTTTGATTCCTTGTACAAGGCCATTCTGGACTCCGTTTAGCTTGCCGTTTACGCCGGTGTGCCTTATTTATCATTCCGGTCGATAACCCATCAGTACTTCAATTAGAATTACAAATGTTTTTTTCGTACTTTGTTTTGTACCCATAGAGTACTTAACGGTGTGATTTTTGATTCTTTGTACAAGGCCATTCTGACCTCCGTTTCGCATGCTGTTTGCCCGGCGTACCTTATTTATCGCTCTAGTCGATACCACATCAGTACTTCAAAGAGAATTATCACATCAGTACTTCAAAGAGAATTACAAACGTTTTTTTTCGTAATTTTTTTAGTACCCATAGAGTACTTAACTGTGTGATTTTTGATTCCTTGTACAAGGTCATTCTGGCCTCCGTTTTGCTTGCCGTTTGCGCCGGCGTGCCTTATTTATCGTTCTGGTCGATATCACATCGCACTTCAAAGAGAATTACAAACGTTTTTTTTCGTACTTTTTTTCGTACCCATAGAGTACTTAACTGTGTGATTTTTGATTTCTTGTACAAGGCCATTCTGGCCTCGGTTTTGCTTGCCGTTTGCGCCGGCGTGCCTTATTTATCGATCTAGTCGATATCACATCAGTACTTCAAAGAGAATAACAAACGTTTTTTTGTACTTTTTTTTCGTACCCATTGACTTAACTGTGTGATTTTTTATTTCTTGTAAAAGGCCATTCTGGCCTCCGTTTTGCTTGCCGTTTGCGCCGGCGTGCCTTATTTATCGTTCTGGTCGATATCACATCAGTACTTCAAAGAGAATTACAAACGTTTTTTTCGTACCCATAGAGTACTTAACTGTGTGATTTTTGATTCCTTGTACAAGGCCATTATGGCCTCCGTTTTGCTTGCCGTTTGCACCGGCGTGCCTTATTTATAGTTCTGGTCGATATCACATCAGTACTCCAAAGAGAATTACAAACGTTTTTTTCATACTTTTTTCGTACTTTTTTTCGTACCCATAGAGTACTTAACTCGTGTGATTTTTGATTTCTTGTAAAAGGCCATTCGGCCTCCGTTTTGCTTGCCGTTTGCGCCGGCGTGCCTTATTTATCTTTCGGTCGATATCACATCGCATACTTCAAAGAGAATTACAAACGTTTTTTTTCGTACTTTTTTTCGTACCCATAGAGTACTTAACTCGTGTGATTTTTGATTCCTTGTACAAGGCCATTCGGCCTCCGTTTTGCTTGCCGTTTGCGCCGGCGTGCCTTATTTATCGTTCGGTCGATATCACATCGCATACTTCAAAGAGAATTACAAATGTTTTTTTTGTACTTTTTTTCGTACCCATAGAGTACTTAACGTGTGATTTTTGATTCCTTGTACAAGGCCATTCGGCCTCCGTTTTGCTTGCCGTTTGCGCCGGCGTGCCTTATTTATCGTTCTGGTCGATATCACATCAGTACTTCAAAGACAATTACAAATGTTTTTTTTCCTACTTTTTTTCGTACCCGTAGAGTACTTAACTGTGTGATTTTTGATTTCTTGTACAAGGCCATTCTGGCCTCCGTTTTGCATGCCAATTTGCGCCGGCGTGCCTTATTTATCGTTCTGGTCGATATCACATCAGTACTTCAAAGAGAATTACAAAAGTTTTTTTTCGTAGTTTTTTTCATACCCATAGAGTACTTAACTGTGTGATTTTTGATTCCTTGTACAAGGCCATTCGGCCTCCGTTTTGCTTGCCGTTTGCGCCGGCGTGCCTTATTTGTCGTTCGGTCGATATCACATCGTACTTCAAAGAGAATTACAAACGTTTTTTTTCGTACTTTTTTTCGTACCCATAGAGTACTTAACTCGTGTTATTTTTGATTCCTTGTACAAGGCCATTCGGCCTCCGTTTTGCTTGCCGTTTGCGCCGGCGTGCCTTATTTGTCGTTATGGTCGATATCACATCGCACTTCAAAGAGAATTACAAACGTTTTTTTCGTACTTTTTTTCGTACCCATAGAGTACTTAACCGTGTGATTTTTGATTTCTTGTACAAGGCCATTCGGCCTCCGTTTTGCTTGCCGTTTGCGCCGGCGTGCCTTATTTATCGTTCTGGTCGATATCACATCAGTACTTCAAAGAGAATTACAAACGTTTTTTTCGTACCCATAGAGTACTTAACTGTGTGATTTTTGATTCCTTGTACAAGGCCATTCTGGCCTCCGTTTTGCTTTCCGTTTGCGCCGGCGTGCCTTATTTATCGTTCGGTCGATATCACATCGGTATTTCAAAGAGAATTACAAACGTTTTTTTGTACTTTTTTTCGTACCCATAGAGACTTAACGTGTGATTTTTGATTTCTTGTACAAGGCCATTCGGCCTCCGTTTTGCTTGCCGATTGCACCGGCGTGCCTTATTTGTCTTTCGGTCGATATCACATCGCATCTCAAAGAGAATTACAAACGTTTTTTTTCATACTTTTTTCGTACTTTTTTTCGTACCCATAGAGTACTTAACTGTGTGATTTTTGATTTCTTGTAAAAGGCCATTCTGGCCTCCGTTTTGCTTTCCGTTTGCGCCGGCGTGCCTTATTTATCATTCTGGTCGATATCACATCAGTACTTCAAAGAGAATTACAAACGTTTTTTCGTACTTTTTTTCGTACCCATAGAGTACTTAACTGTGTGATTTTTGATTCCTTGTACAAGGCCATTATGGCATCCGTTTTGCTTGCCGATTGCACCGGCGTGCCTTATTTATAGTTCTGGTCGATATCACATCAGTACTTCAAAGAGAATTACAAACGTTTTTTTCATACTTTTTTCGTACTTTTTTTCGTACCCATAGAGTACTTAACTGTGTGATTTTTGATTTCTTGTAAAAGGCCATTCTGGCCTCCGTTTTGCTTGCCGTTTGCGCCGGCGTGCCTTATTTATCTTTCGGTCGATATCACATCGCACTTCAAAGAGAATTACAAACGTTTTTTTTCTTACTTTTTTTCGCACCCATAGAGTACTTAACTCGTGTGATTTTTGATTCCTTGTACAAGGCCATTCTCGTCCTCCGTTTTGCTTGCCGTTTGCGCCGGCGTGCCTTATTTATCGTTCGGTCGATATCACATCGCACTTCAAAGAGAATTACAAATGTTTTTTTTGTACTTTTTTTCGTACCCATAGAATACTTAACTCGTGTGATTTTTGATTCCTTGTACAAGGCCATTCTCGGCCTCCGTTTTGCTTGCCGTTTGCGCCGGCGTGCCTTATTTATCGTTCGGTCGATATCACATCGTACTTCAAAGAGAATTACAAATGTTTTTTTCCTACTTTTTTTCGTACCCATAGAGTACTTAAGTGTGTGATTTTTGATTTCTATTACAAGGCCATTCTGGCCTCCGTTTTGCTTGCCGTTTGCGCCGGCGTGCCTTATTTATCATTCTGGTCGATATCAAATCAGTACTTCAAAGAGAATTACAAATGTTTTTTTTCGTAGTTTTTTTCGTACCCAAAGAGTACTTAACTGTGTGATTTTTGATTCCTTGTACAAGGCCATTCTGGCCTCCGTTTTGCTTGCCGTTTGCGCCGGCGTCGTTCTGGTCGATATCACATCAGTACTTCAAAGAGAATTACAAACGTTTTTTTTTCGTACTTTTTTTCGTACCCATAGAGTACTTAACTGTGTATTTTGATTCCTTGTACAAGGCCATTCTGGCCTCCGTTTTCCTTGCCGTTTGCGCCGGCGTGCCTTATTTGTCGTTATGGTCGATATCACATCAGTACTTCAAAGAGAATTACAAACGTTTTTTTTCGTAGTTTTTTTCATACCCGTAGAGTACTCAACTGTGTGATTTTTGATTTCTTGTACAAGGCCATTCGGCCTCCGTTTTGCTTGCCGTTTGCGCCGGCGTGCCTTATTTATCGTTCTGGTCGATACCACATCAGTACTTCAAAGAGAATTACAAACGTTTTTTTACGTACCCATAGAGTACTTAACTGTGTGATTTTTGATTCCTTGTACAAGGCCATTCTGGCCTCCGTTTTGCTTTCCGTTTGCGCCGGCGTGCCTTATTTATCGTTCGGTCGATATCACATCGGTACTTCAAAGAGAATTACAAACGATTTTTTTCGTACTTTTTTTCGTACCCATAGAGTAATTAACTTGTGTGATTTTTGATTTCTTGTACAAGTCCATTCGGCCTCCGTTTTGCTTGCCGTTTGCGCCGGCGTGCCTTATTTATCATTCGGTCGATACCACATCGTACTTTAAAGAAATTACAAACGTTTTTTTTCGTACTTTTTTTCGTACCCATAGAGTACTTAACTCGTGTGATTTTTGATTCCTTGTACAAGGCCATTCTCGCCTCCGTTTTGCTTGCCGTTTGCGCCGGCGTGCCTTATTTATCGTTCGGTCGATATCACATCGGTACTTCAAAGAGAATTACAAACGTTTTTTTTCGTACTTTTTTTCGTACCCATAGAGTACTTAACTGTGTGATTTTTGATTTCTTGTACAAGGCCATTCTGGCCTCCGTTTTGCTTTCCGTTTGCGCCGGCGTGCCTTATTTATCTTTCTGGTCGATATCACATCAGTACTTCAAAGAGAATTACAAACGTTTTTTTCGTACTTTTTTCGGACCCATAGAGTATTTAACTGTGTGATTTTTTATTTCTTGTAAAAGGCCATTCTGGCCTCCGGTTTGCTTGACGTTTGCGCCGGCGTGCCTTATTTATCGTTCTGGTCGATATCACATCGGTATTTCAAAGAGAATTACAAACGTTTTTTTTCGTACTTTTTTTCCGTACCCATAGAGTACTTAACTGTGTGATTTTTGATTTCCATTAAAAGGCCATTCTGGCCTCCGTTTTGCATGCCGTTTGCGCCGGCGTGCCTTATTTATCGTTCCGGTCGATATCACATCAGTACTTCAAAGAGAATTACAAACGTTTTTTTTCGTACCCATAGATTACTTAACTGTGTGATTTTTGATTCCTTGTACAAGGCCATTCTGGCCTCCGTTTTGCTTGCCGTTTGCGCCGGCGTGCCTTATTTGTCGTTATGGTCGATATCACATCAGTACTTCAAAGAGAATTACAAACGTTTTTTTTCGTACTTTTTTTCGTACCCATAGAGTACTTAACTGTGTGATTTTTGATTTCTTGTACAAGGCCATTCTGGCCTCCGTTTTGCTTGCCGTTTGCGCCGGCGTGCCTTATTTATCGTTCTGGTCGATACCACATCAGTACTTCAAAGAGAATTACAAACGTTTTTTTCGTACCCATAGAGTACTTAACTGTGTGATTTTTGATTCCTTGTACAAGGCCATTCTGGCCTCCGTTTTGCTTTCCGTTTGCGCCGGCGTGCCTTATTTATCGTTCTGGTCGATATCACATCAGTATTTCAAAGAGAATTACAAACGTTTTTTTGTACTTTTTTTCGTACCCATTGACTTAACTGTGTGATTTTTGATTTCTTGTACAAGGCCATTCTGGCCTCCGTTTTGCTTGCCGATTGCACCGGCGTGCCTTATTTATAGTTCTGGTCGATATCACATCAGTACTCCAAAGAGAATTACAAACGTTTTTTTTCATACTTTTTTCGTACTTTTTTTCGTACCCATAGAGTACTTAACGTGTGATTTTTGATTTCTGTAAAAGGCCATTCGCCTCCGTTTTGCTTTCCGTTTGCGCCGGCGTGCCTTATTTATCATTCGGTCGATATCACATCAGTACTTCAAAGAGAATTACAAACGTTTTTTTTCGTACTTTTTTTCGTACCCATAGAGTACTTAACTGTGTGATTTTTGATTCCTTGTACAAGGCCATTATGGCCTCCGTTTTGCTTGCCGATTGCACCGGCGTGCCTTATTTATAGTTCTGGTCGATATCACATCGCACTCCAAAGAGAATTACAAACGTTTTTTTTCATACTTTTTTCGTACTTTTTTTCGTACCCATAGAGTACTTAACTGTGTGATTTTTGATTTCTTGTAAAAGGCCATTCTGGCCTCCGTTTTGCTTGCCGTTTGCGCCGGCGTGCCTTATTTATCTTTCTGGTCGATATCACATCAGTACTTCAAAGAGAATTACAAACGTTTCTTTTTCGTACTTTTTTTCGCACCCATAGAGTACTTAACTGTGTGATTTTTGATTCCTTGTACAAGGCCATTCTCGTCCTCCGTTTTGCTTGCCGTTTGCGCCGGCGTGCCTTATTTATCGTTCGGTCGATATCACATCGCACTTCAAAGAGAATTACAAATGTTTTTTTTGTACTTTTTTTCGTACCCATAGAATACTTAACTGTGTGATTTTTGATTCCTTGTACAAGGCCATTCTGGCCTCCGTTTTGCTTGCCGTTTGCGCCGGCGTGCCTTATTTATCGTTCTGGTCGATATCACATCGGTACTTCAAAGAGAATTACAAATGTTTTTTTCCTACTTTTTTTCGTACCCATAGAGTACTTAACTGTGTGATTTTTGATTTCTATTACAAGGCCATTCTGGCCTCCGTTTTGCTTGCCGTTTGCGCCGGCGTGCCTTATTTATCATTCGGTCGATATCAAATCGGTACTTCAAAGAGAATTACAAATGTTTTTTTTCGTAGTTTTTTTCGTACCCAAAGAGTACTTAACGTGTGATTTTTGATTCCTTGTACAAGGCCATTCGGCCTCCGTTTTGCTTGCCGTTTGCGCCGGCGTCGTTATTTATCGTTCGTCGATATCACATCGCACTTCAAAGAGAATTACAAACGTTTTTTTTTCGTACTTTTTTTCGTACCCATAGAGTACTTAACTGTGTATTTTGATTCCTTGTACAAGGCCATTCTGGCCTCCGTTTTCCTTGCCGTTTGCGCCGGCGTGCCTTATTTGTCGTTATGGTCGATATCACATCAGTACTTCAAAGAGAATTACAAACGTTTTTTTTCGTAGTTTTTTTCATACCCGTAGAGTACTCAACTGTGTGATTTTTGATTTCTTGTACAAGGCCATTCTGGCCTCCGTTTTGCTTGCCGTTTGCGCCGGCGTGCCTTATTTATCGTTCGGTCGATACCACATCGGTACTTCAAAGAGAATTACAAACGTTTTTTTTTTTTTTCGTACCCATAGAGTACTTAACCGTGTGATTTTTGATTCCTTGTACAAGGCCATTCGGCCTCCGTTTTGCTTTCCGTTTGCGCCGGCGTGCCTTATTTATCGTTCTGGTCGATATCACATCAGTACTTCAAAGAGAATTACAAACGATTTTTTCGTACTTTTTTTCGTACCCATAGAGTAATTAACTGTGTGATTTTTGATTTCTTGTACAAGTCCATTCTGGCCTCCGTTTTGCTTGCCGTTTGCGCCG
Organism: Gentiana straminea; assembly: GCA_036785695.1. Taxonomy (NCBI): domain Eukaryota; kingdom Viridiplantae; phylum Streptophyta; class Magnoliopsida; order Gentianales; family Gentianaceae; genus Gentiana; species Gentiana straminea. Next base: position 61,113 of record JAVUPR010000133.1, on the reverse strand, counting down.
GCGTGCCTTATTTATCGTTCTGGTCGATACCACATCAGTACTTTAAAGAATTACAAACGTTTTTTTTCGTACTTTTTTTCGTATCCATAGAGTACTTAACTGTGTGATTTTTGATTCCTTGTACAAGGCCATTCGGCCTCCGTTTTGCTTGCCGTTTGCGCCGGCGTGCCTTATTTATCGTTCGGTCGATATCACATCGCACTTCAAAGAGAATTACAAACGTTTTTTTTCGTACTTTTTTTCGTACCCATAGAGTACTTAACGTGTGATTTTTGATTTCTTGTACAAGGCCATTCGGCCTCCGTTTTGCTTTCCGTTTGCGCCGGCGTGCCTTATTTATCTTTCGGTCGATATCACATCGGTACTTTCAAAGAGAATTACAAACGTTTTTTTCGTACTTTTTTCGGACCCATAGAGTATTTAACTGTGTGATTTTTTATTTCTTGTAAAAGGCCATTCTGGCCTCCGTTTTGCTTGACGTTTGCGCCGGCGTGCCTTATTTATCGTTCTGGTCGATATCACATCAGTATTTCAAAGAGAATTACAAACGTTTTTTTCGTACTTTTTTTCCGTACCCATAGAGTACTTAACTGTGTGATTTTTGATTTCCATTAAAAGGCCATTCTGGCCTCCGTTTTGCTTGCCGTTTGCGCCGGCGTGCCTTATTTATCGTTCCGGTCGATATCACATCAGTACTTCAAAGAGAATTACAAACGTTTTTTTCGTACCCATAGTAGTACTTAACCGTGATTTTTGATTCCTTGTACAAGGCCATTCGGCCTCCGTTTTGCTTGCCGTTTGCGCCGGCGTGCCTTATTTATCGTTCTTGTCGATATCACATCGCACTTCAAAGAGAATTACAAACGTTTTTTTTACTTTTTTTCGTACCCATAGAGTACTTAACTCGTGTGATTTTTGATTCCTTGTACAAGGCCATTCGGCCTCCGTTTTGCTTGCCGTTTGTGCCGGAGTGCCATATTTATCGTTCGGTCGATATCACATCGTACTTCAAAGAGAATTACAAACGTTTTTTTTCGTACTTTTTTTCGTACCCATAGAGTACTTAACTGTGTGGTTTTTGATTCCTTGTACAAGGCCATTCTAGCCTCCGTTTTGCTTGCCGTTTGCGCCAGCCTGCCTTATTTGTCGTTCTGGTCGATATCACATCAGTACTTCAAAGAGAATTACAAACGTTTTTTTTTTCGTACTTTTTTTCGTACCCATAGAGTACTTAACTGTGTGATATTTGATTTCTTGTAAAAGGCCATTCTGGCCTCCGTTTTGCTTGCCGTTTGCGCCGGAGTGCCTTATTTATCGTTCTGGTCGATACCACATCAGTACTTCAAAGAGAATTACAAACGTTTTTTTTTCGTACCCATAGAGTACTTAACTATGTGATTTTTGATTCCTTGTACAAGGCCATTCTGGCCTCCGTTTTGCTTGCCGTTTGCGCCGGCGTGCCTTATTTATCATTCTGGTCGATATCACATCAGTACTTCATAAAGAATTACAAAAGTTTTTTTTCGTACTTTTTTTCGTACCCATAGAGTACTTAACTGTGTCATTTTTTATTCCAAACAAGGCCATTCTGGCCTCCGTTTTGCTTGCCGTTTGCGCCGGCGTGCCTTTTTTATCGTTCTGGTCGATATCACATCAGTACATCAAAGAGAATTACAAACGTTTTTTTTCGTACTTTTTTTCGTACCCATAGAGTACTTAACTCGTGTGATTTTTGATTCCTTGTACAAGGCCATTCGGCCTCCGTTTTGCTTGCCGTTTGCGCCGGCGTGCCTTATTTATCTTTCTGGTCGATATCACATCAGTACTTCAAAGAGAATTACAAACGTTTTTTTTCGTACTTTTTTTCGTACCCATAGAGTACTTACCTGTGTTATTTTTGATTTCTTGTAAAAGGCCATTCTGGCCTCCGTTTTGCTTGCCGTTTGCGCCGGCGTGCCTTATTTATCGTTCTGGTCGATACCACATCAGTACTTTAAAGAGAATTGCAAACGTTTTTTTTCGTACTTTTTTTCGTACCCATAGAGTACTTAACTCGTGTGATTTTTGATTCCTTGTACAAGGCCATTCTGGCCTCCGTTTTGCTTGCCGTTTGCGCCGGCGTGCCTTATTTATCGTTCTGGTCGATATCACATCAGTACTTCAAAGAGAATTACAAACGTTTTTTTTCGTACTTTTTTTCGTACCCATAGAGTACTTAACTGTGTGATTTTTGATTTCTTGTACAAGGCCATTCGGGCCTCCGTTTTGCTTTCCGTTTGCGCCGGCGTGCCTTATTTATCGTTCTGGTCGATATCACATCGTACTTCAAAGAGAATTACAAACGTTTTTTTTCGTACTTTTTTTCGGACCCATAGAGTATTTAACTCGTGTGATTTTTGATTTCTTGTAAAAGGCCATTCTGGCCTCCGTTTTGCTTGACGTTTGCGCCGGCGTGCCTTATTTATCGTTCTGGTCGATATCACATCAGTATTTCAAAGAGAATTACAAACGTTTTTTTCGTACTTTTTTTCCGTACCCATAGAGTACTTAACTGTGTGATTTTTGATTTCCATTAAAAGGCCATTCTGGCCTCCGTTTTGCTTGCCGTTTGCGCCGGCGTGCCTTATTTATCGTTCCGGTCGATATCACATCAGTACTTCAAAGAGAATTACAAACGTTTTTTTTCGTACCCATAGAGTACTTAACTGTGTGATTTTTGATTCCTTGTACAAGGCCATTCTGGCCTCCGTTTTGCTTGCCGTTTGCGCCGGCGTGCCTTATTTATCGTTCTTGTCGATATCACATCAGTACTTCAAAGAGAATTACAAACGTTTTTTTTCGTACCCATAGAGTACTTAACTGTGTGATTTTTGATTCCTTGTACAAGGCCATTCTGGCCTCCGTTTTACTTGCCGTTTGCGCCGGAGTGCCATATTTATCGTTCTGGTCGATATCACATCAGTACTTCAAAGAGAATTACAAACGTTTTTTTTCGTACTTTTTTTCGTACCCATAGAGTACTTAACTGTGTGGTTTTTGATTCCTTGTACAAGGCCATTCTAGCCTCCGTTTTGCTTGCCGTTTGCGCCAGCCTGCCTTATTTGTCGTTCTGGTCGATATCACATCAGTACTTCAAAGAGAATTACAAACGTTTTTTTTCGTACTTTTTTTCGTACCCATAGAGTACTTAACCGTGTGATTTTTGATTTCTTGTACAAGGCCATTCTGGCCTCCGTTTTGCTTGCCGTTTGCGCCGGAGTGCCTTATTTATCGTTCTGGTCGATACCACATCAGTACTTCAAAGAGAATTACAAACGTTTTTTTTCGTACCCATAGAGTACTTAACTATGTGATTTTTGATTCCTTGTACAAGGCCATTCTGGCCTCCGTTTTGCTTGCCGTTTGCGCCGGCGTGCCTTATTTATCATTCTGGTCGATATCACATCAGTACTTCAAAAAGAATTACAAAAGTTTTTTTTCGTACTTTTTTCGTACCCATAGAGTACTTAACTGTGTCATTTTTGATTCCAAACAAGGCCATTCTGGCCTCCGTTTTGCTTGCCGTTTGCGCCGGCGTGCCTTTTTTATCGTTCTGGTCGATACCACATCAGTACATCAAAGAGAATTACAAACGTTTTTTTTCGTACTTTTTTTCGTACCCATAGAGTACTTAACGTGTGATTTTTGATTCCTTGTAGAAGGCCATTCGGCCTCCGTTTTGCTTGCCGTTTGCGCCGGCGTGCCTTATTTATCTTTCTGGTCGATATCACATCAGTACTTCAAAGAGAATTACAAACGTTTTTTTTCGTATTTTTTTCGTACCCATAGAGTACTTACCCGTGTTATTTTTGATTTCTTGTAAAAGGCCATTCTGGCCTCCGTTTTGCTTGCCGTTTGTGCCGGCGTGCCTTATTTATCTTTCTGGTCGATATCACATCAGTACTTCAAAGAGAATTACAAACGTTTTTATTTCGTACTTTTTTTGTACCCATAGAGTACTTAACTATGTGATTTTTGATTCCTTGTACAAGGCCATTCTGGCCTCCGTTTTGCTTGCCGTTTGCGCCGGCGTGCCTTATTTATCGTTCGGTCGATATCACATCAGTACTTCAAAGAGAATTACAAATGTTTTTTTTGTACTTTTTTTCGTACCCATAGAGTACTTAACGTGTGATTTTTGATTCCTTGTACAAGGCCATTCGGCCTCCGTTTTGCTTGCCGTTTGCGCCGGCGTGCCTTATTTGTCGTTCGGTCGATATCACATCGGTACTTCAAAGAGAATTACAAACATTTTTTTTCGTTCTATTTTTCGTACCCATAGAGTACTTAACTGTGTAATTTTTGATTTCTTGTAAAAGGCCATTCTGGCCTCCGTTTTGCTTTCCGTTTGCGCCGGCGTGCCTTATTTCTCGTTCTGGTCGATATCACATCAGTACTTCAAAGAGAATTACAAACGTTTTTTTCGTACTTTTTTTCGTACCCATAGAGTAATTAACTGTGTGATTTTTGATTTCTTGTACAAGTCCATTCTGGCCTCCGTTTTGCTTGCCGTTTGCACCGGCGTGCCTTATTTATCGTTCGGTCGATACCACATCGCACTTTCAAAGAGAATTACAAACGTTTTTTTTCGTACTTTTTTTCGTACCCATAGAGTACTTAATCGTGTGATTTTTGATTCCTTGTACAAGGCCATTCTAGCCTCCGTTTTGCTTGCCGTTTGCGCCGGCGTGCCTTATTTATCGTTCGGTCGATATCACATCGCACTTCAAAGAGAATTACAAACGTTTTTTTTCGTACTTTTTTTCGTACCCATAGAGTACTTAACTCGTGTAATTTTTGATTTCTTGTAAAAGGCCATTCGGCCTCCGTTTTGCTTGCCGTTTGCGCCGGCGTGCCTTATTTATCGTTCGGTCGATATCACATCGGTACTTCAAAGAGAATTACAAACGTTTTTTTTCGTACTTTTTTTCGTACCCATAGAGTACTTAACTGTGTGATTTTTGATTTCCATTAAAAGGCCATTCTGGCTTCCGTTTTGCTTGCCGTTTGCACCGGCGTGCCTTATTTATCGTTCTGGTCGATATCACATCAGTACTTCAAAGAGAATTACAAACGTTTTTTTTTTTTTTCGTACCCATAGAGTACTTAACTTGTGTGATTTTTAATTCCTTGTACAAGGCCATTCTGGCCTCCGTTTTGCTTGCCGTTTGCGCCGGCGTGCCTTATTTATCGTTCTGGTCGATATCACATCGGTACTTCAAAGATAATTACAAACGTTTTTTTCATACCCATAGAGTACTTAACGTGTGATTTTTGATTCCTTGTACAAGGCCATTCTGGCCTCCGTTTTGCTTGCCGTTTGCGCCGGCGTGCCTTATTTATCGTTCGGTCGATATCACATCGCACTTCAAAGAGAATTACAAACGTTTTTTTTCGTACTTTTTTTCGTACCCATAGAGTACTTAACTCGTGTGATTTTTGATTCCTTGTACAAGGCCATTCGGCCTCCGTTTTGTTTGCCGTTTGCGCCGGCCTGCCTTATTTGTCGTTCGGTCGATATCACATCAGTACTTCAAAGAGAATTACAAATGTTTTTTTTCGTTCTTTTTTTCGTACCCATAGAGTACTTAACGTCGTGTGATTTTTGATTCCTTGTACAAGGCCATTCGGCCTCCGTTTTGCTTGCCGTTTGCGCCGGCGTGCCTTATTTGTCGTTCTGGTCGATATCACATCAGTACTTCAAAGAGAATTACAAACGTTTTTTTCGTACTTTTTTTCGTACCCATAGAGTACTTAACTGTGTGATTTTTTATTTCTTGTACAAGGCCATTCTGGCCTCCGTTTTGCTTGCCGTTTGCGCCGGAGTGCCTTATTTATCGTTCTGGTCGATACCACATCAGTACTTTAAAGAGAATTACAAACGTTTTTTTTTCGTACTTTTTTTCGTACCCATAGAGTACTTAACCGTATGATTTTTGATTCCTTGTACACGGCCATTCTGGCCTCCGTTTTGCTTGCCGTTTGCGCCGGCGTGCCTTATTTATCATTCGGTCGATATCACATCGGTACTTCAAAGAGAATTACAAAAGTTTTTTTTCGTACTTTTTTTCGTACCGATAGAGTACTTAACCGTGTGATTTTTGATTCCTTGTACAAGGCCATTCTCGGCCTCCGTTTTGCTTGCCGTTTGCGCCGGCGTGCCTTTTTTATCGTTCGGTCGATATCACATCGGTACATCAAAGAGAATTACAAACGTTTTTTTTTTTGCGTACTTTTTTTCGTACCCATAGAGTACTTAATCGTGTGATTTTTGATTCCTTGTACAAGGCCATTCGGCCTCCGTTTTGCTTGCCGTTTGCGCCGGCGTGCCTTATTTATCGTTCGGTCGATATCACATCGGTACTTCAAAGAGAATTACAAACGTTTTTTTTACTTTTTTTCGTACCCATAGAGTACTTAACTTGTGTGATTTTTAATTCCTTGTACAAGGCCATTCGGCATCCGTTTTGCTTGCCGTTTGCGCCGGCGTGCCTTATTTATCGTTCGGTCGATATCACATCGGTACTTCAAAGATAATTACAAACGTTTTTTTCATACCCATAGAGTACTTAACTTGTGTGATTTTTGATTCCTTGTACAAGGCCATTCGGCCTCCGTTTTGTTTGCCGTTTGCGCCGGCGTGCCTTATTTGTCGTTCGGTCGATATCACATCGGTACTTCAAAGAGAATTACAAACGTTTTTTTTTGCGCCGGCGTGCCTTATTTATCATTACCGTTCGTCGTACTTTTTTTCGTACCCATAGAGTACTTAATCGTATGATTTTTTATTTCTTGTACAAGGCCATTCGGCCTCCGTTTTGCTTGCCGTTTGCGCCGGAGTGCCTTATTTATCGTTCGGTCGATACCACATCAGTACTTCAAAGAGAATTACAAAAGTTTTTTTTCGTACTTTTTTTCGTACCGATAGAGTACTTAACTGTGTGATATTTGATTCCTTGTACAAGGCCATTCTGACCTCCGTTTTGCTTGCCGTTTGCGCCGGCGTGCCTTATTTATCGTTCTGGTCGATATCACATCAGTACTTCAAAGAGAATTACAAACGTTTTTTTCGTACTTTTTTTCGTACCCATAGAGTACTTAACTGTATGATTTTTTATTTCTTGTACAAGGCCATTCTGGCCTCCGTTTTGCTTGCCGTTTGCGCCGGAGTGCCTTATTTATCGTTCTGGTCGATACCACATCAGTACTTTAAAGAGAATTACAAACGTTTTTTTTTCGTACTTTTTTTCGTACCCATAGAGTACTTAACTGTATGATTTTTGATTCCTTGTACACGGCCATTCTGGCCTCCGTTTTGCTTGTCCGTTTGCGCCGGCGTGCCTTATTTATCATTCTGGTCGATATCACATCAGTACTTCAAAGAGAATTACAAAAGTTTTTTTTCGTACTTTTTTTCGTACCGATAGAGTACTTAACTGTGTGATTTTTGATTCCTTGTACAAGGCCATTCTGGCCTCCGTTTTGCTTGCCGTTTGCGCCGGCGTGCCTTTTTTATCGTTCTGGTCGATATCACATCAGTACATCAAAGAGAATTACAAACGTTTTTTTTCGTACTTTTTTTCGTACCCATAGTACTTAACTGTGTGATTTTTGATTTCCATTAAAAGGCCATTCTGGCCTCCGTTTTGCTTGCCGTTTGCGCCGGCGTGCCTTATTTATCGTTCTGGTCGATATCACATCGGTACTTCAAAGAGAATTACAAACGTTTTTTTTTTTTCGTACCCATAGAGTACTTAACTCGTGTGATTTTTAATTCCTTGTACAAGGCCATTCTGGCCTCCGTTTTGCTTGCCGTTTGCGCCGGCGTGCCTTATTTATCGTTCTGGTCGATATCACATCAGTACTTCAAAGATAATTACAAACGTTTTTTTTCATACCCATAGAGTACTTAACTGTGTGATTTTTGATTCCTTGTACAAGGCCATTCTGGCCTCCGTTTTGTTTGCCGTTTGCGCCGGCCTGCCTTATTTGTCGTTCTGGTCGATATCACATCAGTACTTCAAAGAGAATTACAAACGTTTTTTTTCGTACTTTTTTTCGTACCCATAGAGTACTTAATCGTGTGATTTTTGATTCCTTGTACAAGGCCATTCGGCCTCCGTTTTGCTTGCGCTTTGCGCCGGCCTGCCTTATTTGTCGTTCGGTCGATATCACATCGGTACTTCAAAGAGAATTACAAACGTTTTTTTTCGTACTTTTTTTCGTACCCATAGAGTACTTAACGTGTGATTTTTGATTCCTTGTACAAGGCCATTCGACCTCCGTTTTGTTTGCCGTTTGCGCCGGCCTGCCTTATTTGTCGTTCGGTCGATATCACATCGGTACTTCAAAGAGAATTACAAACGTTTTTTTCGTACTTTTTTTCGTACCCATAGAGTACTTAACTCGTGTGATTTTTGATTCCTTGTACAAGGCCATTCGGCCTCCGTTTTGCTTGCCGTTTGCGCCGGCGTGCTTTATTTGTCGTTCGGTCGATATCACATCGGTACTTCAAAGAGAATTACAAAAGTTTTTTTTCGTACTTTTTTTCGTACCCATAGAGTACTTAACGTGTGATTTTTGATTCCTTGTACAAGGCCATTCGGCCTCCGTTTTGCTTGCCGTTTCCGCCGGCGTGCCTTATTTATCGTTCGGTCGATACCAAATCGCACGTCAAAGAGAATTACAAACGTTTTTTTTCGTACTTTTTTTCGTACCCATAGAGTACTTAACTCGTGTGATTTTTGATTCCTTGTACAAGGCCATTCTGGCCCCCGTTTTGCTTGCCGTTTGCGCCGGCGTGCCTTATTTATCATTCTGGTCGATATCACATCAGTACTTCAAAGAGAATTACAAAAGTTTTTTTTCGTACTTTTTTTCGTACTGATAGAGTACTTAACTGTGTGATTTTTGATTCCTTGTACAAGGCTATTCTGGCCTCCGTTTTGCTTGCCGTTTGCGCCGGCGTGCCTTTTTTATCGTTCTGGTCGATATCACATCAGTACATCAAAGAGAATTACAAACGTTTTTTTTCGTACTTTTTTTCGTACCCATAGAGTACTTAACTGTGTGATATTTGATTCCTTGTACAAGGCCATTCTGACCTCCGTTTTGCTTGCCGTTTGCGCCGGCGTGCCTTATTTATCGTTCTGGTCGATATCACATCAGTACTTCAAAGAGAATTACAAACGTTTTTTTCGTACTTTTTTTCGTACCCATAGAGTACTTAACTGTGTTATTTTTGATTCCTTGTACAAGGCCATTCTTGCCTCCGTTTTGCTTGCCGTTTGCGCTGCGTGCCTTATTTATCGTTCGGTCGATATCACATCGGTACTTCAAAGAGAATTACAAACGTTTTTTTTCGTACTTTTTTTCGTACCCATAGAGTACTTAACCGTGTGATTTTTGATTCCTTGTACAAGGCCATTCGGCCTCCGTTTTGCTTGCCGTTTGCGCCGGCGTGCTTTATTTGTCGTTCGGTCGGTATCACATCGGTACTTCAAAGAGAATTACAAAAGTTTTTTTTCGTACTTTTTTTCGTACCCATAGAGTACTTAACGTGTGATTTTTGATTCCTTGTACAAGGCCATTCGGCCTCCGTTTTGCTTGCCGTTTCCGCCGGCGTGCCTTATTTATCGTTCGGTCGATACCACATCAGTACTTCAAAGAGAATTACAAACGTTTTTTTTCGTACTTTTTTTCGTACCCATAGAGTACTTAACTGTGTGATTTTTGATTCCTTGTACAAGGCCATTCTGGCCCCCGTTTTGCTTGCCGTTTGCACCGGCGTGCCTTATTTATCATTATGGTCGATATCACATCAGTACTTCAAAGAGAATTACAAACGTTTTTTTTTCGTACTTTTTTCGTACCCATAGAGTACTTAACTGTGTGATTTTTGATTCCTTGTACAAGGCCATTATGGCCTCCGTTTTGCTTGCCGTTTGCGCCGGCGAGCCTTATTTATCGTTCTGGTCGATATCACATCAGTACTTCAAAGAGAATTACAAACATTTTTTTTCGCACTTTTTTTGTACCCACAGAGTACTTAACTGTGTGATTTTTGATTCCTTGTACAAGGCCATTCTCCTCTCGTTTTGCTTGCCGTTTGCGCCGGCATGCCTTATTTATCGTTCGGTCGATATCACATCAGTATTTCAAAGAGAATTACAAACGTTTTTTTTCGTACTTTTTTTCGTACCCATAGAGTACTTAACTGTGTGATTTTTGATTCCTTGTACAAGGCCATTCTGGCCTCCGTTTGCGCCGGCGTGCTTTATTTGTCGTTCTGGTCGATATCACATCAGTACTTCAAAGAGAATTACAAAAGTTTTTTTTCGTACTTTTTTTTTGTACCCATAGAGTACTTAACTGTGTGATTTTTGATTCCTTGTACAAGGCCATTCTGGCCTCCGTTTTGCTTGCCGTTTCCGCCGGCGTGCCTTATTTATCGTTCTGGTCGATACCACATCAGTACTTCAAAGAGAATTACAAACGTTTTTTTCGTACTTTTTTTCGTACCCATAGAGTACTTAACTTGTGTTTTTTTGATTCCTTGTACAAGGCCATTCTTGCCTCCGTTTTGCTTGCCGTTTGCGCCGGCGTGCCTTATTTATCGTTCTGGTCGATATCACATCAGTACTAAAGAGAATTACAAATATTTTTTTTCGTACCCATAGAGTACTTAACTGTGTGATTTTTGATTCTTTGTACAAGGCCATTCTGGCCTCCGTTTTGCTTGCCATTTGCGCCGGCGTGCCTTATTTATCGTTCTGGTCGATACCACATCAGTACTTTAAAGAGAATTACAAACGTTTTTTTTTCGTACTTTTTTTCGTACCCATAGAGTACTTAACTGTGTGATTTTTGATTCCTTGTACAAGGCCATTCTGGCCTCCGTTTTGCTTGCCGTTTGCGCCGGCCTGCCTTATTTGTCGTTCTGGTCGATATCACATCGGTACTTCAAAGAGAATTACAAACGTTTTTTTTCGTACTTTTTTTCGTACCCATAGAGTACTTAACTGTGTGATTTTTGATTCCTTGTACAAGGCCATTATGGCCTCCGTTTTGCTTGCCGTTTGCGCCGGCGAGCCTTATTTATCGTTATGGTCGATATCACATCAGTACTTCAAAGAGAATTACAAACATTTTTTTTCGCACTTTTTTTGTACCCACAGAGTACTTAACTGTGTGATTTTTGATTCCTTGTACAAGGCCATTCTGGCCTCTGTTTTGCTTGCCGTTTGCGCCGGCATGCCTTATTTATCGTTCTGGTCGATATCACATCAGTATTTCAAAGAGAATTACAAACGTTTTTTTTCGTACTTTTTTTCGTACCCATAGAGTACTTAACTGTATGATTTTTTATTTCTTGTACAAGGCCATTCTGGCCTCCGTTTTGCTTGCCGTTTGCGCCGGAGTGCCTTATTTATCGTTCTGGTCGATACCACATCAGTACTTTAAAGAGAATTACAAACGTTTTTTTTTCGTACTTTTTTTCGTACCCATAGAGTACTTAACTGTATGATTTTTGATTCCTTGTACACGGCCATTCTGGCCTCCGTTTTGCTTTCCGTTTGCGCCGGCGTGCCTTATTTATCATTCTGGTCGATATCACATCAGTACTTCAAAGAGAATTACAAAAGTTTTTTTTCGTACTTTTTTTCGTACCGATAGAGTACTTAACTGTGTGATTTTTGATTCCTTGTACAAGGCCATTCGGCCTCCGTTTTGCTTGCCGTATGCGCCGGCGTGCCTTTTTTATCGTTCTGGTCGATATCACATCAGTACATCAAAGAGAATTACAAACGTTTTTTTTCGTACTTTTTTTCGTACCCATAGTACTTAACTGTGTGATTTTTGATTTCCATTAAAAGGCCATTCTGGCCTCCGTTTTGCTTGCCGTTTGCGCCGGCGTGCCTTATTTATCGTTCTGGTCGATATCACATCAGTACTTCAAAGAGAATTACAAACGTTTTTTTTCGTACCCATAGAGTACTTAACTGTGTGATTTTTAATTCCTTGTACAAGGCCATTCTGGCCTCCGTTTTGCTTGCCGTTTGCGCCGACGTGCCTTATTTATCGTTCTGGTCGATATCACATCCATACTTCAAAGATAATTACAAACGTTTTTTTTCATACTCATAGAGTACTCAACGGTGTGATTTTTGATTCCTTGTACAAGGCCATTCTGGCCTCCGTTTTGCTTGCCATTTGCGCCGGTGTGCCTTATTTGTCGTTCTGGTCGATATCACATCGCACTTCAAAGAGAATTACAAACGTTTTTTTTCGTACTTTTTTTCGTACCCATAGAGTACTTAACTGTGTGATTTTTGATTCCTTGTACAAGGCCATTCGGCCTCCGTTTTGCTTGCCGTTTGCGCCGGCCTGCCTTATTTGTCGTTCGGTCGATATCACATCGGTACTTCAAAGAGAATTACAAACGTTTTTTTTCGTACTTTTTTTCGTACCAATAGAGTACTTAACTGTGTGATTTTTGATTCCTTGTACAAGGCCATTCGACCTCCGTTTTGTTTGCCGTTTGCGCCGGCCTGCCTTATTTTTCGTTCGGTCGATATCACATCGCATACTTCAAAGAGAATTACAAACGTTTTTTTTCGTACTTTTTTTCGTACCCATAGAGTACTTAACGTGTGATTTTTGATTCCTTGTACAAGGCCATTCGGCCTCCGTTTTGCTTGCCGTTTGCGCCGGCGTGCTTTATTTGTCGTTCGGTCGATATCACATCGCACTTCAAAGAGAATTACAAAAGTTTTTTTTCGTACTTTTTTTCGTACCCATAGAGTACTTAACTGTGTGATTTTTGATTCCTTGTACAAGGACATTCAGGCCTCCGTTTTGCTTGCCGTTTCCGCCGGCGTGCCTTATTTATCGTTCGGTCGATACCAAATCGCACTTCAAAGAGAATTACAAACGTTTTTTTTCGTACTTTTTTTCGTACCCATAGAGTACTTAACGTGTGATTTTTGATTCCTTGTACAAGGCCATTCGCCCCCGTTTTGCTTGCCGTTTGCGCCGGCGTGCCTTATTTATCATTCGGTCGATATCACATCGCATTTCAAAGAGAATTACAAAAGTTTTTTTTCGTACTTTTTTTCGTACCGATAGAGTACTTAACTCGTGTGATTTTTGATTCCTTGTACAAGGCTATTCGCCTCCGTTTTGCTTGCCGTTTGCGCCGGCGTGCCTTTTTTATCGTTCGGTCGATATCACATCGGTACATCAAAGAGAATTACAAACGTTTTTTTTCGTACTTTTTTTCGTACCCATAGAGTACTTAACTGTGATATTTGATTCCTTGTACAAGGCCATTCGACCTCCGTTTTGCTTGCCGTTTGCGCCGGCGTGCCTTATTTATCGTTCGGTCGATATCACATCGCACTTCAAAGAGAATTACAAACGTTTTTTTCGTACTTTTTTTCGTACCCATAGAGTACTTAACTCGTGTTATTTTTGATTCCTTGTACAAGGCCATTCTTGCCTCCGTTTTGCTTGCCGTTTGCGCTGCGTGCCTTATTTATCGTTCGGTCGATATCACATCGCACTTCAAAGAGAATTACAAACGTTTTTTTTCGTACTTTTTTTCGTACCCATAGAGTACTTAACTCGTGTGATTTTTGATTCCTTGTACAAGGCCATTCGGCCTCCGTTTTGCTTGCCGTTTGCGCCGGCGTGCTTTATTTGTCGTTCGGTCGATATCACATCGCACTTCAAAGAGAATTACAAAAGTTTTTTTTCGTACTTTTTTTCGTACCCATAGAGTACTTAACTCGTGTGATTTTTGATTCCTTGTACAAGGCCATTCTCGGCCTCCGTTTTGCTTGCCGTTTCCGCCGGCGTGCCTTATTTATCGTTCGGTCGATACCACATCGCACTTCAAAGAGAATTACAAACGTTTTTTTTTCGTACTTTTTTTCGTACCCATAGAGTACTTAACTGTGTGATTTTTGATTCCTTGTACAAGGCCATTCTGGCCCCCGTTTTGCTTGCCGTTTGCACCGGCGTGCCTTATTTATCATTATGGTCGATATCACATCAGTACTTCAAAGAGAATTACAAACGTTTTTTTTTCGTACTTTTTTCGTACCCATAGAGTACTTAACTGTGTGATTTTTGATTCCTTGTACAAGGCCATTATGGCCTCCGTTTTGCTTGCCGTTTGCGCCGGCGAGCCTTATTTATCGTTCTGGTCGATATCACATCAGTACTTCAAAGAGAATTACAAACATTTTTTTTCGCACTTTTTTTGTACCCACAGAGAACTTAACTATGTGATTTTTGATTCCTTGTACAAGGCCATTCTGGCCTCTGTTTTGCTTGCCGTTTGCGCCGGCATGCCTTATTTATCGTTCTGGTCGATATCACATCAGTATTTCAAAGAGAATTACAAACGTTTTTTTTTCGTACTTTTTTTCGTACCCATAGAGTACTTAACTTGTGTGATTTTTGATTCCTTGTACAAGGCCATTCGGCCTCCGTTTTGCTTGCCGTTTGCGCCGGCGTGCTTTATTTGTCGTTCGGTCGATATCACATCGCACTTCAAAGAGAATTACAAAAGTTTTTTTTCGTACTTTTTTTTCGTACCCATAGAGTACTTAACTGTGTGATTTTTGATTCCTTGTACAAGGCCATTCTGGCCTCCGTTTTGCTTGCCGTTTCCGCCGGCGTGCCTTATTTATCGTTCTGGTCGATACCACATCAGTACTTCAAAGAGAATTACAAACGTTTTTTTCGTACTTTTTTTCGTACCCATAGAGTACTTAACTGTGTTATTTTTGATTCCTTGTACAAGGCCATTCTTGCCTCCGTTTTGCTTGCCGTTTGCGCCGGCGCGCCTTATTTATCGTTCTGGTCGATATCACATCAGTACTAAAGAGAATTACAAATATTTTTTTTCGTACCCATAGAGTACTTAACTGTGTGATTTTTGATTCTTTGTACAAGGCCATTCTGGCCTCCGTTTTGCTTGCCATTTGCGCCGGCGTGCCTTATTTATCGTTCGGTCGATACCACATCGGTACTTTAAAGAGAATTACAAACGTTTTTTTTCGTACTTTTTTTCGTACCCATAGAGTACTTAACGTGTGATTTTTGATTCCTTGTACAAGGCCATTCGGCCTCCGTTTTGCTTGCCGTTTGCGCCGGCGTGCCTTATTTGTCGTTCGGTCGATATCACATCAGTACTTCAAAGAGAATTACAAACGTTTTTTTTTCGTACTTTTTTTCGTACCCATAGAGTACTTAACCGTGTGATTTTTGATTCCTTGTACAAGGCCATTCTGGCCTCCGTTTTGCTTGCCGTTTGCGCCGGCGAGCCTTATTTATCGTTCGGTCGATATCACATCGCACTTCAAAGAGAATTACAAACATTTTTTTTCGCACTTTTTTTGTACCCACAGAGTACTTAACGTGTGATTTTTGATTCCTTGTACAAGGCCATTCTCGCCTCTCGTTTTGCTTGCCGTTTGCGCCGGCATGCCTTATTTATCGTTCGGTCGATATCACATCGGTATTTCAAAGAGAATTACAAACGTTTTTTTTCGTACTTTTTTTCGTACCCATAGAGTACTTAACCGTGTGATTTTTGATTCCTTGTACAAGGCCATTCGGCCTCCGTTTTGCTTGCCGTTTGCGCCGGCGTGCTTTATTTGTCGTTCGGTCGATATCACATCGCACTTCAAAGAGAATTACAAAAGATTTTTTTCGTACTTTTTTTTCGTACCCATAGAGTACTTAACGTGTGATTTTTGATTCCTTGTACAAGGCCATTCGGCCTCCGTTTTGCTTGCCGTTTCCGCCGGCGTGCCTTATTTATCGTTCGGTCGATACCACATCAGTACTTCAAAGAGAATTACAAACGTTTTTTCGTACTTTTTTTCGTACCCATAGAGTACTTAACTGTGTTATTTTTGATTCCTTGTACAAGGCCATTCTTGCCTCCGTTTTGATTGCCGTTTGCGCCGGCGTGCCTTATTTATCGTTCTGGTCGATATCACATCGGTACTTTCAAAGAGAATTACAAATATTTTTTTTTTCGTACTTTTTTTCGTACCCATAGAGTACTTAACGTGTGATTTTTGATTCTTTGTACAAGGCCATTCTGGC
Source organism: Gentiana straminea (assembly GCA_036785695.1). Taxonomy (NCBI): domain Eukaryota; kingdom Viridiplantae; phylum Streptophyta; class Magnoliopsida; order Gentianales; family Gentianaceae; genus Gentiana; species Gentiana straminea. The sequence continues at coordinate 44,949 of JAVUPR010000133.1, read as the reverse complement.
CTCCGTTTTGCTTGCCATTTGCGCCGGCGTGCCTTATTTATCGTTCGGTCAATACCACATCGTACTTTAAAGAGAATTACAAACGTTTTTTTTTACTTTTTTTCGTACCCATAGAGTACTTAACTCGTGTGATTTTTGATTCCTTGTACAAGGCCATTCGGCCTCCGTTTTGCTTGCCGTTTGCGCCGGCGTGCCTTATTTGTCGTTCGGTCGATATCACATCGCACTTCAAAGAGAATTACAAAAGTTTTTTTTCGTACTTTTTTTTCGTACCGATAGAGTACTTAACTCGTGTGATTTTTGATTCCTTGTACAAGGCCATTCGGCCTCCGTTTTGCTTGCCGTTTGCGCCGGCGTGCCTTATTTATCGTTCGGTCGATATCACATCGGTACTTCAAAGAGAATTACAAACGTTTTTTTCGTACTTTTTTTTTCGTACCCATAGAGTACTTAACTCGTGTGATTTTTGATTTCTTGTACAAGGCCATTCTGGCCTCCGTTTTGCTTGCCGTTTGCGCCGGCGTGCCTTATTTATCGTTCTGGTCGATATCACATCAGTACTTCAAAGAGAATTACAAACATTATTTTTCGCACTTTTTTTCGTACCCATATAGTACTTAACTGTGTGATTTTTGATTCCTTGTACAAGGCCATTCTGGCCTCTGTTTTGCTTGCCGTTTGTGCCGGCATGCCTTATTTATCGTTCGGTCGATATCGACATCGGTACTTCAAAGAGAATTACAAACGTTTTTTTTCGTACTTTTTTTCGTACCCATAGAGTACTTAACTGTGAGATTTTTTATTCCTTGTACAAGGCCATTCTGGCCTCCGTTTTGCTTGCCGTTTGCGCCGGCGTGCTTTATTTGTCGTTCTGGTCGATATCACATTAGTACTTCAAAGAGAATTACAAAAGTTTTTTTTCGTACTTTTTTTCGTACCCATAGAGTACTTAACTGTGTGATTTTTGATTCCTTGTACAAGGCCATTCTGGCCTCCGTTTTGCTTGCCGTTTCCGCCGGCGTGCCTTATTTATCGTTCGGTCGATACCACATCGCACTTCAAAGAGAATTACAAACGTTTTTTTTTGTACTTTTTTTCGTACCCATAGAGTACTTAACCGTGTGATTTTTGATTCCTTGTACAAGGCCATTCGGCCCCCGTTTTGATTGCCGTTTGCACCGGCGTGCCTTATTTATCATTATGGTCGATATCACATCAGTACTTCAAAGAGAATTACAAACGTTTTTTTTTCGTACTTTTTTCGTACCCATAGAGTACTTAACTGTGTGATTTTTGATTCCTTGTACAAGGCCATTATGGCCTCCGTTTTGCTTGCCGTTTGCGCCGGCGAGCCTTATTTATCGTTCTGGTCGATATCACATCGCACTTCAAAGGGAATTACAAACGTTTTTTTTCGTACTTTTTTTCGTACCCATAGAGTACTTAATCGTGTGATTTTTGATTCCTTGTACAAGGCCATTCTGGCCCCCGTTTTGCTTGCCGTTTGCACCGGCGTGCTTTATTTATCATTATGGTCGATATCACATCGCACTTCAAAGAGAATTACAAACGTTTTTTTTCGTACTTTTTTTCGTACCCATAGAGTACTTAACCGTGTGATTTTTGATTCCTTGTACAAGGCCATTCGGCCTCCGTTTTGCTTGCCGTTTGCGCCGGCGTGCCTTATTTGTCGTTCGGTCGATATCACATCGGTACTTCAAAGAGAATTACAAACGTTTTTTTCGTACTTTTTTTGTACCATAGAGTACTTAACTGTGTGATTATTGAATTCTTGTACAAGGCCATTCGGCCTCCGTTTTGCTTGCCGTTTGCGCCGGAGTGCCTTATTTATCGTTCGGTCGATACCACATCAGTACTTCAAAGAGAATTACAAATGTTTTTTTTTAGTACTTTTTTTCGTACCCATAGAGTACTTAACGTGTGATTTTTGATTCCTTGTACAAGGCCATTCGGCCTCCGTTTTGCTTGCCGTTTGCGCCGGCGTGCCTTATTTATCATTCGGTCGATATCACATCGACTTCAAAGAGAATTACAAAAGTTTTTTTTCGTACTTTTTTTTCGTACCGATAGAGTACTTAACTCGTGTGATTTTTGATTCCATGTACAAGGCCATTCTGGCCTCCGTTTTGCTTGCCGTTTGCGCCGGCGTGCCTTTTTTATCGTTCTGGTCGATATCACATCAGTACATCAAAGAGAATTACAAACATTTTTTTTCGTACTTTTTTTCGTACCCATAGAGTACTTAACTATGTGATTTTTGATTTCTTGTACAAGGCCATTCTGGCCTCCGTTTTGCTTGCCGTTTGCGCCGGCGTGCCTTATTTATCGTTCGGTCGATATCACATCGCACTTCAAAGAGAATTACAAACATTATTTTTCGCACTTTTTTTCGTACCCATATAGTACTTAACCGTGTGATTTTTGATTCCTTGTACAAGGCCATTCGGCTCTCGTTTTGCTTGCCGTTTGCGCCGGCATGCCTTATTTATCGTTCGGTCGATATCACATCGCATACTTCAAAGAGAATTACAAACGTTTTTTTGTACTTTTTTTCGTACCCATAGAGTACTTAACCGTGTGATTTTTGATTCCTTGTACAAGGCCATTCGGCCTCCGTTTTGCTTGCCGTTTCCGCCGGCGTGCCTTATTTATCGTTCGGTCGATACCACATCGCACTTCAAAGAGAATTACAAACGTTTTTTTTTGTACTTTTTTTCGTACCCATAGAGTACTTAACGTGTGATTTTTGATTCCTTGTACAAGGCCATTCTGGCCCCCGTTTTGCTTGCCGTTTGCACCGGCGTGCCTTATTTATCATTATGGTCGATATCACATCAGTACTTCAAAGAGAATTACAAACGTTTTTTTTCGTACTTTTTTCGTACCCATAGAGTACTTAACTGTGTGATTTTTGATTCCTTGTACAAGGCCATTATGGCCTCCGTTTTGCTTGCCGTTTGCGCCGGCGAGCCTTATTTATCGTTCTGGTCGATATCACATCAGTACTTCAAAGGGAATTACAAACGTTTTTTTTCGTACTTTTTTTCGTACCCATAGAGTACTTAACTGTGTGATTTTTGATTCCTTGTACAAGGCCATTCGCCCCGTTTTGCTTGCCGTTTGCACCGGCGTGCCTTATTTATCATTATGGTCGATATCACATCGCACTTCAAAGAGAATTACAAACGTTTTTTTTCGTACTTTTTTTCGTACCCATAGAGTACTTAATCGTGTGATTTTTTATTCCTTGTACAAGGCCATTCTGGCCTCCGTTTTGCTTGCCGTTTGCGCCGGCGTGCCTTATTTGTCGTTCTGGTCGATATCACATCAGTACTTCAAAGAGAATTACAAACGTTTTTTTCGTACTTTTTTTGTACCATAGAGTACTTAACTGTGTGATTATTGAATTCTTGTACAAGGCCATTCTGGCCTCCGTTTTGCTTGCCGTTTGCGCCGGAGTGCCTTATTTATCGTTCTGGTCGATACCACATCAGTACTTCAAAGAGAATTACAAACGTTTTTTTTTCGTACTTTTTTTCGTACCCATAGAGTACTTAACTTGTGTGATTTTTGATTCCTTGTACAAGGCCATTCTCGGCCTCCGTTTTGCTTGCCGTTTGCGCCGGCGTGCCTTATTTATCATTCGTCGATATCACATCGGTACTTCAAAGAGAATTACAAAAGTTTTTTTTCGTACTTTTTTTCGTACCGATAGAGTACTTAACTCGTGTGATTTTTGATTCCATGTACAAGGCCATTCGGCCTCCGTTTTGCTTGCCGTTTGCGCCGGCGTGCCTTTTTTATCGTTCTGGTCGATATCACATCAGTACATCAAAGAGAATTACAAACGTTTTTTTTCGTACTTTTTTTCGTACCCATAGAGTACTTAACTGTGTGATTTTTGATTCCTTGTACAAGGCCATTCGGCCTCCGTTTTGCTTGCCGTTTGCGCCGGCGTGCCTTATTTATCATTCGGTCGATATCACATCGCACTTCAAAGAGAATTACAAACGTTTTTTTCGTACTTTTTTTCGTACCCATAGAGTACTTAACTCGTGTTATTTTTGATTCCTTGTACTAGGCCATTCTTGCCTCCGTTTTGCTTGCCGTTTGCGCCGGCGTGCCTTATTTATCGTTCTGGTCGATATCACATCTGTACTTCAAAGAGAATTACAAACATTATTTTTCGCACTTTTTTTCGTACCCATATAGTACTTAACTGTGTGATTTTTGATTCCTTGTACAAGGCCATTCTGGCCTCTGTTTTGCTTGCCGTTTGCGCCGGCATGCCTTATTTATCGTTCTGGTCGATATCACATCAGTACTTCAAAGAGAATTACAAACGTTTTTTTTCGTACTTTTTTTCGTACCCATAGAGTACTTAACTGTGTGATTTTTGATTCCTTGTACAAGGCTATTCTGGCCTCCGTTTTGCTTGCCGTTTGCGCCGGCGTGCTTTATTTGTCGTTCTGGTCGATATCACATCAGTACTTCAAAGAGAATTACAAAAGTTTTTTTTCGTACTTTTTTTCGTACCCATAGAGTACTTAACTGTGTGATTTTTGATTCCTTGTACAAGGCCATTCTGGCCTCCGTTTTGCTTGCCGTTTCCGCCGGCGTGCCTTATTTATCGTTCTGGTCGATACCACATCAGTACTTCAAAGAGAATTACAAACGTTTTTTTTTGTACTTTTTTTCGTACCCATAGAGTACTTAACTGTGTGATTTTTGATTCCTTGTACAAGGCCATTCTGGCCCCCGTTTTGCTTGCCGTTTGCACCGGCGTGCCTTATTTATCATTATGGTCGATATCACATCAGTACTTCAAAGAGAATTACAAACGTTTTTTTTCGTACTTTTTTCGTACCCATAGAGTACTTAACTGTGTGATTTTTGATTCCTTGTACAAGGCCATTATGGCCTCCGTTTTGCTTGCCGTTTGCGCCGGCGAGCCTTATTTATCGTTCTGGTCGATATCACATCGCACTTCAAAGGGAATTACAAACGTTTTTTTTTGCGTACTTTTTTTCGTACCCATAGAGTACTTAACTGTGTGATTTTTGATTCCTTGTACAAGGCCATTCTGGCCCCCGTTTTGCTTGCCGTTTGCACCGGCGTGCCTTATTTATCATTATGGTCGATATCACATCAGTACTTCAAAGAGAATTACAAACGTTTTTTTTCGTACTTTTTTTCGTACCCATAGAGTACTTAACTGTGTGATTTTTTATTCCTTGTACAAGGCCATTCTGGCCTCCGTTTTGCTTGCCGTTTGCGCCGGCGTGCCTTATTTGTCGTTCTGGTCGATATCACATCAGTACTTCAAAGAGAATTACAAACGTTTTTTTCGTACTTTTTTTGTACCATAGAGTACTTAACTGTGTGATTATTGAATTCTTGTACAAGGCCATTCTGGCCTCCGTTTTGCTTGCCGTTTGCGCCGGAGTGCCTTATTTATCGTTCTGGTCGATACCACATCGCATTCAAAGAGAATTACAAACGTTTTTTTTCGTACTTTTTTTCGTACCCATAGAGTACTTAACGTGTGATTTTTGATTCCTTGTACAAGGCCATTCGGCCTCCGTTTTGCTTGCCGTTTGCGCCGGCGTGCCTTATTTATCATTCGGTCGATATCACATCGCACTTCAAAGAGAATTACAAAAGTTTTTTTTCGTACTTTTTTTTCGTACCGATAGAGTACTTAACGTGTGATTTTTGATTCCATGTACAAGGCCATTCTCGGCCTCCGTTTTGCTTGCCGTTTGCGCCGGCGTGCTTTTTATCGTTCGGTCGATATCACATCGGTACATCAAAGAGAATTACAAACGTTTTTTTTCGTACTTTTTTTCGTACCCATAGAGTACTTAACGTGTGATTTTTGATTCCTTGTACAAGGCATTCGGCCTCCGTTTTGCTTGCCGTTTGCGCCGGCGTGCCTTATTTATCATTCTGGTCGATATCGCATCAGTACTTCAAAGAGAATTACAAACGTTTTTTTCGTACTTTTTTTCGTACCCATAGAGTACTTAACTGTGTTATTTTTGATTCCTTGTACTAGGCCATTCTTGCCTCCGTTTTGCTTGCCGTTTGCGCCGGCGTGCCTTATTTATCGTTCTGGTCGATATCACATCAGTACTTCAAAGAGAATTACAAACATTTTTTTTCGTACTTTTTTCGTACCCATAGAGTACTTAACGTGTGATTTTTGATTCTTTGTACAAGGCCATTCTCGGCCTCCGTTTTGCTTGCCGTTTGCGCCGGCGTGCCTTATTTATCGTTCGGTCGATATCACATCGCACTTCAAAGAGAATTACAAACGTTTTTTTTCGTACTTTTTTTCGTACCCATAGAGTACTTAACTCGTGTGATTTTTGATTCCTTGTACAAGGCCATTCGGCCTCCGTTTTGCTTGCCGTTTGCGCCGGCGTGCCTTATTTGTCGTTCGGTCGATATCACATCGCATACTTCAAAGAGAATTACAAACGATTTTTTTCGTACTTTTTTTCGTACCTATAGAGTACTTAACCGTGTGATTTTTGATTCCTTGTACAAGGCCATTCGGCCTCCGTTTTGCTTGCCGTTTGCGCCGGCGTGCCTTATTTCTCGTTCGGTCGATATCACATCGCACTTCAAAGAGAATTACAAACGTTTTTTTCGTACTTTTTTTTCGTACCCATAGAGCACTTAACGTGTGATTTTTGATTTCTTGTACAAGGCCATTCTGGCCTCCGTTTTGCTTGCCGTTTGCGCCGGCGTGCCTTATTTATCGTTCTGGTCGATATCACATCAGTACTTCAAAGAGAATTACAAACACTTTTTTTCGCACTTTTTTTCGCACTTTTTTCGTACCCATAGAGTCCTTAACTGTGTGATTTTTGATTCCTTGTACAAGACCATTCTGGCCACTGTTTTGCTTGCCGTTTGCGCCGGCATGCCTTATTTATCGTTCTGGTCGATATCACATCAGTACTTCAAAGAGGATTACAAACGTTTTTTTCGGACTTTTTTTCGTACCCATAGAGTACTTAACGTGTGATTTTTGATTCCTTGTTCAAGGCCATTCGGCCTCCGTTTTGTTTGCCGTTTGCGCCGGCGTGCTTTATTTGTCGTTCTGGTCGATATCACATCGCATACTTCAAAGAGAATTACAAAAGTTTTTTTCGTACTTTTTCGTACCCATAGAGTACTTAACTGTGTGATTTTTGATTCCTTGTACAAGGCCATTCTGGCCTCCGTTTTGCTTGCCGTTCCCGCCGGCGTGCCTTATTTATCGTTCGGTCGATACCACATCGCATACTTCAAAGAGAATTACAAACGTTTTTTTTCGTACTTTTTTTCGTACCCATAGAGTACTTAACTGTGTGATTTTTGATTCCTTGTACAAGGCCATTCTGGCCCCCGTTTTGCTTGCCGTTTGCACCGGCGTGCCTTATTTATCATTATGGTCGATATCACATCGCACTTCAAAGAGAATTACAAGCGTTTTTTTTCGTACTTTTTTTCGTACCCATAGAGTACTTAACTCGTGTGATTTTTGATTCCTTGTACGAGGCCTTTCGGCCTCCGTTTTGCTTGCCGTTTGCGCCGGCGTGCCTTATTTATCATTCGGTCGATATCACATCGCACTTCAAAGAGAATTAAAAAGTTTTTTTTCGTACTTTTTTTCGTACCCATAGAGTACTTAACTCGTGTGATTTTTGATTCCTTGTACGACGCCATTCTGGCCTCCGTTTTGCTTGCCGTTTGCGCCGGCGTACCTTATTTATCGTTCGGTCGATATCACACGGGAAGTACTTCAAAGAGAATTACAAACGTTTTTTTTCGTACTTTTTTTCGTACCCATAGAGTGCTTAACTGTGTGATTTTTGATTCCTTGTACAAGGCCACAAGGCCATTCTGGCCTCCGTTTTGCTTGCCGTTTGCGCCGGCGTGCCTTATTTATCGTTCTGGTCGATATCACATCGCACTTCAAAGAGAATTACAAACGTTTTTTTTCGTACTTTTTTTCGTACCCACGAGTACTTAACTGCGTGTGATTTTTGATTTCTTGTTCAAGGCCATTCGTCGCCTCCGTTTTGCTTGCCGTTTGCGCCGGCGTGCCTTATTTATCGTTCGGTCGATATCACATCGGTACTTCAAAGAGAATTACAAACGTTTTTTTTCATACTTTTTTTCGTACCCATAGAGTACTTAACCGTGTGATTTTTGGTTCCTTGTACAAGGCCATTCTGGCCTCCGTTTTGCTTTCCGTTTGCGCCGGCGTGCCTGATTTATCGTTCGGTCGATATCACATCAGTACTTCAAAGAGAATTACAAAAGTTTTTTTTCGTACTTTTTTCGTACCCATAGAGTACTTAACTGTGTGATTTTTCATTCCTTGTACAATGCCATTCTGGCCTCTGTTTTGCTTGCCGTTTGCGCCGGCGTGCCTTATTTATCGTTCGGGTCGATATCACATCAGTACTTCAAAGAGAATTACAAACATTTTTTTCGTACTTTTTTTCGTACCCATAGAGTACTTAACTGTGTGATTTTTGATTCCTTATACAAGGCCATTCTGGCCTCCGTTTTGTTTGCCGTTTGCGCCGGCGTGAATTATTTATCGTTCGGTCGATATCACATCGCACTTCAAAGAGAATTACAAACGTTTTTTTTCGTACTTTTTTTCGTACCCATAGAGTACTTAACTCGTGTGATTTTTGATTCCTTGTACGAGGCCTTTCTCGGCCTCCGTTTTGCTTGCCGTTTGCGCCGGCGTGCCTTATTTATCGTTCGGTCGATATCACATCGCACTTCAAAGAGAATTACAAAAGTTTTTTTTCGTACTTTTTTTCGTACCCATAGAGTACTTAACTGTGTGATTTTTGATTCCTTGTACAAGGCCATTCTGGCCCCCGTTTTGCTTGCCGTTTGCACCGGCGTGCCTTATTTATCATTATGGTCGATATCACATCAGTACTTCAAAGAGAATTACAAACGTTTTTTTTCGTACTTTTTTCGTACCCATAGAGTACTTAACTGTGTGATTTTTGATTCCTTGTACAAGGCCATTTTGGCCTCCGTTTTGCTTGCCGTTTGCGCCGGCGAGCCTTATTTATCGTTCTGGTCGATATCACATCGCACTTCAAAGAGAATTACAAACGTTTTTTTTCGTACTTTTTTTCGTACCCATAGAGTACTTAACTGTGTGATTTTTGATTCCTTGTACAAGGCCATTCTGGCCCCCGTTTTGCTTGCCGTTTGCACCGGCGTGCCTTATTTATCATTATGGTCGATATCACATCAGCACTTCAAAGAGAATTACAAACGTTTTTTTTCGTACTTTTTTTCGTACCCATAGAGTACTTAACCGTGTGATTTTTGATTCATTGTACAAGGCCATTCTGGCCTCCGTTTTGCTTGCCGTTTGCGCCGGCGTGCCTTATTTGTCGTTCTGGTCGATATCACATCACTACTTCAAAGAGAATTACAAACGTTTTTTTCGTACTTTTTTTCGTACCATAGAGTACTTAACTGTGTGATTTTTGAATTCTTGTACAAGGCCATTCTGGCCTCCGTTTTGCTTGCCGTTTGCGCCGGAGTGCCTTATCTATCGTTCTGGTCGATACCACATCAGTACTTCAAAGAGAATTACAAACTTTTTTTTTCGTACTTTTTTTCGTACCCATAGAGTACTTAACTGTGTGATTTTTGATTCCTTGTACAAGGCCATTCGGCCTCCGTTTTGCTTGCCGTTTGCGCCGGCGTGCCTTATTTATCATTCTGGTCGATATCACATCAGTACTTCAAAGAGAATTACAAAAGTTTTTTTTCGTACTTTTTTTCGTACCGATAGAGTACTTAACTGTGTGATTTTTGATTCCTTGTACAAGGCCATTCTGGCCTCCGTTTTGCTTGCCGTTTGCGCCGGCGTGCCTTTTTTATCGTTCTGGTCGATATCACATCAGTACATCAAAGAGAATTACAAACGTTTTTTTTCGTACTTTTTTTCGTACCCATAGAGTACTTAACTGTGTGATTTTTGATTCCTTGTACAAGGCCATTCGGCCTCCGTTTTGCTTGCCGTTTGCGCCGGCGTGCCTTTTTATCGTTCGGTCGATATCACATCGGTACATCAAAGAGAATTACAAACGTTTTTTTTCGTACTTTTTTTTTCGTACCCATAGAGTACTTAACGTGTGATTTTTGATTCCTTGTACAAGGCCATTCGCCTCCGTTTTGCTTGCCGTTTGCGCCGGCGTGCCTTATTTATCGTTCGGTCGATATCACATCGCACTTCAAAGAGAATTACAAACGTTTTTTTCGTACTTTTTTTCGTACCCATAGAGTACTTAACTGTGTTATTTTTGATTCCTTGTACTAGGCCATTCTTGCCTCCGTTTTGCTTGCCGTTTGCGCCGGCGTGCCTTATTTATCGTTCTGGTCGATATCACATCAGTACTTCAAAGAGAATTACAAACATTTTTTTTCGTACTTTTTTCGGTACCCATAGAGTACTTAACTGTGTGATTTTTGATTCTTTGTACAAGGCCATTCGGCCTCCGTTTTGCTTGCCGTTTGCGCCGGCGTGCCTTATTTGTCGTTCGGTCGATATCACATCAGTACTTCAAAGAGAATTACAAACGATTTTTTTCGTACTTTTTTTCGTACCTATAGAGTACTTAACGTGTGATTTTTGATTCCTTGTACAAGGCCATTCTCGGCCTCCGTTTTGCTTGCCGTTTGCGCCGGCGTGCCTTATTTCTCGTTCTGGTCGATATCACATCAGTACTTCAAAGAGAATTACAAACGTTTTTTTCGTACTTTTTTTTCGTACCCATAGAGCACTTAACTGTGTGATTTTTGATTTCTTGTACAAGGCCATTCTGGCCACCGTTTTGCTTGCCGTTTGCGCCGGCGTGCCTTATTTATCGTTCTGGTCGATATCACATCAGTACTTCAAAGAGAATTACAAACACTTTTTTTCGCACTTTTTTTCGCACTTTTTTTCGTACCCATAGAGTCCTTAACTGTGTGATTTTTGATTCCTTGTACAAGACCATTCTGGCCACTGTTTTGCTTGCCGTTTGCGCCGGCATGCCTTATTTATCGTTCTGGTCGATATCACATCAGTACTTCAAAGAGGATTACAAACGTTTTTTTTCGTACTTTTTTTCGTACCCATAGAGTACTTAACTGTGTGATTTTTGATTCCTTGTACAAGGCCATTCTGGCCTCCGTTTTGTTTGCCGTTTGCGCCGGCGTGCTTTATTTGTCGTTCTGGTCGATATCACATCAGTACTTCAAAGAGAATTACAAAAGTTTTTTTCGTACTTTTTCGTACCCATAGAGTACTTAACTGTGTGATTTTTGATTCCTTGTACAAGGCCATTCTGGCCTCCGTTTTGCTTGCCGTTTCCGCCGGCGTGCCTTATTTATCGTTCTGGTCGATACCACATCAGTACTTCAAAGAGAATTACAAACGTTTTTTTTCGTACTTTTTTTCGTACCCATAGAGTACTTAACTGTGTGATTTTTGATTCCTTGTACAAGGCCATTCTGGCCCCCGTTTTGCTTGCCGTTTGCACCGGCGTGCCTTATTTATCATTATGGTCGATATCACATCAGTACTTCAAAGAGAATTACAAGCGTTTTTTTTCGTACTTTTTTTCGTACCCATAGAGTACTTAACTGTGTGATTTTTGATTCCTTGTACGAGGCCTTTCTGGCCTCCGTTTTGCTTGCCGTTTGCGCCGGCGTGCCTTATTTATCATTCTGGTCGATATCACATCAGTACTTCAAAGAGAATTAAAAAAGTTTTTTTTTCGTACTTTTTTTCGTACCCATTGAGTACTTAACTGTGTGATTTTTGATTCCTTGTACGACGCCATTCTGGCCTCCGTTTTGCTTGCCGTTTGCGCCGGCGTACCTTATTTATCGTTCTGGTCGATATCACATCGGTACTTCAAAGAGAATTACAAACGTTTTTTTTTCGTACTTTTTTTCGTACCCATAGAGTACTTAACTCGTGTGATTTTTGATTCCTTGTAAAAGGCCATTCGGCCTCCGTTTTGCTTGCCGTTTGCGCCGGCGTGCCTTATTTATCGTTCGGTCGATATCACATCGTACTTCAAAGAGAATTACAAACGTTTTTTTTCGTACTTTTTTTCGTACCCATAGAGTACTTAACCGTGTGATTTTTGATTCCTTGTACAAGGCCATTCGGCCTCCGTTTTGCTTGCCGTTTGCGCCGGCGTGCCTTATTTATCGTTCGGTCGATATCACATCGCACTTCAAAGAGAATTACAAACGTTTTTTTTGTACTTTTTTTCGTACCCATAGAGTACTTAACTCGTGTGATTTTTGATTCCTTGTACAAGGCCATTCGGCCTCCGTTTTGCTTGCCGTTTGCGCCGGCGTGCCTTATTTATCGTTCGGTCGATATCACATCGGTACTTCAAAGAGAATTACAAATGTTTTTTTTCGTACTTTTTTTCGTACCCATAGAGTACTTAACTCGTGTGATTTTTGATTTCTTGTACAAGGCCATTCGGCCTCCGTTTTGCTGCCGTTTGCGCCGGCGTGCCTTATTTATCGTTCGGTCGATATCACATCGGTACTTCAAAGAGAATTACAAACGTTTTTTTTCGTACTTTTTTTCGTACCCATAGAGTACTTAACCGTGTGATTTTTGATTCCTTGTACAAGGCCATTCGGCCTCCGTTTTGCTTGCCGTTTGCGCCGGCGTGCCTTATTTGTCGTTCGGTCGATATCACATCGTACTTCAAAGAGAATTACAAACGTTTTTTTTCGTACTTTTTTTCGTACCCATAGAGTACTTAACTGGTGTGATTTTTGATTCCTTGTACAAGGCCATTCTGGCCTCCGTTTTGCTTGCCGTTTGCGCCGGCGTGCCTTATTTGTCGTTATGGTCGATATCACATCAGTACTTCAAAGAGAATTACAAACGTTTTTTTTCGTACTTTTTTTCGTACCCATAGAGTACTTAACTGTGTGATTTTTGATTTCTTGTACAAGGCCATTCTGGCCTCCGTTTTGCTTGCCGTTTGCGCCGGCGTGCCTTATTTATCGTTCTGGTCGATACCACATCAGTACTTCAAAGAGAATTACAAACGTTTTTTTCGTACTTTTTTTCGTACCCATAGAGTACTTAACTGTGTGATTTTTGATTCCTTGTACAAGGCCATTCGGCCTCCGTTTTGCTTTCCGTTTGCGCCGGCGTGCCTTATTTATCGTTCGGTCGATATCACATCGGTATTTCAAAGAGAATTACAAACGTTTTTTTTCGTACTTTTTTTCGTACCCATAGAGTGACTTAACTCGTGTGATTTTTGATTCCTTGTACAAGGCCATTCTCGGCCTCCGTTTTGCTTGCCGTTTGCGCCGGCGTGCCTTATTTATCGTTCGGTCGATATCACATCAGTACTTCAAAGAGAATTACAAACGTTTTTTTTCATACTTTTTCGTACTTTTTTTCGTACCCATAGAGTACTTAACTGTGTGATTTTTGATTTCTTGTACAAGGCCATTCTGGCCTCCGTTTTGCTTGCCGTTTGCGCCGGCGTGCCTTATTTATCGTTCTGGTCGATATCACATCAGTACTTCAAAGAGAATTACAAACGTTTTTTTTCGTACTTTTTTCATACCCATAGAGTACTTAACTGTGATTTTTGATTCCTTGTACAAGGCCATTATGGCATCCGTTTTGCTTGCCGTTTGCACCGGCGTGCCTTATTTATCGTTCTGGTCGATATCACATCAGTACTTCAAAGAGAATTACAAACGTTTTTTTTCGTACTTTTTTTCGTACCCATAGAGTACTTAACTGTGTGATTTTTGATTTCTTGTAAAAGGCCATTCTGGCCTCCGTTTTGCTTGCCGTTTGCGCCGGCGTGCCTTATTTATCGTTCTGGTCGATATCACATCAGTACTTCAAAGAGAATTACAAACGTTTTTTTTCGTACTTTTTTTTCGTACCCATAGAGTACTTAACTGTGTGATTTTTGATTCCTTGTACAAGGCCATTCTGTCCTCCGTTTTGCTTGCCGTTTGCGCCGGCGTGCCTTATTTATCGTTCTGGTCGATACCACATCAGTACTTCAAAGAGAATTACAAATGTTTTTTTTGTACTTTTTTTCATACCCATAGTGTACTTAACAGTGTGATTTTTGATTCCTTGTACAAGGCCATTCGGCCTCCGTTTTGCTTGCCGTTTGCGCCGGCGTGCCTTATTTATCGTTCGGTCGATATCACATCGCACTTCAAAGAGAATTACAAACGTTTTTTTCGTACTTTTTTTCGTACCCATAGAGTACTTAAGTGTGTGTGATTTTTGATTTCTTGTACAAGGCCATTCGGCCTCCGTTTTGCTTGCCGTTTGCGCCGGCGTGCCTTATTTATCGTTCGGTCGATATCACATCGGTACTTCAAAGAGAATTACAAATGTTTTTTTTCGTAGTTTTTTTCGTACCCAAAGAGTACTTAACCGTGTGATTTTTGATTCCTTGTACAAGGCCATTCGGCCTCCGTTTTGCTTGCCGTTTGCGCCGGCGTGCTTATTTATCGTTCGGTCGATATCACATCGCACTTCAAAGAGAATTACAAACGTTTTTTTTCGTACTTTTTTTCGTACCCATAGAGTACTTAACTCGTGTGATTTTGATTCCTTGTACAAGGCCATTCTGGCCTCCGTTTTGCTTGCCGTTTGCGCCGGCGTGCCTTATTTATCGTTATGGTCGATATCACATCAGTACTTCAAAGAGAATTACAAACGTTTTTTTTCGTACTTTTTTTCATACCCGTAGAGTACTTAACTGTGTGATTTTTGATTTCTTGTACAAGGCCATTCTGGCCTCCGTTTTGCTTGCCGTTTGCGCCGGCGTGCCTTATTTATCGTTCTGGTCGATATCACATCAGTACTTCAAAGAGAATTACAAACGTTTTTTTTTCGTACTTTTTTTTTCGTACCCATAGAGTACTTAACTGTGTGATTTTTGATTCCTTGTACAAGGCCATTCTGGCCTCCGTTTTGCTTGCCGTTTGCGCCGGCGTGCCTTATTTATCGTTCTGGTCGATAACACATCAGTTCTTCAAAGAGAATTACAAACGATTTTTTTCGTACTTTTTTTCGTACCCATAGAGTAATTAACTCGTGTGATTTTTGATTTCTTGTACAAGTCCATTCGGCCTCCGTTTTGCTTGCCGTTTGCGCCGGCGTGCCTTATTTATCGTTCGGTCGATATCACATCTGTACTTTAAAGAGAATTACAAACGTTTTTTTTCGTACTTTTTTTCGTACCCATAGAGTACTTAACTGCGTGTGATTTTTGATTCCTTGTACAAGGCCATTCGGCCTCCGTTTTGCTTGCCGTTTGCGCCGGCGTGCCTTATTTATCGTTCGGTCGATATCACATCGGTACTTCAAAGAGAATTACAAACGTTTTTTTTCGTACTTTTTTTCGTACCCATAGAGTACTTAACGTGTGATTTTTGATTTCTTGTACAAGGCCATTCGGCCTCCGTTTTGCTTTCCGTTTGCGCCGGCGTGCCTTATTTATCTTTCTGGTCGATATCACATAAGTACTTCAAAGAGAATTACAAACGTTTTTTTTCGTACTTTTTTTCGTACCCATAGAGTACTTAATCGTGTTATTTTTGATTCCTTGTACAAGGCCATTCGGCCTCCGTTTTGCTTGCCGTTTGCGCCGGCGTGCCTTATTTGTCGTTATGGTCGATATCACATCGGTACTTCAAAGAGAATTACAAACGTTTTTTTTCGTACTTTTTTTCGTACCCATAGAGTACTTAACTCGTGTGATTTTTGATTTCTTGTACAAGGCCATTCGGCCTCCGTTTTGCTTGCCGTTTGCGCCGGCGTGCCTTATTTATCGTTCGGTCGATACCACATCGCACTTCAAAGAGAATTACAAACGTTTTTTTTTTCGTACTTTTTTTCGTACCCATAGAGTACTTAACTTGTGTGATTTTTGATTCCTTGTACAAGGCCATTCGGCCTCCGTTTTGCTTTCCGTTTGCGCCGGCGTGCCTTATTTATCGTTCGGTCGATATCACATCGGTATTTCAAAGAGAATTACAAACGTTTTTTTTCGTACTTTTTTTCGTACCCATTGACTTAACCGTGTGATTTTTGATTTCTTGTACAAGGCCATTCGGCCTCCGTTTTGCTTGCCGTTGCACCGGCGTGCCTTATTTGTCTTTCTGGTCGATATCACATCAGTACTCCAAAGAGAATTACAAACGTTTTTTTTCATACTTTTTTCGTACTTTTTTTCGTACCCATAGAGTACTTAACTGTGTGATTTTTGATTTCTTGTAAAAGGCCATTCGGCCTCTGTTTTGCTTGCCGTTTGCGCCGGCGTGCCTTATTTTTGATTCCTTCAAAGAGAATTACAAACGTTTTTTTCGTACTTTTTTTCATACCCATAGAGTACTTAACTGTGTGATTTTTGATTCCTTGTACAAGGCCATTATGGCATCCGTTTTGCTTGCCGATTGCACCGGCGTGCCTTATTTATCGTTCTGGTCGATATCACATCGCACTCCAAAGAGAATTACAAACGTTTTTTTTCATACTTTTTTCGTACTTTTTTTCGTACCCATAGAGTACTTAACTGTGTGATTTTTGATTTCTTGTAAAAGGCCATTCGGCCTCCGTTTTGCTTGCCGTTTGCGCCGGCGTGCCTTATTTATCTTTCGGTCGATATCACATCGCACTTCAAAGAGAATTACAAACGTTTTTTTTCTTACTTTTTTTCGCACCCATAGAGTACTTAACTGTGTGATTTTTGATTCCTTGTACAAGGCCATTCTGTCCTCCGTTTTGCTTGCCGTTTGCGCCGGCGTGCCTTATTTATCGTTCGGTCGATATCACATCGCACTTCAAAGAGAATTACAAATGTTTTTTTTGTACTTTTTTTCGTACCCATAGAATACTTAACTGTGTGATTTTTGATTCCTTGTACAAGGCCATTCTCGGCCTCCGTTTTGCTTGCCGTTTGCGCCGGCGTGCCTTATTTATCGTTCTGGTCGATATCACATCAGTACTTCAAAGAGAATTACAAATGTTTTTTTTCCTACTTTTTTTCGTACCCATAGAGTACTTAAGTGTGTGATTTTTGAATTCTATTACAAGGCCATTCTGGCCTCCGTTTTGCTTGCCGTTTGCGCCGGCGTGCCTTATTTATCATTCTGGTCGATATCAAATCAGTACTTCAAAGAGAATTACAAATGTTTTTTTTCGTAGTTTTTTTCGTACCCAAAGAGTACTTAACTGTGTGATTTTTGATTCCTTGTACAAGGCCATTCTGGCCTCCGTTTTGCTTGCCGTTTGCGCCGGCGTGGCTTATTTGTCGTTCGGTCGATATCACATCGCACTTCAAAGAGAATTACAAACGTTTTTTTTCGTACTTTTTTTTCGTACCCATAGAGTACTTAACCGTGTGATTTTGATTCCTTGTACAAGGCCATTCGGCCTCCGTTTTCCTTGCCGTTTGCGCCGGCGTGCCTTATTTGTCGTTATGGTCGATATCACATCGCACTTCAAAGAGAATTACAAACGTTTTTTTTCGTAGTTTTTTTCATACCCGTAGAGTACTCAACCGTGTGATTTTTGATTTCTTGTACAAGGCCATTCTGGGCCTCCGTTTTGCTTGCCGTTTGCGCCGGCGTGCCTTATTTATCGTTCTGGTCGATACCACATCAGTACTTCAAAGAGAATTACAAACGTTTTTTTTCATACTTTTTTCGTACTTTTTTTCGTACCCATAGAGTACTTAACTGTGTGATTTTTGATTTCTTGTAAAAGGCCATTCTGGCCTCCGTTTTGCTTTCCGTTTGCGCCGGCGTGCCTTATTTATCATTCTGGTCGATATCACATCAGTACTTCAAAGAGAATTACAAACGTTTTTTCGTACTTTTTTTCATACCCATAGAGTACTTAACTGTGTGATTTTTGATTCCTTGTACAAGGCCATTATGGCATCCGTTTTGCTTGCCGATTGCACCGGCGTGCCTTATTTATAGTTCTGGTCGATATCACATCAGTACTCCAAAGAGAATTACAAACGTTTTTTTTCATACTTTTTTCGTACTTTTTTTCGTACCCATAGAGTACTTAACTGTGTGATTTTTGATTTCTTGTAAAAGGCCATTCTGGCCTCCGTTTTGCTTGCCGTTTGCGCCGGCGTGCCTTATTTATCTTTCTGGTCGATATCACATCAGTACTTCAAAGAGAATTACAAACGTTTCTTTTTCTTACTTTTTTTCGCACCCATAGAGTACTTAACTGTGTGATTTTTGATTCCTTGTACAAGGCCATTCTGTCCTCCGTTTTGCTTGCCGTTTGCGCCGGCGTGCCTTATTTATCGTTCGGTCGATATCACATCGGTACTTCAAAGAGAATTACAAATGTTTTTTTTGTACTTTTTTTCGTACCCATAGAATACTTAACTCGTGTGATTTTTGATTCCTTGTACAAGGCCATTCGGCCTCCGTTTTGCTTGCCGTTTGCGCCGGCGTGCCTTATTTATCGTTCGGTCGATATCACATCGCACTTCAAAGAGAATTACAAATGTTTTTTTTCCTACTTTTTTTCGTACCCATAGAGTACTTAACTGTGTGATTTTTGATTTCTATTACAAGGCCATTCTGGCCTCCGTTTTGCTTGCCGTTTGCGCCGGCGTGCCTTATTTATCATTCGGTCGATATCAAATCGCACTTCAAAGAGAATTACAAATGTTTTTTTTCGTAGTTTTTTTCGTACCCAAAGAGTACTTAACTGTGTGATTTTTGATTCCTTGTACAAGGCCATTCTGGCCTCCGTTTTGCTTGCCGTTTGCGCCGGCGTGGCTTATTTGTCGTTCTGGTCGATATCACATCGCACTTCAAAGAGAATTACAAACGTTTTTTTTCGTACTTTTTTTCGTACCCATAGAGTACTTAACTGTGTATTTTGATTCCTTGTACAAGGCCATTCTGGCCTCCGTTTTCCTTGCCGTTTGCGCCGGCGTGCCTTATTTGTCGTTATGGTCGATATCACATCAGTACTTCAAAGAGAATTACAAACGTTTTTTTTCGTAGTTTTTTTCATACCCGTAGAGTACTCAACTGTGTGATTTTTGATTTCTTGTACAAGGCCATTCTGGCCTCCGTTTTGCTTGCCGTTTGCGCCGCGTGCCTTATTTATCGTTCGGTCGATACCACATCGCATTTCAAAGAGAATTACAAACGTTTTTTTTTTTTTCGTACCCATAGAGTACTTAACCGTGTGATTTTTGATTCCTTGTACAAGGCCATTCTCGGCCTCCGTTTTGCTTTCCGTTTGCGCCGGCGTGCCTTATTTATCGTTCGGTCGATATCACATCGCATTTCAAAGAGAATTACAAACGATTTTTTCGTACTTTTTTTCGTACCCATAGAGTAATTAACTCGTGTGATTTTTGATTTCTTGTACAAGTCCATTCTGGCCTCCGTTTTGCTTGCCGTTTGCGCCGGCGTGCCTTATTTATCGTTCTGGTCGATACCACATCAGTACTTTAAAGAATTACAAACGTTTTTTTTCGTACTTTTTTTCGTACCCATAGAGTACTTAACCGTGTGATTTTTGATTCCTTGTACAAGGCCATTCTCGGCCTCCGTTTTGCTTGCCGTTTGCGCCGGCGTGCCTTATTTATCGTTCGGTCGATATCACATCGCATTTCAAAGAGAATTACAAACGTTTTTTTTCGTACTTTTTTTCGTACCCATAGAGTACTTAACGTGTGATTTTTGATTTCTTGTACAAGGCCATTCGGCCTCCGTTTTGCTTTCCGTTTGCGCCGGCGTGCCTTATTTATCTTTCTGGTCGATATCACATCAGTACTTCAAAGAGAATTACAAACGTTTTTTTCGTACTTTTTTCGGACCCATAGAGTATTTAACTGTGTGATTTTTTATTTCTTGTAAAAGGCCATTCTGGCCTCCGTTTGCTTGACGTTTGCGCCGGCGTGCCTTATTTATCGTTCTGGTCGATATCACATCAGTATTTCAAAGAGAATTACAAACGTTTTTTTTCGTACTTTTTTTCCGTACCCATAGAGTACTTAACTGTGTGATTTTTGATTTCCATTAAAAGGCCATTCTGGCCTCCGTTTTGCTTGCCATTTGCGCCGGCGTGCCTTATTTATCGTTCCGGTCGATATCACATCAGTACTTCAAAGAGAATTACAAACGTTTTTTCGTACCCATAGAGTACTTAATCGTGTGATTTTTGATTCCTTGTACAAGGCCATTCGGCCTCCGTTTTGCTTGCCGTTTGCGCCGGCGTGCCTTATTTGTCGTTATGGTCGATATCACATCGCACTTCAAAGAGAATTACAAACGTTTTTTTTCGTACTTTTTTTCGTACCCATAGAGTACTTAACCGTGTGATTTTTGATTTCTTGTACAAGGCCATTCTCGCCTCCGTTTTGCTTGCCGTTTGCGCCGGCGTGCCTTATTTATCGTTCGGTTGATACCACATCGCACTTCAAAGAGAATTACAAACGTTTTTTTCGTACCCATAGAGTACTTAACTGTGTGATTTTTGATTCCTTGTACAAGGCCATTCTGGCCTCCGTTTTGCTTTCCGTTTGCGCCGGCGTGCCTTATTTATCGTTCGGTCGATATCACATCGTATTTCAAAGAGAATTACAAACGTTTTTTTGTACTTTTTTTCGTACCCATTGACTTAACTGTGTGATTTTTGATTTCTTGTACAAGGCCATTCTGGCCTCCGTTTTGCTTGCCGATTGCACCGGCGTGCCTTATTTGTCTTTCTGGTCGATATCACATCAGTACTCCAAAGAGAATTACAAACGTTTTTTTTCATACTTTTTTCGTACTTTTTTTCGTACCCATAGAGTACTTAACTGTGTGATTTTTGATTTCTTGTAAAAGGCCATTCTGGCCTCCGTTTTGCTTTCCGTTTGCGCCGGCGTGCCTTATTTATCATTCGGTCGATATCACATCGTACTTCAAAGAGAATTACAAACGTTTTTTCGTACTTTTTTTCGTAC
This sequence comes from Gentiana straminea, assembly GCA_036785695.1. Taxonomy (NCBI): domain Eukaryota; kingdom Viridiplantae; phylum Streptophyta; class Magnoliopsida; order Gentianales; family Gentianaceae; genus Gentiana; species Gentiana straminea. Next base: position 23,875 of record JAVUPR010000133.1, on the reverse strand, counting down.
CCATAGAGTACTTAACTGTGTGATTTTTGATTCCTTGTACAAGGCCATTATGGCCTCCGTTTTGCTTGCCGATTGCACCGGCGTGCCTTATTTATAGTTCGGTCGATATCACATCGCACTCCAAAGAGAATTACAAACGTTTTTTTTCATACTTTTTTTCGTACTTTTTTTCGTACCCATAGAGTACTTAACCGTGTGATTTTTGATTTCTTGTAAAAGGCCATTCGGCCTCCGTTTTGCTTGCCGTTTGCGCCGGCGTGCCTTATTTATCTTTCGGTCGATATCACATCGGTATTTCAAAGAGAATTACAAACGTTTCTTTTTCGTACTTTTTTTCGCACCCATAGAGTACTTAACCGTGTGATTTTTGATTCCTTGTACAAGGCCATTCGTCCTCCGTTTTGCTTGCCGTTTGCGCCGGCGTGCCTTATTTATCGTTCGGTCGATATCACATCGTACTTCAAAGAGAATTACAAATGTTTTTTTTGTACTTTTTTTCGTACCCATAGAATACTTAACCGTGTGATTTTTGATTCCTTGTACAAGGCCATTCGGCCTCCGTTTTGCTTGCCGTTTGCGCCGGCGTGCCTTATTTATCGTTCGGTCGATATCACATCGCACTTCAAAGAGAATTACAAATGTTTTTTTTCGTACTTTTTTTCGTACCCATAGAGTACTTAACTCGTGTGATTTTTGATTTCTATTACAAGGCCATTCGGCCTCCGTTTTGCTTGCCGTTTGCGCCGGCGTGCCTTATTTATCATTCGGTCGATATCAAATCGCACTTCAAAGAGAATTACAAATGTTTTTTTTCGTAGTTTTTTTCGTACCCAAGAGTACTTAACGTGTGATTTTTGATTCCTTGTACAAGGCCATTCTCGGCCTCCGTTTTGCTTGCCGTTTGCGCCGGCGTCGTTATTTATCGTTCGTCGATATCACATCGCATTTCAAAGAGAATTACAAACGTTTTTTTTCGTACTTTTTTTCGTACCCATAGAGTACTTAACCGTGTGATTTTGATTCCTTGTACAAGGCCATTCCGCCTCCGTTTTCTTGCCGTTTGCGCCGGCGTGCCTTATTTGTCGTTATGGTCGATATCACATCGCACTTTCAAAGAGAATTACAAACGTTTTTTTTCGTAGTTTTTTTCATACCCGTAGAGTACTTAACTCGTGTGATTTTTGATTTCTTGTACAAGGCCATTCGGCCTCCGTTTTGCTTGCCGTTTGCGCCGGCGTGCCTTATTTATCGTTCGGTCGATACCACATCGCACTTCAAAGAGAATTACAAACGTTTTTTTCGTACTTTTTTTCGTACCCATAGAGTACTTAACCGTGTGATTTTTGATTCCTTGTACAAGGCCATTCGGCCTCCGTTTTGCTTTCCGTTTGCGCCGGCGTGCCTTATTTATCGTTCGGTCGATATCACATCGCACTTTCAAAGAGAATTACAAACGATTTTTTCGTACTTTTTTTCGTACCCATAGAGTAATTAACTCGTGTGATTTTTGATTTCTTGTACAAGTCCATTCGGCCTCCGTTTTGCTTGCCGTTTGCGCCGGCGTGCCTTATTTATCGTTCGGTCGATACCACATCGTACTTTAAAGAGAATTACAAACGTTTTTTTTCGTACTTTTTTTCGTACCCATAGAGTACTTAACCGTGTGATTTTTGATTCCTTGTACAAGGCCATTCGGCCTCCGTTTTGCTTGCCGTTTGCGCCGGCGTGCCTTATTTATCGTTCGGTCGATATCACATCGCATTTCAAAGAGAATTACAAACGTTTTTTTTCGTACTTTTTTTCGTACCCATAGAGTACTTAACCGTGTGATTTTTGATTTCTTGTACAAGGCCATTCTGGCCTCCGTTTTGCTTTCCGTTTGCGCCGGCGTGCCTTATTTATCTTTCTGGTCGATATCACATCAGTACTTCAAAGAGAATTACAAACGTTTTTTTCGTACTTTTTTCGGACCCATAGAGTATTTAACTGTGTGATTTTTTATTTCTTGTAAAAGGCCATTCTGGCCTCCGTTTTGCTTGACGTTTGCGCCGGCGTGCCTTATTTATCGTTCTGGTCGATATCACATCAGTATTTCAAAGAGAATTACAAACGTTTTTTTTCGTACTTTTTTTCCGTACCCATAGAGTACTTAACTGTGTGATTTTTGATTTCCATTAAAAGGCCATTCTGGCCTCCATTTTGCTTGCCGTTTGCGCCGGCGTGCCTTATTTATCGTTCCGGTCGATATCACATCGCATTTCAAAGAGAATTACAAACGTTTTTTTTCGTACCCATACCCATAGAGTACTTAAGTGTGTGATTTTTGATTCCTTGTACAAGGCCATTCGGCCTCCGTTTTGCTTGCCGTTTGCGCCGGCGTGCCTTATTTATCGTTCTTGTCGATATCACATCGCATTCAAAGAGAATTACAAACGTTTTTTTTCGTACTTTTTTTCGTACCCATAGAGTACTTAACTGTGTGATTTTTGATTCCTTATACAAGGCCATTCTGGCCTCCGTTTTGCTTGCCGTTTGTGCCGGAGTGCCATATTTATCGTTCGTGTCGATATCACATCGCATTTCAAAGAGAATTACAAACGTTTTTTTTCGTACTTTTTTTCGTACCCATAGAGTACTTAACTGTGTGGTTTTTGATTCCTTGTACAAGGCCATTCTAGCCTCCGTTTTGCTTGCCGTTTGCGCCGGCGTGCCTTATTTGTCGTTCGGTCGATATCACATCGCATACTTCAAAGAGAATTACAAACGTTTTTTTTTTCGTACTTTTTTTCGTACCCATAGAGTACTTAACGTGTGATATTTGATTTCTTGTACAAGGCCATTCTCGGCCTCCGTTTTGCTTGCCGTTTGCGCCGGAGTGCCTTATTTATCGTTCGGTCGATACCACATCGCACTTCAAAGAGAATTACAAACGTTTTTTTACTTTTTTTCGTACCCATAGAGTACTTAACTATGTGATTTTTGATTCCTTGTACAAGGCCATTCTCGCCTCCGTTTTGCTTGCCGTTTGCGCCGGCGTGCCTTATTTATCATTCTGGTCGATATCACATCGTACTTCAAAAGAATTACAAAAGTTTTTTTTCGTACTTTTTTTTCGTACCCATAGAGTACTTAATCGTGTCATTTTTTATTCCAAACAAGGCCATTCTCGCCTCCGTTTTGCTTGCCGTTTGCGCCGGCGTGCCTTATTTATCGTTCGGTCGATATCACATCGCACATCAAAGAGAATTACAAACGTTTTTTTTCGTACTTTTTTTCGTACCCATAGAGTACTTAACCGTGTGATTTTTGATTCCTTGTACAAGGCCATTCGGCCTCCGTTTTGCTTGCCGTTTGCGCCGGCGTGCCTTATTTATCTTTCGGTCGATATCACATCGCACTTCAAAGAGAATTACAAACGTTTTTTTTCGTACTTTTTTTCGTACCCATAGAGTACTTACCGTGTTATTTTTGATTTCTTGTAAAAGGCCATTCTGGCCTCCGTTTTGCTTGCCGTTTGCGCCGGCGTGCCTTATTTATCGTTCGGTCGATACCACATCGCACTTTCAAAGAGAATTGCAAACGTTTTTTTTCGTACTTTTTTTCGTACCCATAGAGTACTTAACTGTGTGATTTTTGATTCCTTGTACAAGGCCATTCTGACCTCCGTTTTGCTTGCCGTTTGCGCCGGCGTGCCTTATTTATCGTTCGGTCGATATCACATCAGTACTTCAAAGAGAATTACAAACGTTTTTTTTCGTACTTTTTTCGTACCCATAGAGTACTTAACTGTGTGATTTTTGATTTCTTGTACAAGGCCATTCGGGCCTCCGTTTTGCTTTCCGTTTGCGCCGGCGTGCCTTATTTATCGTTCTGGTCGATATCACATCAGTACTTCAAAGAGAATTACAAACGTTTTTTTCGTACTTTTTTCGGACCCATAGAGTATTTAACTGTGTGATTTTTGATTTCTTGTAAAAGGCCATTCTGGGCTCCGTTTTGCTTGACGTTTGCGCCGGCGTGCCTTATTTATCGTTCTGGTCGATATCACATCGCATATTTCAAAGAGAATTACAAACGTTTTTTTTCGTACTTTTTTTCCGTACCCATAGAGTACTTAATCGTGTGATTTTTGATTTCCATTAAAAGGCCATTCTGGCCTCCGTTTTGCTTGCCGTTTGCGCCGGCGTGCCTTATTTATCGTTCCGGTCGATATCACATCGCACTTCAAAGAGAATTACAAACGTTTTTTTTCGTACGTACCCATAGAGTACTTAACCGTGTGATTTTTGATTCCTTGTACAAGGCCATTCTGCCTCCGTTTTGCTTGCCGTTTGCGCCGGCGTGCCTTATTTATCGTTCTTGTCGATATCACATCGCACTTCAAAGAGAATTACAAACGTTTTTTTTTTTTTCGTACCCATAGAGTACTTAACGTGTGATTTTTGATTCCTTGTACAAGGCCATTCGGCCTCCGTTTTACTTGCCGTTTGCGCCGGCGTGCCATATTTATCGTTCGGTCGATATCACATCGTACTTCAAAGAGAATTACAAACGTTTTTTTTCGTACTTTTTTTCGTACCCATAGAGTACTTAACCGTGTGGTTTTTGATTCCTTGTACAAGGCCATTCTAGCCTCCGTTTTGCTTGCCGTTTGCGCCGGCGTGCCTTATTTGTCGTTCGGTCGATATCACATCGCACTTCAAAGAGAATTACAAACGTTTTTTTTCGTACTTTTTTTCGTACCCATAGAGTACTTAACCGTGTGATTTTTGATTTCTTGTACAAGGCCATTCTCGGCCTCCGTTTTGCTTGCCGTTTGCGCCGGAGTGCCTTATTTATCGTTCGGTCGATACCACATCGCACTTCAAAGAGAATTACAAACGTTTTTTTCGTACCCGTACCCATAGTACTTAACTATGTGATTTTTGATTCCTTGTACAAGGCCATTCTGGCCTCCGTTTTGCTTGCCGTTTGCGCCGGCGTGCCTTATTTATCATTCTGGTCGATATCACATCAGTACTTCAAAAAGAATTACAAAAGTTTTTTTTCGTACTTTTTTCGTACCCATAGAGTACTTAACTGTGTCATTTTTGATTCCAAACAAGGCCATTCTGGCCTCCGTTTTGCTTGCCGTTTGCGCCGGCGTGCCTTTTTTATCGTTCTGGTCGAAACCACATCAGTACATCAAAGAGAATTACAAACGTTTTTTTTCGTACTTTTTTTCGTACCCATAGAGTACTTAACTGTGTGATTTTTGATTCCTTGTACAAGGCCATTCTGGCCTCCGTTTTGCTTGTCGTTTGCGCCGGCGTGCCTTATTTATCTTTCTGGTCGATATCACATCGCATACTTCAAAGAGAATTACAAACGTTTTTTTTCGTATTTTTTTCGTACCCATAGAGTACTTACCCGTGTTATTTTTGATTTCTTGTAAAAGGCCATTCGGCCTCCGTTTTGCTTGCCGTTTGTGCCGGCGTGCCTTATTTATCTTTCGGTCGATATCACATCGCACTTCAAAGAGAATTACAAACGTTTTTATTTCGTACTTTTTTTGTACCCATAGAGTACTTAACTATGTGATTTTTGATTCCTTGTACAAGGCCATTCTGGCCTCCGTTTTGCTTGCCGTTTGCGCCGGCGTGCCTTATTTATCGTTCTGGTCGATATCACATCCATACTTCAAAGAGAATTACAAATGTTTTTTTTGTACTTTTTTTCGTACCCATAGAGTACTTAACTGTGTGATTTTTGATTCCTTGTACAAGGCCATTCTGGCCTCCGTTTTGCTTGCCGTTTGCGCCGGCGTGCCTTATTTGTCGTTCGGTCGATATCACATCGCACTTCAAAGAGAATTACAAACGTTTTTTTTCGTACTTTTTTTCGTACCCATAGAGTACTTAACTCGTGTAATTTTTGATTTCTTGTAAAAGGCCATTCTGCCTCCGTTTTGCTTTCCGTTTGCGCCGGCGTGCCTTATTTCTCGTTCGGTCGATATCACATCGCACTTCAAAGAGAATTACAAACGTTTTTTTCGTACTTTTTTTCGTACCCATAGTGTAATTAACGTGTGATTTTTGATTTCTTGTACAAGTCCATTCGGCCTCCGTTTTGCTTGCCGTTTGCACCGGCGTGCCTTATTTATCGTTCGGTCGATACCACATCGCATACTTCAAAGAGAATTACAAACGTTTTTTTTCGTACTTTTTTTCGTACCCATAGAGTACTTAACCGTGTGATTTTTGATTCCTTGTACAAGGCCATTCTAGCCTCCGTTTTGCTTGCCGTTTGCGCCGGCGTGTCTTATTTATCGTTCTGGTCGATATCACATCAGCACTTCAAAGAGAATTACAAACATTTTTTTTCGTACTTTTTTTCGTACACATAGAGTACTTAACTGTGTGATTTTTGATTTCTTGTACAAGGCCATTCTGGCCTCCGTTTTGCTTGCCGTTTGCGCCGGCGTGCCTTATTTATCGTTCGGTCGATATCACATCGCATTTCAAAGAGAATTACAAACGTTTTTTTTTCGTACTTTTTTTCGTACCCATAGAGTACTTAACTCGTGTAATTTTTGATTTCTTGTAAAAGGCCATTCGGCCTCCGTTTTGCTTGCCGTTTGCGCCGGCGTGCCTTATTTATCGTTCGGTCGATATCACATCGCATTTCAAAGAGAATTACAAACGTTTTTTTTCGTACTTTTTTTCGTACCCATAGAGTACTTAACTGTGTGATTTTTGATTTCCATTAAAAGGCCATTCTGGCTTCCGTTTTGCTTGCCGTTTGCGCCGCCGTGCCTTATTTATCGTTCGGTCGATATCACATCGTACTTCAAAGAGAATTACAAACGTTTTTTTTCGTTTTTTTTCGTACCCATAGAGTACTTAACGTGTGATTTTTGAATTCCTTGTACAAGGCCATTCGGCCTCCGTTTTGCTTGCCGTTTGCGCCGGCATGCCTTATTTATCGTTCTGGTCGATATCACATCCATACTTCAAAGATAATTACAAACGTTTTTTTCATACTCATAGAGTACTCAACGGTGTGATTTTTGATTCCTTGTACAAGGCCATTCTGGCCTCCGTTTTGCTTGCCGTTTGCGCCGGCGTGCCTTATTTATCGTTCGGTCGATATCACATCGCACTTCAAAGAGAATTACAAACGTTTTTTTTCGTACTTTTTTTCGTACCCATAGAGTACTTAACTCGTGTGATTTTTGATTCCTTGTACAAGGCCATTCTCGCCTCCGTTTTGTTTGCCGTTTGCGCCGGCGTGCCTTATTTATCGTTCGGTCGATATCACATCGCACTTCAAAGAGAATTACAAATGTTTTTTTTCGTTCTTTTTTTCGTACCCATAGAGTACTTAACCGTGTGATTTTTGATTCCTTGTACAAGGCCATTCGGCCTCCGTTTTGCTTGCCGTTTGCGCCGGCGTGCCTTATTTGTCGTTCGGTCGATATCACATCGCATTTCAAAGAGAATTACAAACGTTTTTTTCGTACTTTTTTTCGTACCCATAGAGTACTTAACTCGTGTGATTTTTTATTTCTTGTACAAGGCCATTCTGGCCTCCGTTTTGCTTGCCGTTTGCGCCGGAGTGCCTTATTTATCGTTCGGTCGATACCACACGGTACTTTAAAGAGAATTACAAACGTTTTTTTTTCGTACTTTTTTTCGTACCCATAGAGTACTTAACCGTATGATTTTTGATTCCTTGTACACGGCCATTCTCGGCCTCCGTTTTGCTTGCCGTTTGCGCCGGCGTGCCTTATTTATCATTCGGTCGATATCACATCGCACTTCAAAGAGAATTACAAAAGTTTTTTTTCGTACTTTTTTTCGTACCGATAGAGTACTTAACCGTGTGATTTTTGATTCCTTGTACAAGGCCATTCTCGGCCTCCGTTTTGCTTGCCGTTTGCGCCGGCGTGCCTTTTTTATCGTTCGGTCGATATCACATCGTACATCAAAGAGAATTACAAACGTTTTTTTTCGTACTTTTTTTCGTACCCATAGAGTACTTAACCGTGTGATTTTTGATTCCTTGTACAAGGCCATTCTCGCCTCCGTTTTGCTTGCCGTTTGCGCCGGCGTGCCTTATTTATCGTTCGGTCGATATCACATCGCATTTCAAAGATAATTACAAACGTTTTTTTTCATTTTTTTCGTACCCATAGAGTACTTAACGTGTGATTTTTGATTCCTTGTACAAGGCCATTCGGCCTCCGTTTTGTTTGCCGTTTGCGCCGGCGTGCCTTATTTATCGTTCGGTCGATATCACATCAGCACTTCAAAGAGAATTACAAACGTTTTTTTTCGTACTTTTTTTCGTACCCATAGAGTACTTAACTATGTGATTTTTGATTCCTTGTACAAGGCCATTCTTGCCTCCGTTTTGCTTGCCGTTTGCGCCGGCGTGCCTTATTTATCGTTCGGTCGATATCACATCAGTACTTCAAAGAGAATTACAAACGTTTTTTTTCGTACTTTTTTTCGTACCCATAGAGTACTTAACTGTGTGATTTTTGATTCCTTGTACAAGGCCATTCTGGCCTCCGTTTTGTTTGCCGTTTGCGCCGGCGTGCCTTATTTATCGTTCTGGTCGATATCACATCAGTACTTCAAAGAGAATTACAAACGTTTTTTTTCGTACTTTTTTTCGTACCCATAGAGTACTTAACTCGTGTGATTTTTGATTCCTTGTACAAGGCCATTCTAGCCTCCGTTTTGCTTGCCGTTTGCGCCGGCGTGCCTTATTTATCGTTCGGTCGATATCACATCGCACTTCAAAGAGAATTACAAAAGTTTTTTTCGTACTTTTTTTCGTACCCATAGAGTACTTAACTCGTGTGATTTTTGATTCCTTGTACAAGGCCATTCTCGGCCTCCGTTTTGCTTGCCGTTTCCGCCGGCGTGCCTTATTTATCGTTCGGTCGATACCAAATCGCATTTCAAAGAGAATTACAAACGTTTTTTTTCGTACTTTTTTTCGTACCCATAGAGTACTTAACTCGTGTGATTTTTGATTCCTTGTACAAGGCCATTCTCGCCCCGTTTTGCTTGCCGTTTGCGCCGGCGTGCCTTATTTATCATTCGGTCGATATCACATCGCACTTCAAAGAGAATTACAAACGTTTTTTTTCGTACTTTTTTTCGTACCGATAGAGTACTTAACCGTGTGATTTTTGATTCCTTGTACAAGGCCATTCTCGGCCTCCGTTTTGCTTGCCGTTTGCGCCGGCGTGCCTTATTTATCGTTCGGTCGATATCACATCGCACATCAAAGAGAATTACAAACGTTTTTTTTCGTACTTTTTTTTCGTACCCATAGAGTACTTAACGTGTGATTTTTGATTTCTTGTACAAGGCCATTCTCGCCTCCGTTTTGCTTGCCGTTTGCGCCGGCGTGCCTTATTTATCGTTCGGTCGATACCACATCGCACTTCAAAGAGAATTACAAAAGTTTTTTTTCGTACTTTTTTTCGTACCGATAGAGTACTTAACGTGTGATTTTTGATTCCTTGTACAAGGCCATTCTCGACCTCCGTTTTGCTTGCCGTTTGCGCCGGCGTGCCTTATTTATCGTTCGGTCGATATCACATCGCACTTCAAAGAGAATTACAAACGTTTTTTTCGTACTTTTTTTCGTACCCATAGAGTACTTAACCGTGTGATTTTTTATTTCTTGTACAAGGCCATTCTCGGCCTCCGTTTTGCTTGCCGTTTGCGCCGGCGTGCCTTATTTATCGTTCGGTCGATACCACATCGCATTTAAAGAGAATTACAAACGTTTTTTTTCGTACTTTTTTTCGTACCCATAGAGTACTTAACTCGTGTGATTTTTGATTCCTTGTACAAGGCCATTCGGCCTCCGTTTTGCTTGCCGTTTGCGCCGGCGTGCCTTATTTATCGTTCGGTCGATATCACATCGCACTTCAAAGAGAATTACAAAAGTTTTTTTTCGTACTTTTTTTCGTACCGATAGAGTACTTAACCGTGTGATTTTTGATTCCTTGTACAAGGCCATTCTCGGCCTCCGTTTTGCTTGCCGTTTGCGCCGGCGTGCCTTATTTATCGTTCGGTCGATATCACATCGTACATCAAAGAGAATTACAAACGTTTTTTTTCGTACTTTTTTTCGTACCCATAGAGTACTTAACCGTGTGATTTTTGATTTCCTTGTACAAGGCCATTCTGCCTCCGTTTTGCTTGCCGTTTGCGCCGGCGTGCCTTATTTATCGTTCGGTCGATATCACATCGCACTTCAAAGAGAATTACAAACGTTTTTTTACTTTTTTTCGTACCCATAGAGTACTTAACCGTGTGATTTTTGATTCCTTGTACAAGGCCATTCTCGCCTCCGTTTTGCTTGCCGTTTGCGCCGGCGTGCCTTATTTATCGTTCGGTCGATATCACATCGCATTTCAAAGAGAATTACAAACGTTTTTTTTCGTACTTTTTTTCATACCCATTGAGTACTTAACGTGTGATTTTTGATTCCTTGTACAAGGCCATTCTCGCCTCCGTTTTGTTTGCCGTTTGCGCCGGCGTGCCTTATTTATCGTTCGGTCGATATCACATCGCACTTCAAAGAGAATTACAAACGTTTTTTTTCGTACTTTTTTTCGTACCCATAGAGTACTTAACCGTGTGATTTTTGATTCCTTGTACAAGGCCATTCTCGCCTCCGTTTTGCTTGCCGTTTGCGCCGGCGTGCCTTATTTATCGTTCGGTCGATATCACATCGCATACTTCAAAGAGAATTACAAACGTTTTTTTTCGTACTTTTTTTCGTACCCATAGAGTACTTAACCGTGTGATTTTTGATTCCTTGTACAAGGCCATTCGACCTCCGTTTTGCTTGCCGTTTGCGCCGGCGTGCCTTATTTATCGTTCGGTCGATATCACATCGCACTTCAAAGAGAATTACAAACGTTTTTTTTCGTACTTTTTTTCGTACCCATAGAGTACTTAACCGTGTGATTTTTGATTCCTTGTACAAGGCCATTCTCGGCCTCCGTTTTGCTTGCCGTTTGCGCCGGCGTGCCTTATTTATCGTTCGGTCGATATCACATCGCACTTCAAAGAGAATTACAAACGTTTTTTTTTCGTACTTTTTTTCGTACCCATAGAGTACTTAACCGTGTGATTTTTGATTCCTTGTACAAGGCCATTCTCGGCCTCCGTTTTGCTTGCCGTTTGCGCCGGCGTGCCTTATTTATCGTTCGGTCGATATCACATCGCACGTCAAAGAGAATTACAAACGTTTTTTTTCGTACTTTTTTTCGTACCCATAGAGTACTTAATCGTGTGATTTTTGATTCCTTGTACAAGGCCATTCGCCTCCGTTTTGCTTGCCGTTTGCGCCGGCGTGCCTTATTTATCGTTCGGTCGATATCACATCGCATTTCAAAGAGAATTACAAACGTTTTTTTTCGTACTTTTTTTCGTACCCATAGAGTACTTAACTGTGTGATTTTTGATTCCTTGTACAAGGCCATTCTGGCCTCATTCTGGCCTCCGTTTTGCTTGCCGTTTGCGCCGGCGTGCCTTATTTATCGTTCGGTCGATATCACATCGCACATCAAAGAGAATTACAAACGTTTTTTTTCGTACTTTCTTTCGTACCCATAGAGTACTTAACTGTGTGATTTTGATTCCTTGTACAAGGCCATTCCGACCTCCGTTTTTCTTGCCGTTTGCGCCGGCGTGCCTTATTTATCGTTCGGTCGATATCACATCGCATTTCAAAGAGAATTACAAACGTTTTTTTTTCGTACTTTTTTTCGTACCCATAGAGTACTTAACCGTGTGATTTTTGATTCCTTGTACAAGGCCATTCTTGCCTCCGTTTTTCTTGCTGTTTGCGCCGGCGTGCCTTATTTATCGTTCGGTCGATATCACATCGCACTTCAAAGAGAATTACAAACGTTTTTTTTCGTACTTTTTTTCGTACCCATAGAGTACTTAACTCGTGTGATTTTTGATTCCTTGTACAAGGCCATTCTCGCCTCCGTTTTGCTTGCCGTTTGCGCCGGCGTGCCTTATTTATCGTTCGGTCGATATCACATCGCACTTCAAAGAGAATTACAAACGTTTTTTTTCGTACTTTTTTTCGTACCCATAGAGTACTTAACCGTGTGATTTTTGATTCCTTGTACAAGGCCATTCTCGCCTCCGTTTTGCTTGCCGTTTGCGCCGGCGTGCCTTATTTATCGTTCGGTCGATATCACATCGCATTTCAAAGAGAATTACAAACGTTTTTTTTCGTACTTTTTTTCGTACCCATAGAGTACTTAACCGTGTGATTTTTGATTCCTTGTACAAGGCCATTCCGGCCTCCGTTTTGCTTGCCGTTTGCGCCGGCGTGCCTTATTTATCGTTCTGGTCGATATCACATCGCACTTCAAAGAGAATTACAAACGTTTTTTTTCGTACTTTTTTTCGTACCCATAGAGTACTTAACTCGTGTGATTTTTGATTCCTTGTACAAGGCCATTCTGGCCTCCGTTTTGCTTGCCGTTTGCGCCGGCGTGCCTTATTTATCGTTCTGGTCGATATCACATCAGGTTTTCAAAGAGAATTACAAACGTTTTTTTTTCGTACTTTTTTTTCGTACCCATAGAGTACTTAACCGTGTGATTTTTGATTCCTTGTACAAGGCCATTCTCGGCCTCCGTTTTGCTTGCCGTTTGCGCCGGCGTGCCTTATTTATCGTTCGGTCGATATCACATCGTATTTCAAAGAGAATTACAAACGTTTTTTTTCGTACTTTTTTCGTACCCATAGAGTACTTAACTCGTGTGATTTTTGATTCCTTGTACAAGGCCATTCTCGCCTCCGTTTTGCTTGCCGTTTGCGCCGGCGTGCCTTATTTATCGTTCGGTCGATATCACATCGCATTTCAAAGAGAATTACAAACGTTTTTTTCGTACTTTTTTTCGTACCCATAGAGTACTTAACGTGTGATTTTTGATTCCTTGTACAAGGCCATTCTTGCCTCCGTTTTGCTTGCCGTTTGCGCCGGCGTGCCTTATTTATCGTTCGGTCGATATCACATCGCACTTCAAAGAGAATTACAAACGTTTTTTTTCGTACTTTTTTTCGTACCCATAGAGTACTTAACCGTGTGATTTTTGATTCCTTGTACAAGGCCATTCTCGCCTCCGTTTTGCTTGCCGTTTGCGCCGGCGTGCCTTATTTATCGTTCGGTCGATATCACATCGCACTTTCAAAGAGAATTACAAACGTTTTTTTTCGTACTTTTTTTCGTACCCATAGAGTACTTAACCGTGTGATTTTTGATTCCTTGTACAAGGCCATTCTCGGCCTCCGTTTTGCTTGCCGTTTGCGCCGGCGTGCCTTATTTATCGTTCGGTCGATATCACATCGCATTTCAAAGAGAATTACAAACGTTTTTTTTCGTACTTTTTTTCGTACCCATAGAGTACTTAACCGTGTGATTTTTGATTCCTTGTACAAGGCCATTCTGGCCTCCGTTTTGCTTGCCGTTTGCGCCGGCGTGCCTTATTTATCGTTCGGTCGATATCACATCGCATTTCAAAGAGAATTACAAACGTTTTTTTTCGTACTTTTTTTCGTACCCATAGAGTACTTAACGTGTGATTTTTGATTCCTTGTACAAGGCCATTCTCGGCCTCCGTTTTGCTTGCCGTTTGCGCCGGCGTGCCTTATTTATCGTTCGGTCGATATCACATCGCATTTCAAAGAGAATTACAAACGTTTTTTTTCGTACTTTTTTTCGTACCCATAGAGTACTTAACGTGTGATTTTTGATTCCTTGTACAAGGCCATTCTCGGCCTCCGTTTTGCTTGCCGTTTGCGCCGGCGTGCCTTATTTATCGTTCGGTCGATATCACATCGCACTTCAAAGAGAATTACAAACGTTTTTTTTCGTACTTTTTTTCGTACCCATAGAGTACTTAATCGTGTGATTTTTGATTCCTTGTACAAGGCCATTCTGCCTCCGTTTTGCTTGCCGTTTGCGCCGGCGTGCCTTATTTATCGTTCGGTCGATATCACATCGCATTTCAAAGAGAATTACAAACGTTTTTTTTCGTACTTTTTTTCGTACCCATAGAGTACTTAACCGTGTGATTTTTGATTCCTTGTACAAGGCCATTCTCGGCCTCCGTTTTGCTTGCCGTTTGCGCCGGCGTGCCTTATTTATCGTTCGGTCGATATCACATCGCACTTCAAAGAGAATTACAAACGTTTTTTTTCGTACTTTTTTTCGTACCCATAGAGTACTTAACCGTGTGATTTTTGATTCCTTGTACAAGGCCATTCTCGGCCTCCGTTTTGCTTGCCGTTTGCGCCGGCGTGCCTTATTTATCGTTCGGTCGATATCACATCGTACTTCAAAGAGAATTACAAACGTTTTTTTTCGTACTTTTTTTCGTACCCATAGAGTACTTAACCGTGTGATTTTTGATTCCTTGTACAAGGCCATTCTCGCCTCCGTTTTGCTTGCCGTTTGCGCCGGCGTGCCTTATTTATCGTTCGGTCGATATCACATCGCACTTCAAAGAGAATTACAAACGTTTTTTTTCGTACTTTTTTTCGTACCCATAGAGTACTTAACCGTGTGATTTTTGATTCCTTGTACAAGGCCATTCTCGGCCTCCGTTTTGCTTGCCGTTTGCGCCGGCGTGCCTTATTTATCGTTCGGTCGATATCACATCGCATTTCAAAGAGAATTACAAACGTTTTTTTTCGTACTTTTTTTCGTACCCATAGAGTACTTAACCGTGTGATTTTTGATTCCTTGTACAAGGCCATTCTCGCCTCCGTTTTGCTTGCCGTTTGCGCCGGCGTGCCTTATTTATCGTTCGGTCGATATCACATCGCATTTCAAAGAGAATTACAAACGTTTTTTTTCGTACTTTTTTTCGTACCCATAGAGTACTTAACCGTGTGATTTTTGATTCCTTGTACAAGGCCATTCTCGGCCTCCGTTTTGCTTGCCGTTTGCGCCGGCGTGCCTTATTTATCGTTCGGTCGATATCACATCGCATTTCAAAGAGAATTACAAACGTTTTTTTTCGTACTTTTTTTCGTACCCATAGAGTACTTAACCGTGTGATTTTTGATTCCTTGTACAAGGCCATTCTCGGCCTCCGTTTTGCTTGCCGTTTGCGCCGGCGTGCCTTATTTATCGTTCGGTCGATATCACATCGCATTTCAAAGAGAATTACAAACGTTTTTTTTCGTACTTTTTTTCGTACCCATAGAGTACTTAACCGTGTGATTTTTGATTCCTTGTACAAGGCCATTCTCGCCTCCGTTTTGCTTGCCGTTTGCGCCGGCGTGCCTTATTTATCGTTCGGTCGATATCACATCGCATTTCAAAGAGAATTACAAACGTTTTTTTTCGTACTTTTTTTCGTACCCATAGAGTACTTAACCGTGTGATTTTTGATTCCTTGTACAAGGCCATTCTCGGCCTCCGTTTTGCTTGCCGTTTGCGCCGGCGTGCCTTATTTATCGTTCGGTCGATATCACACGTACTTCAAAGAGAATTACAAACGTTTTTTTTCGTACTTTTTTTCGTACCCATAGAGTACTTAACCGTGTGATTTTTGATTCCTTGTACAAGGCCATTCTGCCTCCGTTTTGCTTGCCGTTTGCGCCGGCGTGCCTTATTTATCGTTCGGTCGATATCACATCGTACTTCAAAGAGAATTACAAACGTTTTTTTTCGTACTTTTTTTCGTACCCATAGAGTACTTAACCGTGTGATTTTTGATTCCTTGTACAAGGCCATTCTCGCCTCCGTTTTGCTTGCCGTTTGCGCCGGCGTGCCTTATTTATCGTTCGGTCGATATCACATCGCATTTCAAAGAGAATTACAAACGTTTTTTTCGTACTTTTTTTCGTACCCATAGAGTACTTAACCGTGTGATTTTTGATTCCTTGTACAAGGCCATTCTTGCCTCCGTTTTGCTTGCCGTTTGCGCCGGCGTGCCTTATTTATCGTTCGGTCGATATCACATCGCACTTCAAAGAGAATTACAAACGTTTTTTTTCGTACTTTTTTTCGTACCCATAGAGTACTTAACCGTGTGATTTTTGATTCCTTGTACAAGGCCATTCTCGTCTCCGTTTTGCTTGCCGTTTGCGCCGGCGTGCCTTATTTATCGTTCGGTCGATATCACATCGCACTTCAAAGAGAATTACAAACGTTTTTTTCGTACTTTTTTTCGTACCCATAGAGTACTTAACCGTGTGATTTTTGATTCCTTGTACAAGGCCATTCTCGCCTCCGTTTTGCTTGCCGTTTGCGCCGGCGTGCCTTATTTATCGTTCGGTCGATATCACATCGCATTTCAAAGAGAATTACAAACGTTTTTTTTTCGTACTTTTTTTCGTACCCATAGAGTACTTAACCGTGTGATTTTTGATTCCTTGTACAAGGCCATTCTCGCCTCCGTTTTGCTTGCCGTTTGCGCCGGCGTGCCTTATTTATCGTTCGGTCGATATCACATCGCATTTCAAAGAGAATTACAAACGTTTTTTTTCGTACTTTTTTTCGTACCCATAGAGTACTTAACCGTGTGATTTTTGATTCCTTGTACAAGGCCATTCTGGCCTCCGTTTTGCTTGCCGTTTGCGCCGGCGTGCCTTATTTATCGTTCGGTCGATATCACATCGCATTTCAAAGAGAATTACAAACGTTTTTTTTCGTACTTTTTTTCGTACCCATAGAGTACTTAACTCGTGTGATTTTTGATTCCTTGTACAAGGCCATTCTCGGCCTCCGTTTTGCTTGCCGTTTGCGCCGGCGTGCCTTATTTATCGTTCGGTCGATATCACATCGCATTTCAAAGAGAATTACAAACGTTTTTTTTCGTACTTTTTTTCGTACCCATAGAGTACTTAACCGTGTGATTTTTGATTCCTTGTACAAGGCCATTCTCGGCCTCCGTTTTGCTTGCCGTTTGCGCCGGCGTGCCTTATTTATCGTTCGGTCGATATCACATCGCACTTTCAAAGAGAATTACAAACGTTTTTTTTCGTACTTTTTTTCGTACCCATAGAGTACTTAACCGTGTGATTTTTGATTCCTTGTACAAGGCCATTCTCGGCCTCCGTTTTGCTTGCCGTTTGCGCCGGCGTGCCTTATTTATCGTTCGGTCGATATCACATCGCATTTCAAAGAGAATTACAAACGTTTTTTTCGTACTTTTTTTCGTACCCATAGAGTACTTAACCGTGTGATTTTTGATTCCTTGTACAAGGCCATTCTTGCCTCCGTTTTGCTTGCCGTTTGCGCCGGCGTGCCTTATTTATCGTTCGGTCGATATCACATCGCACTTCAAAGAGAATTACAAACGTTTTTTCGTACTTTTTTTTCGTACCCACAGAGTACTTAACCGTGTGATTTTTGATTCTTTGTACAAGGCCATTCCGCCTCCGTTTTGCTTGCCGTTTGCGCCGGCGTGCCTTATTTATCGTTCGGTCGATATCACATCGCACTTTCAAAGAGAATTACAAACGTTTTTTTTCGTACTTTTTTTCGTACCCATAGAGTACTTAACGTGTGATTTTTGATTCCTTGTACAAGGCCATTCTCGGCCTCCGTTTTGCTTGCCGTTTGCGCCGGCGTGCCTTATTTATCGTTCGGTCGATATCACATCGCACTTCAAAGAGAATTACAAACGTTTTTTTTCGTACTTTTTTCGTACCCATAGAGTACTTAACCGTGTGATTTTTGATTCCTTGTACAAGGCCATTCTCGGCCTCCGTTTTGCTTGCCGTTTGCGCCGGCGTGCCTTATTTATCGTTCGGTCGATATCACATCGCATTTCAAAGAGAATTACAAACGTTTTTTTTCGTACTTTTTTTTTGTACCCATAGAGTACTTAACGTGTGATTTTTGATTCCTTGTACAAGGCCATTCTCGCCTCCGTTTTGCTTGCCGTTTGCGCCGGCGTGCCTTATTTATCGTTCGGTCGATATCACATCGCATTTCAAAGAGAATTACAAACGTTTTTTTTCGTACTTTTTTTCGTACCCATAGAGTACTTAACCGTGTGATTTTTGATTCCTTGTACAAGGCCATTCTCGCCTCCGTTTTGCTTGCCGTTTGCGCCGGCGTGCCTTATTTATCGTTCGGTCGATATCACATCGCACTTCAAAGAGAATTACAAACGTTTTTTTCGTACTTTTTTTCGTACCCATAGAGTACTTAATCGTGTGATTTTTGATTCCTTGTACAAGGCCATTCTCGCCTCCGTTTTGCTTGCCGTTTGCGCCGGCGTGCCTTATTTATCGTTCGGTCGATATCACATCGCATTTCAAAGAGAATTACAAACGTTTTTTTTCGTACTTTTTTTCGTACCCATAGAGTACTTAACTCGTGTGATTTTTGATTCCTTGTACAAGGCCATTCTTGCCTCCGTTTTGCTTGCCGTTTGCGCCGGCGTGCCTTATTTATCGTTCGGTCGATATCACATCGCACTTTCAAAGAGAATTACAAACGTTTTTTTTCGTACTTTTTTTCGTACCCATAGAGTACTTAACCGTGTGATTTTTGATTCTTTGTACAAGGCCATTCTCGCCTCCGTTTTGCTTGCCGTTTGCGCCGGCGTGCCTTATTTATCGTTCGGTCGATATCACATCGTATTTCAAAGAGAATTACAAACGTTTTTTTTTTCGTACTTTTTTTCGTACCCATAGAGTACTTAACTCGTGTGATTTTTGATTCCTTGTACAAGGCCATTCTCGGCCTCCGTTTTGCTTGCCGTTTGCGCCGGCGTGCCTTATTTATCGTTCGGTCGATATCACATCGCACTTCAAAGAGAATTACAAAAGTTTTTTTTCGTACTTTTTTTCGTACCCATAGAGTACTTAACGTGTGATTTTTGATTCCTTGTACAAGGCCATTCTCGCCTCCGTTTTGCTTGCCGTTTGCGCCGGCGTGCCTTATTTATCGTTCGGTCGATATCACATCGCATTTCAAAGAGAATTACAAACGTTTTTTTTCGTACTTTTTTTTTCGTACCCATAGAGTACTTAACTCGTGTGATTTTTGATTTCTTGTACAAGGCCATTCTCGGCCTCCGTTTTGCTTGCCGTTTGCGCCGGCGTGCCTTATTTATCGTTCGGTCGATATCACATCGCATTTCAAAGAGAATTACAAACATTTTTTTCGTACTTTTTTTCGTACCCATAGAGTACTTAACCGTGTGATTTTTGATTCCTTGTACAAGGCCATTCTCGCCTCCGTTTTGCTTGCCGTTTGCGCCGGCGTGCCTTATTTATCGTTCGGTCGATATCACATCGCATTTCAAAGAGAATTACAAACGTTTTTTTTCGTACTTTTTTTCGTACCCATAGAGTACTTAACTCGTGAGATTTTTGATTCCTTGTACAAGGCCATTCTGGCCTCCGTTTTGCTTGCCGTTTGCGCCGGCGTGCCTTATTTATCGTTCTGGTCGATATCACATTAGTACTTCAAAGAGAATTACAAACGTTTTTTTTCGTACTTTTTTTCGTACCCATAGAGTACTTAACTGTGTGATTTTTGATTCCTTGTACAAGGCCATTCTGGCCTCCGTTTTGCTTGCCGTTTGCGCCGGCGTGCCTTATTTAGTATTTCAAAGAGAATTACAAACGTTTTTTTTTGTACTTTTTTTCGTACCCATAGAGTACTTAACCGTGTGATTTTTGATTCCTTGTACAAGGCCATTCTGGCCTCCGTTTTGATTGCCGTTTGCACCGGCGTGCCTTATTTATCATTCTGGTCGATATCACATCGCATTTCAAAGAGAATTACAAACGTTTTTTTTCGTACTTTTTTTCGTACCCATAGAGTACTTAACTCTGTGATTTTTGATTCCTTGTACAAGGCCATTATGGCCTCCGTTTTGCTTGCCGTTTGCGCCGGCGAGCCTTATTTATCGTTCGGTCGATATCACATCGCATTTCAAAGAGAATTACAAACGTTTTTTTTCGTACTTTTTTTTGTACCCATAGAGTACTTAACGTGTGATTTTTGATTCCTTGTACAAGGCCATTCGCCCCGTTTTGCTTGCCGTTTGCACCGGCGTGCTTTATTTATCATTATGGTCGATATCACATCGCATTTCAAAGAGAATTACAAACGTTTTTTTTCGTACTTTTTTCGTACCCATAGAGTACTTAACTGTGTGATTTTTGATTCCTTGTACAAGGCCATTCTGGCCTCCGTTTTGCTTGCCGTTTGCGCCGGCGTGCCTTATTTGTCGTTCTGGTCGATATCACATCAGTACTTCAAAGAGAATTACAAACGTTTTTTTCGTACTTTTTTTGTACCATAGAGTACTTAACTGTGTGATCATTGAATTCTTGTACAAGGCCATTCTGGCCTCCGTTTTGCTTGCGGTTTGCGCCGGAGTGCCTTATTTATCGTTCTGGTCGATACCACATCAGTACTTCAAAGAGAATTACAAATGTTTTTTTTTCGTACTTTTTTTCGTACCCATAGAGTACTTAACCGTGTGATTTTTGATTCCTTGTACAAGGCCATTCGGCCTCCGTTTTGCTTGCCGTTTGCGCCGGCGTGCCTTATTTATCATTCGGTCGATATCACATCGCACTTCAAAGAGAATTACAAAAGTTTTTTTTCGTACTTTTTTTCGTACCGATAGAGTACTTAACTGTGATTTTTGATTCCATGTACAAGGCCATTCTGGCCTCCGTTTTGCTTGCCGTTTGCGCCGGCGTGCCTTTTTTATCGTTCGGTCGATATCACATCGCACATCAAAGAGAATTACAAACATTTTTTTTCGTACTTTTTTTCGTACCCATAGAGTACTTAACTATGTGATTTTTGATTTCTTGTACAAGGCCATTCTGGCCTCCGTTTTGCTTGCCGTTTGCGCCGGCGTGCCTTATTTATCGTTCTGGTCGATATCACATCGCATTTCAAAGAGAATTACAAACATTATTTTTCGCACTTTTTTTCGTACCCATATAGTACTTAACCGTGTGATTTTTGATTCCTTGTACAAGGCCATTCTCGCTCCGTTTTGCTTGCCGTTTGCGCCGGCATGCCTTATTTATCGTTCGGTCGATATCACATCGCATTTCAAAGAGAATTACAAACGTTTTTTTTTGTACTTTTTTTCGTACCCATAGAGTACTTAACGTGTGATTTTTGATTCCTTGTACAAGGCCATTCTCGGCCTCCGTTTTGCTTGCCGTTTGCGCCGGCGTGCTTTATTTGTCGTTCGGTCGATATCACATCGCATTTCAAAGAGAATTACAAAAGTTTTTTTTCGTACTTTTTTTCGTACCCATAGAGTACTTAACCGTGTGATTTTTGATTCCTTGTACAAGGCCATTCTGGCCTCCGTTTTGCTTGCCGTTTCCGCCGGCGTGCCTTATTTATCGTTCGGTCGATACCACATCGCATTTCAAAGAGAATTACAAACGTTTTTTTTTGTACTTTTTTTCGTACCCATAGAGTACTTAACCGTGTGATTTTTGATTCCTTGTACAAGGCCATTCTGGCCCCCGTTTTGCTTGCCGTTTGCACCGGCGTGCCTTATTTATCATTATGGTCGATATCACATCGCATTTCAAAGAGAATTACAAACGTTTTTTTTCGTACTTTTTTCGTACCCATAGAGTACTTAACTGTGTGATTTTTGATTCCTTGTACAAGGCCATTATGGCCTCCGTTTTGCTTGCCGTTTGCGCCGGCGAGCCTTATTTATCGTTCTGGTCGATATCACATCGATTTCAAAGGAATTACAAACGTTTTTTTTCGTACTTTTTTTCGTACCCATAGAGTACTTAACTGTGTGATTTTTGATTCCTTGTACAAGGCCATTCTGGCCCCCGTTTTGCTTGCCGTTTGCACCGGCGTGCCTTATTTATCATTATGGTCGATATCACATCGCATTTCAAAGAGAATTACAAACGTTTTTTTTCGTACTTTTTTTCGTACCCATAGAGTACTTAATCGTGTGATTTTTTATTCCTTGTACAAGGCCATTCTGGCCTCCGTTTTGCTTGCCGTTTGCGCCGGCGTGCCTTATTTGTCGTTCGGTCGATATCACATCGTATTTCAAAGAGAATTACAAACGTTTTTTCGTACTTTTTTTGTACCATAGAGTACTTAATCGTGTGATTATTGAATTCTTGTACAAGGCCATTCTGCCTCCGTTTTGCTTGCCGTTTGCGCCGGAGTGCCTTATTTATCGTTCGGTCGATACCACATCGCACTTCAAAGAGAATTACAAACGTTTTTTTTCGTACTTTTTTTCGTACCCATAGAGTACTTAACCGTGTGATTTTTGATTCCTTGTACAAGGCCATTCTCGCCTCCGTTTTGCTTGCCGTTTGCGCCGGCGTGCCTTATTTATCATTCTGGTCGATATCACATCAGTACTTCAAAGAGAATTACAAAAGTTTTTTTTCGTACTTTTTTTTCGTACCGATAGAGTACTTAACTGTGTGATTTTTGATTCCATGTACAAGGCCATTCTGGCCTCCGTTTTGCTTGCCGTTTGCGCCGGCGTGCCTTTTTTATCGTTCTGGTCGATATCACATCAGTACATCAAAGAGAATTACAAACGTTTTTTTTTCGTACTTTTTTTCGTACCCATAGAGTACTTAACTGTGTGATTTTTGATTCCTTGTACAAGGCCATTCTGGCCTCCGTTTTGCTTGCCGTTTGCGCCGGCGTGCCTTATTTATCATTCTGGTCGATATCACATCAGTACTTCAAAGAGAATTACAAACGTTTTTTTCGTACTTTTTTTCGTACCCATAGAGTACTTAACTGTGTTATTTTTGATTCCTTGTACTAGGCCATTCTTGCCTCCGTTTTGCTTGCCGTTTGCGCCGGCGTGCCTTATTTATCGTTCTGGTCGATATCACATCTGTACTTCAAAGAGAATTACAAACATTATTTTTCGCACTTTTTTTCGTACCCATATAGTACTTAACTGTGTGATTTTTGATTCCTTGTACAAGGCCATTCTCGGCCTCTCGTTTTGCTTGCCGTTTGCGCCGGCATGCCTTATTTATCGTTCGGTCGATATCACATCGCATTTCAAAGAGAATTACAAACGTTTTTTTTCGTACTTTTTTCGTACCCATAGAGTACTTAACTCGTGTGATTTTTGATTCCTTGTACAAGGCTATTCTCGCCTCCGTTTTGCTTGCCGTTTGCGCCGGCGTGCTTTATTTGTCGTTCGGTCGATATCACATCGCATTTCAAAGAGAATTACAAAAGTTTTTTTTCGTACTTTTTTTCGTACCCATAGAGTACTTAACTCGTGTGATTTTTGATTCCTTGTACAAGGCCATTCGGCCTCCGTTTTGCTTGCCGTTTCCGCCGGCGTGCCTTATTTATCGTTCGGTCGATACCACATCGCACTTCAAAGAGAATTACAAACGTTTTTTTTTGTACTTTTTTTCGTACCCATGTAGCAGTACTTAACCGTGTGATTTTTGATTCCTTGTACAAGGCCATTCTCGCCCCCGTTTTGCTTGCCGTTTGCACCGGCGTGCCTTATTTATCATTATGGTCGATATCACATCGCATTTCAAAGAGAATTACAAACGTTTTTTTTCGTACTTTTTTCGTACCCATGTAGTACTTAACCGTGTGATTTTTGATTCCTTGTACAAGGCCATTATGGCCTCCGTTTTGCTTGCCGTTTGCGCCGGCGAGCCTTATTTATCGTTCGGTCGATATCACATCGCACTTCAAAGGGAATTACAAACGTTTTTTTTCGTACTTTTTTTCGTACCCATAGAGTACTTAACCGTGTGATTTTTGATTCCTTGTACAAGGCCATTCCGCCCCCGTTTTGCTTGCCGTTTGCACCGGCGTGCCTTATTTATCATTATGGTCG
>JAVUPR010000132.1:0-135165 GCA_036785695.1 Gentiana straminea | reverse complement strand
GTGGTTATAGGCTTGATGATTATCGAACAAGATATTATAGATAAGAGTAAAGTGAGTGACATATTGCACATTTAACGCGCCTTTAGCTAAATCTAATTATCTTATAGAAATTCTATTTATGCTTTATCGAATCTCATTTCATAGCATGGTTGAGGTGGTTAAAAATCGATCATACAGATTCAAAATACAAAGAAAAGGAGCAGTGAAATATCTCTTTGATCAAAAGAGTATGATTTATAGAATATATTACTTTATTCGAATAGAATGGAATTCAAAATAAAAATGAAGATCTTTAGATTCTCTTTTACTAAAGAGTTTAAAACGCGTTGCGGAACGATTTAGAAAACAATTGATATAGCACGATTCCTCAACTCAATCAGTAATACCCTTATAGTCCACTTCTTCCCCACACTACAAGTGACAGGGAAAATGTAAAGACTACCATTAAAGCAGCCCAAGCAAGACTTACTATATCCATGTGA
Source organism: Gentiana straminea (assembly GCA_036785695.1). Taxonomy (NCBI): domain Eukaryota; kingdom Viridiplantae; phylum Streptophyta; class Magnoliopsida; order Gentianales; family Gentianaceae; genus Gentiana; species Gentiana straminea. The sequence goes on along the minus strand of JAVUPR010000132.1, from coordinate 134,683 downwards.
ATTATGCCCCCTTATCCCTATAACTATCAAAGAATTATTATATTGTTACTTGCTACTAATAGTATAGTAGAATCGATAGAGCATAGTCAAAAAAAGGGTATTCTGGTCGAAAACTCTTGATAAACCAATCAAAAATACACTCATTGTAGAAAAGCAGAAAAGGATTTCTATATCATTTCGAATCCGGAAAGATAAAATATAAGCAAAACACCTTGTACAAGGAATCAAAAATCACACGCTTAAGTACTCTATGGGTACGAAAAAAAGTACGAAAAAAAACGTTTGTAATTCTCTTTGAAGAACGATGTGATATCGACCGAACGATAAATAAGGCACGCCGGCGCAAACGGCAAGCAAAACGGAGGCCGAATGGCCTTGTACAAGGAATCAAAAATCACCCGCTTAAGTACTCTATGGGTACGAAAAAAAGTACGAAAAAAAACGTTTGTAATTCTCTTTGAAATACGATGTGATATCGACCGAACGATAAATAAGGCACGCCGGCGTAAACGGCAATCAAAACGGAGGCCGAATGGCCTTGTACAAGAAATCAAAAATCACACGAGTTAAGTACTCTATGGGTACGAAAAAAAATACGATAAAAACGTTTGTAATTCTCTTTGAAGTACGATGTGATATCGACCGAACGATAAATAAGGCACGCCGGCGCAAACGGCAAGCAAAACGGAGGCCGAATGGCCTTGTACAAGGAATCAAAAATCACACGATTAAGTACTCTATGGGTACGAAAAAAAGTACGGAAAAAAACGTTTGTAATTCTCTTTGAAGTATTGATGTGATATCGACCGAACGATAAATAAGGCACGCCGGCGCAAACGGCAAGCAAAACGGAGGCCGAATGGCCTTGTACAAGAAATCAAAAATCACACGAGTTAAGTACTCAATGGGTTCGAAAAAAAGTACGAAAAAAACGTTTGTAATTCTCATTGAAGTACGATGTGATATCGACCGAACGATAAATAAGGCACGCCGGCGCAAACGGCAAGCAAAACGGAGGCCGAATGGCCTTGTACAAGGAATCAAAAATCACACGAGTTAAGTACTCTATGGGTACGAAAAAAAGTACGAAAAAAAACGTTTGTAATTCTCTTTGAAGTATTGATGTGATATCGACCGAAAAGATAAATAAGGCACGCCGGCGCAAACGGCAAGCAAAACGGAGGCCGAAATGGCCTTTTACAAGAAATCAAAAATCACATAGTTAAGTACTCTATGGGTACGAAAAAAAGTACGAAAAAAAAACGTTTGTAATTCTCTTTGAAGTACCGATGTGATATCGACCGAACGATAAATAAGGCACGCCGATGCAAACGGCAAGCAAAACGGAGGCGAGAATGGCCTTGTACAAGGAATCAAAAATCACACGGTTAAATACTCTATGGGTACGAAAAAAAGTACGAAAAAAAACGTATGTAATTCTCTTTGAAGTACGATGTGATATCGACCGAACGATAAATAAGGCACGCCGGCGCAAACGGCAAGCAAAACGGAGGCCGAATGGCCTTGTACAAGGAATCAAAAATCACACGATTAAGTACTCCATGGGTACGAAAAAAAGTACAAAAAAAAACGTTTGTAATTCTCTTTGAAGTACGATGTGATATCGACCGAACGACGAAAATAAGGCACGCCGGCGCAAACGGCAAGCAAAACGGAGGCGAATGGCCTTGTACAAGGAATCAAAAATCACACGCTTAAGTACTCTATGGGTACAAAAAAAAGTACGAAAAAAAAACCGTTTGTAATTCTCTTTGAAGTACGATGTGATATCGACCGAACGATAAATAAGGCACGCCGGCGCAAACGGCAAGCAAAACGGAGGCCGAATGGCCTTGTACAAGAAATCAAAAATCACACGATTAAGTACTCTATGGGTACGAAAAAAAGTACGAAAAAAAACGTTTGTAATTCTCTTTGAAGTACGATGTGATATCGACCGAACGATAAATAAGGCACGCCGGCGCAAACGGCAAGCAAAACGGAGGCCGAATGGCCTTGTACAAGGAATCAAAAATCACACGCTTAAGTACTCTATGGGTACGAAAAAAAGTACGAAAAAAAACGTTTGTAATTCTCTTTGAAGTACTCGATGTGATATCGACCGAACGATAAATAAGGCACGCCGGCGCAAACGGCAAGCAAAACGGAGGCCGAATGGCCTTGTACAAGAAATCAAAAATCACACGGTTAAGTACTATATGGGTACGAAAAAAAAGTACGAAAAAAAACGTTTGTAATTCTCTTTGAAGTACGATGTGATATCGACCGAACGATAAATAAGGCACGCCGGCGCAAACGGCAAGCAAAACGGAGGCCGAATGGCCTTGTACAAGAATCAAAAATCACACGCTTAAGTACTCTATGGGTACGAAAAAAAAAGTACTAAAAAAAACGTTTGTAATTCTCTTTGAAGTACGATGTGATATCGACCGAACGATAAATAAGGCACGCCGGCGCAAACGGCAAGCAAAACGGAGGCCGAATGGCCTTGTACAAGAAATCAAAAATCACACGAGTTAAGTACTCTATGGGTACGAAAAAAAGTACGAAAAAAAACGTTTGTAATTCTCTTTGAAGTACCGATGTGATATCGACCGAACGATAAATAAGGCACGCCGGCGCAAACGGCAAGCAAAACGGAGGCCGAGAATGGCCTTGTACAAGAATCAAAAATCACACGGTTAAGTACTCTATGGGTACGAAAAAAAGTACGAAAAAAAACGTTTGTAATTCTCTTTGAAGTACTCGATGTGATATCGACCGAACGATAAATAAGGCACGCCGGCGCAAACGGCAAGCAAAACGGAGGCCGAGAATGGCCTTGTACAAGGAATCAAAAATCACACGATTAAGTACTCTATGGGTACGAAAAAAAGTACGAAAAAAAAAACGTTTGTAATTCTCTTTGAAGTACGATGTGATATCGACCGAACGATAAATAAGGCACGCCGGCGCAAACGGCAAGCAAAACGGAGGCCGAAATGGCCTTGTACAAGGAATCAAAAATCACACGAGTTAAGTACTCTATGGGTACGAAAAAAAGTACGAAAAAAAACGTTTGTAATTCTCTTTGAAGTACGATGTGATATCGACCGAACGATAAATAAGGCACGCCGGCGCAAACGGCAAGCAAAACGGAGGCCGAATGGCCTTGTACAAGGAATCAAAAATCACACGAGTTAAGTACTCTATGGGTACGAAAAAAAGTACGAAAAAAAACGTTTGTAATTCTCTTTGAAGTACGATGTGATATCGACCGAACGATAAATAAGGCACGCCGGCGCAAACGGCAAGCAAAACGGAGGCCGAATGGCCTTGTACAAGAAATCAAAAATCACACGGTTAAGTACTCTATGGGTACGAAAAAAAATACGAAAAAAAAACGTTTGTAATTCTCTTTGAAGTATGCGATGTGATATCGACCGAACGATAAATAAGGCACGCCGGCGCAAACGGCAAGCAAAACGGAGGCCGAATGGCCTTGTACAAGAATCAAAAATCACACGATTAAGTACTCTATGGGTACGAAAAAAAGTACGAAAAAAAACGTTTGTAATTCTCTTTGAAGTACGATGTGATATCGACCGAACGATAAATAAGGCACGCCGGCGCAAACGGCAAGCAAAACGGAGGCCGAATGGCCTTGTACAAGAAATCAAAAATCACACGAGTTAAGTACTCTATGGGTACGAAAAAAAGTACGAAAAAAAACGTTTGTAATTCTCTTTGAAGTACCGATGTGATATCGACCGAACGATAAATAAGGCACGCCGGCGCAAACGGCAAGCAAAACGGAGGCCGAATGGCCTTGTACAAGGAATCAAAAATCACACGGTTAAGTACTCTATGGGTACGAAAAAAAGTACGAAAAAAAACGTTTGTAATTCTCTTTGAAGTACGATGTGATATCGACCGAACGATAAATAAGGCACGCCGGCGCAAACGGCAAGCAAAACGGAGGCCGAATGGCCTTGTACAAGAAATCAAAAATCACACGATTAAGTACTCTATGGGTACGAAAAAAAGTACGAAAAAAAAAACGTTTGTAATTCTCTTTGAAGTACGATGTGATATCGACCGAACGATAAATAAGGCACGCCGGCGCAAACGGCAAGCAAAACGGAGGCCGAATGGCCTTGTACAAGGAATCAAAAATCACACGGTTAAGTACTCTATGGGTACGAAAAAAAGTACGAAAAAAAACGTTTGTAATTCTCTTTGAAGTACGATGTGATATCGACCGAACGATAAATAAGGCACGCCGGCGCAAACGGCAAGCAAAACGGAGGCCGAATGGCCTTGTACAAGAAATCAAAAATCACACGATTAAGTACTCTATGGGTACGAAAAAAAGTACGAAAAAAAAACGTTTGTAATTCTCTTTGAAGTACGATGTGATATCGACCGAACGATAAATAAGGCACGCCGGCGCAAACGGCAAGCAAAACGGAGGCCGAATGGCCTTGTACAAGGAATCAAAAATCACACGAGTTAAGTACTCTATGGGTACGAAAAAAAGTACGAAAAAAAACGTTTGTAATTCTCTTTGAAGTACGATGTGATATCGACCGAACGATAAATAAGGCACGCCGGCGCAAACGGCAAGCAAAACGGAGGCGAAATGGCCTTGTACAAGGAATCAAAAATCACACGAGTTAAGTACTCTGGGGTACGAAAAAAAGTACGAAAAAAAAGTTTGTAATTCTCTTTGAAGTACGATGTGATATCGACCGAACGATAAATAAGGCACGCCGGCGCAAACGGCAAGCAAAACGGAGGCGAATGGCCTTGTACAAGGAATCAAAAATCACACGTTAAGTACTCTATGGGTACGAAAAAAAGTACGAAAAAAAACGTTTGTAATTCTCTTTGAAGTACGATGTGATATCGACCGAACGATAAATAAGGCACGCCGGCGCAAACGGCAAGCAAAACGGAGGCCGAATGGCCTTGTACAAGGAATCAAAAATCACACGGTTAAGTACTCTATGGGTACGAAAAAAAGTACGAAAAAAAACGTTTGTAATTCTCTTTGAAGTACGATGTGATATCGACCGAACGATAAATAAGGCACGCCGGCGCAAACGGCAAGCAAAACGGAGGCGAATGGCCTTGTACAAGGAATCAAAAATCACACGAGTTAAGTACTCTATGGGTACGAAAAAAAGTACGAAAAAAAACGTTTGTAATTCTCTTTGAAGTACGATGTGATATCGACCGAACGATAAATAAGGCACGCCGGCGCAAACGGCAAGCAAAACGGAGGCCGAATGGCCTTGTACAAGGAATCAAAAATCACACGATTAAGTACTCTATGGGTACGAAAAAAAGTACGAAAAAAAACGTTTGTAATTCTCTTTGAAGTACGATGTGATATCGACCGAACGATAAATAAGGCACGCCGGCGCAAACGGCAAGCAAAACGGAGGCCGAATGGCCTTGTACAAGGAATCAAAAATCACACGAGTAAGTACTCTATGGGTACGAAAAAAAGTACGAAAAAAAAACGTTTGTAATTCTCTTTGAAGTACGATGTGATATCGACCGAACGATAAATAAGGCACGCCGGCGCAAACGGCAAGCAAAACGGAGGCCGAATGGCCTTGTACAAGAAATCAAAAATCACACGGTTAAGTACTCTATGGGTACGAAAAAAAGTACGACGAAAAAAAACGTTTGTAATTCTCTTTGAAGTACGATGTGATATCGACCGAACGATAAATAAGGCACGCCGGCGCAAACGGCAAGCAAAACGGAGGCCGAATGGCCTTGTACAAGGAATCAAAAATCACACGAGTTAAGTACTCTATGGGTACGAAAAAAAGTACGAAAAAAAACGTTTGTAATTCTCTTTGAAGTACGATGTGATATCGACCGAACGATAAATAAGGCACGCCGGCGCAAACGGCAAGCAAAACGGAGGCGAAATGGCCTTGTACAAGGAATCAAAAATCACACGGTTAAGTACTCTATGGGTACGAAAAAAAGTACGAAAAAAAACGTTTGTAATTCTCTTTGAAGTACGATGTGATATCGACCGAACGATAAATAAGGCACGCCGGCGCAAACGGCAAGCAAAACGGAGGCCGAGAATGGCCTTGTACAAGGAATCAAAAATCACACGAGTTAAGTACTCTATGGGTACGAAAAAAAGTACGAAAAAAAACGTTTGTAATTCTCTTTGAAGTACGATGTGATATCGACCGAACGATAAATAAGGCACGCCGGCGCAAACGGCAAGCAAAACGGAGGCCGAATGGCCTTGTACAAGGAATCAAAAATCACACGAGCTAAGTACTCTATGGGTACGAAAAAAAGTACGAAAAAAAACGTTTGTAATTCTCTTTGAAGTACGATGTGATATCGACCGAACGATAAATAAGGCACGCCGGCGCAAACGGCAAGCAAAACGGAGGCCGAGAATGGCCTTGTACAAGAAATCAAAAATCACACGAGTAAGTACTCTATGGGTACGAAAAAAAGTACGGAAAAAAAACGTTTGTAATTCTCTTTGAAGTACGATGTGATATCGACCGAACGATAAATAAGGCACGCCGGCGCAAACGGCAAGCAAAACGGAGGCCGAATGGCCTTGTACAAGGAATCAAAAATCACACGCTTAAGTAGTCTATGGGTACGAAAAAAAGTACGAAAAAAAACGTTTGTAATTCTCTTTGAAGTACTCGATGTGATATCGACCGAACGATAAATAAGGCACGCCGGCGCAAACGGCAAGCAAAACGGAGGCCGAAATAGCCTTGTACAAGGAATCAAAAATCACACGAGTTAAGTACTCTATGGGTACGAAAAAAAGTACGAAAAAAAACGTTTGTAATTCTCTTTGAAGTACGATGTGGTATCGACCGAACGATAAATAAGGCACGCCGGCGCAAACGGCAAGCAAAACGGAGGTCCGAAAGGCCTTGTACAAGGAATCAAAATCACACGAGTTAAGTACTCTTTGGGTACGAAACAAATTACAAAAAAAATAGTTTGTAATTCTCATTGAAGTACTTGATGTGTTATCGACCGAACGATAAATAAGGCACGCCGGCGCAAACGCAAGCAAAACGGAGGTCGAATGGCCTTGTACAAGGAATCAAAAATCACACCGTTAAGTACTCTATGGGTACAAAACAATTTACGAAAAAAAACGTTTGTAATTCTCATTGAAGTACGATGTTTTATCGACCGAACGATAAATAAGGCACGCCGGCGCAAACGGCAAGCAAAACGGAGGCGAGAATGGCCTTGTACAAGGAATCAAAAATCACACGGCTAAGTACTCTATGTGTACGAAAAAAAGTACGAAAAAAAACGTTTGTAATTGTCTTTGAAGTACCGATGTGGTATCGACCGAATGATAAATAAGGCACGCCGGCGCAAACGGCAAACAAAACGGAGGTCATAATGGCCTTGTACAAGGAATCAATAATCACACGGTTAAGTACTCTATGGGTACGAAACAAAGTACGAAAATAATCGTTTGTAATTCTCTTTGAAATACTAATGTGGTATCGACCGAACGATAAATAAGGCACGCCGGCGCAAACGGCAAGCAAAACGGAGGTCGAAATGACCTTGTACAAGGAATCAAAATCACACGAGTTAAGTACTCTTTGGGTACGAAAAAAATACTTTGTAATTCTCATTGAAGTACGATGTGTTATCGACCGAACGATAAATAAGGCACGCCGGCGCAAACGGCAAGGAAAACGGAGGCCGAATGGCCTTGTACAAGGAATCAAAAATCACACCGTTAAGTACTCTATTGGTACGAAAAAGAGTACGTTAAAAAACGTTTGTAATTCTCTTTGAAGTACGATGTGATATAGACCGAACGATAAATAAGGCACGCCGGCGCAAACGGCAAGTAAAACGGAGGCCGAAAAGGCCTTGTACAAGGAATCAAAAATCACACGATTAATTACTTTATGGGTACGAAAAAAAGTATAAAAAAAAACGTTTGTAATTCTCGTTGAAGTACTAATGTGGTATCGACCGAACGATAAATAAGGTACGCCGGCACAAACGGCAAGCAAAACGGAGGTCGAATGGCCTTGTACATGGAATCAAAAATCACACCGTTAAATACTCTATGGGTACAAAACAAACTACGAAAAAAAACATTTGTAATTCTCATTGAAGTATTGATGTGTTATCGACGAACGATAAATAAGGCACGCCGGCGCAAACGGCAAGCAAAACGGAGGCCGAATGGCCTTGTACAAGGAATCAAAAATCACACGCTTAAGTACTCTATGGGTACGAAAAAAAGTATGAAAAAAAAACGTTTGTAATTCTCTTTGAAGTACGATGTGGTATCGACCGAACGATAAATAAGGCACGCCGGCGCAAACGGCAAGCAAAACGGAGGTCGAATGGCCTTGTACAAGGAATCAAAATCACACGAGTTAAGTACTCTTTGGGTATGAAACAAAGTACGAAAAAAATAGTTTGTAATTCTCATTGAAGTACGATGTGTTATCGACCGAACGATAAATAAGGCACGCCGGCGCAAACGGCAAGCAAAACGGAGGCCGAATGGCTTTGTACAAGGAATCAAAAATCACACCGTTAAGTAGTCTATGGATACGAAAAAGAGTACGATAAAAAAACGTTTGTAATTCTCTTTGAAGTAATGATGTGATATCGACCGAACGATAAATAAGGCACGCCGGCGCAAACGACAAGCAAAACGGAGGCCGAATGGCCTTGTACAAGAAATCAAAAATCACATAGTTAAGTACTCTATGGGTACGAAAAAAAGTACGAAAAAAAACGTTTGTAATTCTCTTTGAAGTACTAATGTGATATCGACCGAACGATAAATAAGGCACGCCGGCGCAAACGGCAAGCAAAACGGAGGCCGAATGGCCTTGTACAAGGAATCAAAAATCACACGAGTTAAGTACTCTACGGGTACGAAAAAAAGTACCAAAAAAAACGTTTGTTATTCTCTTTGAAGTACGATGTGATATCGACCGAACGATAAATAAGGCACGCCGGCGCAAACGGCAAGCAAAACGGAGGCCGAAATGGCCTTGTACAAGAAATCAAAAATCACACGTTAAGTACTCTTTGGGTACGAAAAATATCGTTTGTAATTCTCTTTGAAGTACGATGTGATATCGACCGAACGATAAATAAGGCACGCCGGCGCAAACGGCAAGCAAAACGGATGCCGAATGGCCTTGTACAAGGAATCAAAAATCACACATTAAGTACTCTATGGGTACGAAAAAAAGTACGAAAAAAAACGTTTGTAATTCTCTTTGAAGTTCGATGTGATATCGACCGAACGATAAATAAGGCACGCCGGCGCAAACGTCAAGCAAAACGGAGGCCGAATGGCCTTGTACAAGGAATCAAAAATCACACGATTAGGTACTCTATGGGTACGAAAAAAAGTACGAAAAAAAACGTTTGTAATTCTCTTTGAAGAACGATGTGATATCGACCGAACGATAAATAAGGCACGCCGGCGCAAACGGCAAGCAAAACGGAGGCCGAAATGGGCTTGTACAAGGAATCAAAAATCACACGGTTAAGTACTCTATGGGTACGAAAAAAAGTACGAAAAAAAACGTTTGTAATTCTCTTTGAAGTACGATGTGATATCGACCGAACGATAAATAAGGCACGCCGGCGTAAACCGCAAGCAAAACGGAGGCCGGAATGGCCTTGTACAAGAAATCAAAAATCACACGGTTAAGTACTCTATGGGTACGAAAAAAAATACGAAAAAAAACGTTTGTAATACTCTTTGAAGTACGATGTGATATCGACCGAACGATAAATAAGGCACGCCGGCTCAAACGGCAAGCGAAACGGAGGCCGAATGGCCTTGTACAAGGAATCAAAAATCACACGAGTTAAGTACTCTATGGGTACGAAAAAAAGTACGGAAAAAAATGTTTGTAATTCTCTTTGATGTACGATGTGATATCGACCGAACGATAAATAAGGCACGCCGGCGCAAACGGCAAGCAAAACGGAGGCCGAATGGCCTTGTACAAGAAATCAAAAATCACACGGTTAAGTACTCTATGGGTACGAAAAAAAGTACGAAAAAAATGTTTGTAATTCTCTTTGAAGTACGATGTGATATCGACCGAACGATAAATAAGGCACGCCGGCGCAAACGGCAAGCAAAACGGAGGGAAATGGCCTTGTACAAGGAATCAAAAATCACACGATAAGTACTCTATGGGTACGAAAAAAAGTACGAAAAAAGTACGAAAAAAACGTTTGTAATTCTCTTTGAAGTACGATGTGATATCGACCGAACGATAAATAAGGCACGCCGGCGCAAACGGCAAGCAAAACGGAGGCCGAAATGGCCTTGTACAAGAAATCAAAAATCACACAATTAAGTACTCTATGGGTACGAAAAAAAGTACGAAAAAAAAACGTTTGTAATTCTCTTTGAAGTACGATGTGATATCGACCGAACGATAAATATGGCACGCCGGCGCAAACGGCAAGCAAAACGGAGGCCGATTGGCCTTGTACAAGGAATCAAAAATCACACGCTTAAGTGCTCTATGGGTACGAAAAAAAGTACGAAAAAAAATGTTTGTAATTCTCTTTGAAGAACGATGTGATATCGACCGAACGATAAATAAGGCACGCCGGCGCAAACGGAAGCAAAACGGAGGGAATGGCCTTGTACAAGAAATCAAAAATCACACGATTAAGTACTCAATGGGTACGAAAAAAAGTACGAAAAAAAACGTTTGTAATTCTCTTTGAAGTACGATGTGATATCGACCGAACGATAAATAAGGCACGCCGGCGCAATCGGCAAGCAAAACGGAGGCCGAATGGCCTTGTACAAGGAATCAAAAATCACACGCTTAAGTACTCTATGGGTACGAAAAAAAGTACGAAAAAAAACGTTTGTAATTGATATGAATCGAGGCCAAGTCCTTCTCATGATCCTCTCATATTTCGGGTTGGGCCTAAAACTCAAGTGCCACACAAAAAGAGGCTCGAGGTTTTGGATAAATTAGCCCAATTCACGATGTGGATCCATTAAAACCATTATATCTATGTGTGGGTGCTCGAATAAATGGCCCAACATTTTGGCCCTTATTATGGTATTATATTATATATTTTATTATGCAATATTACTTAAATAAATGACAAAAACTTGGCTGAATTTGGAGAATGAAATGGCGCCACTTTTGCTGACTTTGGAAGATGGGAAGTCAAGTTTTGTGTATTCCAAGTACATTGAATCAAGATTGATGTCTTTTGGGGCGCATATTTAAGTGCATTGAATCAGGAGCTTTACTTATCCAAAATTGATGATCCACATATGCATTTCATAGTAGAAAACCTGATCTTCAACTTTTGTCAAGTGGTCATCTTCATTTGAGTAAGTTATAATGGTCAAAATGGCCTAAACAGCTGCGGGACGGAAACTGGAGAATATAAAGAAGATACATTGAACCTGGATGAAGCTCCTTGGATGCACCAATATGCATTTAATTTAGGAAAAACTTTTCATCTTATTATTATGAATTCATGTATTTATTTTCCTGTAAATAGTCCTTGTATTTGCACTTTGAAAATCGAGCTTTTTGAATCATTAATCAAATTATATTTTATTCCTCACTTGGAAAAGTGTTGTGTGAGTTTCTCTAGAAAGGGAATTCAAATTTCGGATTATCAAGGACTTGAGCAATCCTTGTGGTTATCCATATAGCAAGGTGCTTAGAAACAGGTTTTCTAAGTGTTGAGGTTTTATTTCAAGGTGCCTTCACACGGGTTGTGATTGTGTCGCGGAGCTTATTATTCCAAGGTGCTTCCACACAGTTGTGGTTGTGTTGAGGACTTCCAAATACCTTCAAATCCACGATCCTAGGTATTCATTAGATCCGAAGCCTTCCTCCGGGCGGTTTCGCATCGGTTGGTATCGAGAAACGGCGGATTGACGGTATTATATCCCATTACTTTATTTCAAAAAAAAAAAACAAAAAAATTTCGAATATAAAATAAAAAAAAAAGATTATTTTCTCGTTGCATATTATCGTATGTATCCGAAGAACCATAGTATGCATATGATCGTGTGTATTTGAAGAACACTTTATTTCGTACGAGCATCTATATATTTATATATATATTTATAAATAAATAAATAAAAAACGGTGCACAAGTAAATCGTGTGTATTTGAAAAATAAATTGTTCCGCACGTGCATACTTTGTTCCGTACGAGCAACAAGTTAAAAAAAAAAAAAATTTTAATTTCGTTCTACACACTTCACAATTTTTGTGTTACATCTTTGAATATTTTCTCTAAAATACTTCACAATTTTTGTTGTGTTCACTTTGGAATTTCAAAAACTCTTAAAAAAATTCTTGATTCTTCACTCTTGGTATTTGGGAAAACTTGAGTATTGTTGAATAATTGATATCCGATCTGAATTCTCTTACTTGAGCTAAATGATCACACCTTTGAGAGGAAGAATGGCTGGAAATAATGATTTGAGAAAAAGGTTTTCTAAAAATGCTTACTCCCGACAACTTGAGAAAGTTGGACAACGACTTGATGAACTCGAATCGAAAATTCAAGGATGAGATTGAGAATATGAAGAATCAATTTCGTGACGAGATACGAGAGTTTGTAGCAAAGAAAAATAAAGAGATTGATAACATCCAAAAGGTGGAGTTGAGAACGAAGGAAAGTGAGAATGTACGAAGACAAAGGAAATAATCTCCAAGAGAACTTCCGAGTTCTATCTATTGTTATATTTGTACCGGATATGGACATTGTGCGTATGAATGTCCTAATCTTAGGTTGAACTCTACTCAAGCATGTTGAGGTGGAGAAAACATTGGCAAATGAGCCTTGTAATGTTATTGTTGAGAATATCACTTGTTGTTCCGAGTTCCGGAAAACAAAATTAATTCGAGGAAGTTATTTGTGAATTGCGAGGTGATATTGTTGAAGTTAAAGAGCACGAGATTGGTGATGCACATAAAAATGAATTTGTGGATGAAAATGAAACGATGTCGAAAGGTCTATCTTGGTGGAAGAGCACAACAAGTCGATTTTGGTCGAAGCAAATGAAGAATCTATGTCACTAAATTCTTGTTGCGGTTTATTAACTCTTCTTTGCGGGTACGTGATAAGGAAATTACCGGGCTGTTGGGTTCATCAAATGCAAATGCCCTTATTTTGCCTTGGGATGATCTATTTACGGTTGGTAATGGTGGAAAACCGGTGCACACTTTTATTGATCCTTTTGTGGCGCGTAATGTTGTTAGCTCCCAAGTCTATTGCTATGTTGCGCCACTCCAAGGTTCATTGATATATAAATTCAACCAAGAGACTTTTCATATGTTCCATTGACAAAGCATGGAACACGTTATCAACGTGAAATTCATTGGAAGATGTGCACTTGCATATTATTTGACCCCGGTAAGTCATTTCTTATTTTTGCGTGTTATTCGGGAATGGTTTGTACCGTGTACTATATGCCATTTTAATCTATAACCATGATCTGAATTCACAAATTTCACACATACAAGCTGTTTTTGAAACACTTCGAAAAGCACACATGATTGCTAATCTTAAGAAATGCACTTTTTGCTTGGAAAGTTTTGTCTTCCTTGGCTTTGTTGTTATAAGTAGGCGAGATATCCAAGTTGATCAAGGGAAGTTGAAGACAATGGCTGATTGTCCCGAAACCAAAAGTGCAACGGAGGTCCGAGGTTGTCATGGCCTAACAAGTTTTTACCGATGTTTTATCCGGAATTTCAAAGCACCATTGCAGCCCCCTTAAATGAGTTGATCAAGAAAAACACACCATTTCATTGGAGTCCTACTCAAAGGGAAGCATACGAAACTCTAAAATCTCATTTAATTTTAGCACCTATACTTGCTTTGCCTAATTTTTCTAAGATGTTTGAAATTGAGTGTGATGCATCGGGGTTGGGTATTGGCGGTGTTTTGCTACAAAAAGGTTGTCCAATTGCTTTTTACGGTGATAAACTAAAAGGCGCACATCCGAATTATGCTACTTATAACAAAGAGTTGTATGCACTTGTTCAATGCTTGTGTGTTTATTTGCATCCTAGAGAGATTGTCATCCATTCGATCATGAGTCTTTAAAATATTTAAAAGGGGAATCTAAGTTGCATTTACGTCATATTCGTTGGATGAAATTCATTGAATCATATCCTTATGTAATTAAATTCAAAAAGGGAAAAGAAAACATAGTGGGCGATGCATTATCTCGACGGTATACTCTTCTCCCGATATCCTCATTTCCTTGGGTTGATCTCTCTATGGAATTTCTTTTTGGTTTGCCTTGTTATCGATCTGGTAAAGATTCGGTGGTTGTGGTAGTTGATCGTTTTTCAAAGACGGCACATTTTATTGCATGTAATAAGACCAATAATGCCTCTCATATTACCGACCTATTCTTTAAAGAAATAATGCGTTTACATGTTGTGCCTAAGTCGAATGTGAGTGATCGTGATGTAAAATTCATTAGTCATTTCGGCGTGTTCTATGGAAGCATTTAGGCACTACACTTCTATGTTCCACCGCATATCATCCTCTCGACCGATGGTCAAACGAAGTTGTTAATCGCACTTTGGGAAAGTTATTGCGCACCGTGGTGCAAAAGAACTTAAAGAATTTGGAGTCTTGTTTACCATATGTTGAATTTGCTTATAATCGTGCTACTCATTCTCGCTACTTTGCATTCACCAATTGAGATTCTTTATGGCTTTAATCTTATGACTCCTATTGATCTTGTTCCTCTTTCCCCAGGGAATGCTCACAAATCTCGAGGGAGAAAAGAAAGCCGAGATGGTCCGTGAGTTGCATGCAAAAGCAAGGCAAAATGTGGAGGCTCAAACTGCTCGCTATGAGAAGCAAACCAACAAGGGCAAAAATGAGATGGTCTTTGACCCCGGAGATTGGGTATGGCTGCATTTTTGCAAAGAAAGGTTTCCAAACAAACGGAAGAACAAACATAAACCAGCGCATACTTTTCATGATCCTTTTGCTTTGCGTATGTTGATGATAATGCAACATTGAATTGCTATGATTATATTTCGACACACCGATCTTCATCGACATTTATATCAAACCAAGATGCACTTTTCATGTTGTTGTAGTGAAGCGGGGATCTCAACATCGGCATGCAATTTTGAAGTTGTGTATTCGACTCATATTTGATCCAGGTGTTTATTTGGTGATATTTTGGATTTATTTAAGAATGGTGTTCGATTCGAACTATACGACATTCTTTTGATTCGAGGACGAATCCTTCGCAACCGGGAGGGTCGATATGAATCGAGGCCAAGTCCTTCTCATGATCCTCTCATATTTCGGGCTGGTCCTAAAACTCAAGTGACACACAAAAAGAGGCTCGAGGTTTTGGATAAATTAGCCCAATTCACGATGTGGATCCATTAAAACCATTATATCTGCGTGTGGGGTTTGCTCGAATAAATGGCCCAACATTTTGGCCCTTATTATGGTATTATATTATATATTTTATTATGCAATATTACTTAAATAAATGACAAAAACTTGGCTGAATTTGGAGAATGAAATGGTGCCACTTTTGCTGACTTTGGAAGATGGGAAGTCAAGTTTTGTGTATTCCAAGTACATTGAATCAAGATTGATGTCTTTTGGGGCGCCTATTTAAGTGCATTGAATCAGGAGCTTTACTTATCCAAAATTGATGATCCACATATGCATTTCATAGTAGAAAACCTGATCTTCAACTTTTGTCAAGGGGTCATCTTCATTTCAGTAAGTTATAATGGTCAAAATGGCCTAAACAGCTGCGGGACAAACCTGGAGAATATAAAGAAGATACATTGAACCTGGATGAAGCTCCTTGGATGCACCAATATGCATTTAATTTAGGAAAAACTTTTCATCTTATTATTATGAATTCATGTACTTATTTTCCTATAAATAGTCCTTGTATTTGTACTTTGAAAATCGAGCTTTTAGAATCATTAATCAAATTATATTTTATTCTTCACTTGGAAAAGTGTTGTGTGAGTTTCTCTGGAAAGGGAATTCAAATTTCGGATTATCAAGGACTTGAGCAATCCTTGTGGTTATCCATATACCAAGGTGCTTAGAAACAGGTTTTCTAAGTGTTGAGGTTTTATTCCAAGGTGCCTTCACACGGGTTGTGATTGTGTCGCGGAGCTTATTATTCCAAGGTGCTTCCACACGGGTTGTGGTTGTGTTGAGGACTTCCAAATGCCTTCAAATCCACGATCCTAGGTATTCATTAGATCCGAAGCCTTCCTCCGGGCGGTTTCGCATCGGTAATTCTCTTTGAAGTACTTATATGATATCGACCGAACGATAAATAAGGCACGCCGGCGCAAACGGCAAGCAAAACGGAGGCCGAATGGCCTTGTACAAGGAATCAAAAATCACACGGTTAAGTACTCTATGGGTACGAAAAAAAGTATGAAAAAAAACGTTTCTAATTCTCTTTGAAGTACCGATGTGGTATCGACCGAACGATAAATAAGGCACACCGGCGCAAACGGCAAGCAAAACGGAGGTCGAAAGGCCTTGTACAAGAAATCAAAATCACACGCTTAAGTACTCTTTGGGTACGAAAAAAATTACGAAAAAAATAGTTTGTAATTCTCATTGAAGTACCGATGTGTTATCGACCGAACGATAAATAAGGCACGCCGGCGCAAATGGAGAGCAAAACGGAGGCCGAATGGCCTTGTACAAGGAATCAAAAATCACACCGTTAAGTACTCTATTGGTACGAAAAAGAGTACGTTAAAAAATGTTTGTAATTCTCTTTGAAGTAATGATGTGATATCGACCGAACGATAAATAAGGTACGCCGGCGGAAACGCAATCAAAACGGAGGTCGAATGGCCTTGTACAAGGAATAAAAAATCACTCCGTTAAGTACTCTATGGGTACAAAACAAAGTATGAAAAAAAACGTTTGTAATTCTCATTGAAGTACGATGTGTTATCGACCGAACGATAAATAAGGCACGCCGGCGCAACCGGCAAGCAAAACGGAGGGCGAGAAAGGCCTTGTACAAGGAATCAAAAATCACACGCCTAAGCACTCTATGTGTACGAAAAAAAGTACGAAAAAAACATTTGTAATTGTCTTTGAAGTAATGATGTGGTATCGACCGAACTATAAATAAGGCACGCCGGCATAAACGGTAAACAAAACGGAGGTCGAATGGCCTTGTACAAGGAATCAAAAATCACACGAGTTAAGTACTCTATGGGTACGAAACAAAGTACGAAAATAATTGTTTGTAATTCTCTTTGAAGTACGATGTGGTATCGACCGAACGAAAAATAAGGCACACCGGCGTAAACGGCAAGCAAAACGGAGGTCGAATGACCTTGTACAAGGAATCAAAATCACACGCTTAAGTACTCTTTGGGTACGAAAAAAAGTATGAAAAAAATACTTTGTAATTCTCATTGAAGTACTTATGTGATATCGACCGAACGATAAATAAGGCACGCCGGCGCAAACGGCAAGCAAAACGGAGGCCGAATGGCCTTGTACATGGAATCAAAAATCACACCGTTAAGTACTCTATTGGTACAAGAAAGTGTACGTTAAAAAACGTTTGTAATTCTCTTTGAAGTACGGATGTGATATCGACCGAACGATAAATAAGGCACGCCGGCGCAAACGGCAAGCAAAACGGAGGCCATAATGGCCTTGTACAAGGAATCAAAAATCACACGTTAAGTACTTTATGGGTACGAAAAAAAGTACGAAAAAAACGTTTGTAATTCTCTTTGAAGTACGATGTGGTATCGACCGAACGATAAATAAAGTATGCCGGCGCAAACGGCAAGCAAAACGGAGGTCGAATGGCCTTGTACAAGGAATCAAAAATCACACCGTTAAATACTCTATGGGTACAAAACAAACTACGAAAAAAAACGTTTGTAATTCTCATTGAAGTACCGATGTGTTATCGACCGAACGATAAATAAGGCACGCCGGCGTAAACGGCAAGCAAAACGGAGGCTATAATGGCCTTGTACAAGAAATCAAAAATCTCACAGCTTAAGTACTCTATGGGTACGAAAAAAAAACGTTTGTAATTCTCTTTGAAGTACGATGTGATATCGACCATAACGATAAATAAGGCACGCCGGCGCAAACGGCGAGCAAAACGGAGGCCGAATGGCCTTGTACAAGGAATCAAAAATCACACGGTTAAGTACTCTATGGGTACGAAAAAAAGTACGAAAAAAAAACGTTTGTAATTCTCTTTGAAGTACCGATGTGATATCGACCGAACGATAAATAAGGCACGCCGGCGCAAACGGCGATCAAAACGGAGGCCGATGGCCTTGTACAAGGAATCAAAAATCACACAGTTAAGTACTCTATGGGTACGAAAAAAAGTACAAAAAAAAACGTTTGTAATTCCTTTGAAGTACCGATGTGATATCGACCGAACGATAAATAAGGCACGCCGGCGCAAACGGCAAGCAAAACGGAGGCCGAATGGCCTTTACAAGGAATCAAAAATCACACGCTTAAGTACTCTATGGGTACGAAAAAAAGTACGAAAAAAAATGTTTGTAATTCTCTTTGAAGTACCGATGTGATATCGACCGAATGATAAATAAGGCACGCCGGCGAAAACGGCAAGCAAAACGGAGGCCGAATGGCCTTGTACAAGAAATCAAAAATCACACGCTTAAGTACTCTATGGGTACGAAAAAAAGTACGAAAAAAACGTTTGTAATTCTCTTTGAAGTACGATGTGATATCGACCGAACGATAAATAAGGCACGCCGGCGCAAACGGCGAGCAAAACGGAGGCCGAATGGCCTTGTATAAGGAATTAAAAATCACACGCTTAAGTACTCTTTGGGTACGAAAAAAAGTACGAAAAAAAACGTTTGTAATTCTCTTTGAAGTACGATGTGATATCGACCGAACGATAAATAAGGCACGCCGGCGCAAACGGCAAGCAAAACGGAGGCCGAATGGCCTTGTACAAGAAATCAAAAATCACACGCTTAAGTACTCTATGGGTACGAAAAAAAAAACGTTTGTAATTCTCTTTGAAGTACGATGTGATATCGACCGAACGATAAATAAGGCACGCCGGCGCAAACGGCAAGCAAAACGGAGGCCGAATGGCCTTGTACAAGGAATAAAAATTCACACGCTTAAGTACTCTATGGGTACGAAAAAAAGTACGAAAAAAAAACGTTTGTAATTCTCATTGAAGTACCGATGTGATATCGACCGAACGATAAATAAGGCACGCCGGCACAAACGGCAAGCAAAACGGAGGCCGAATGGCCTTGTACAAGAAATAAAAAATCACACGCTTAAGTACTCTATGGGTACGAAAAAAAAGTACGAAAAAAACGTTTGTAATTCTCTTTGAAGTACCGATGTGATATCGACCGAACGATAAATAAGGCACGCCGGCGCAAACGGCGAGCAAAACGGAGGCCGAATGGCCTTGTACAAGGAATCAAAAATCACACGCTTAAGTACTCTATGGGTACGAATAAAAGTACGAAAAAAACGTTTGTAATTCTCTTTGAAGTACTATGTGATATCGACAAGAACGATAAATAAGGCACGCCGGCGCAAACGGCAAGCAAAACGGAGGCCGAATGGCCGTGTACAAGAAATCAAAAATCACACGCTTAAGTACTCTATGGGTACGAAAAAAGTACGAAAAAAAAAAAGTTTGTAATTCTCTTTGAAGTACCGATGTGATATCGACCGAACGATAAATAAGGCACGCCGGCGCAAACGGCAAGCAAAACGGAGGCCGAATGGCCTTGTACAAGGAATCAAAAATCACACGCTTATGTACTCTATGGGTACGAAAAAAAGTACGAAAAAAAACGTTTGTAATTCTCTTTGAAGTACCGATGTGATATCGACCGAACGAAAAATAAGGCACGCCGGTGCAAACGGCAAGCAAAATGGAGGCCGAATGGCCTTGTACAAGAAATCAAAAATCACACGCTTAAGTACTCTATGGGTACGAAAAAAAGTACGAAAAAAAAACGTTTGTAATTCTCTTTGAAGTACCGATGTGATATCGACCGAACGATAAATAAGGCACGCCGGCGCAAACGGCAAGCAAAACGGAGGCCGATTGGCCTTGTACAAGAAATCAAAAATCACACGCTTAAGTACTCTATGGGTACGAAAAAAAGTACGAAAAAAAACGTTTGTAATTCTCTTTGAAGTACCGATGTGATATCGACCGAACGATAAATAAGGCACGCCGGCGCAAACGGCAAGCAAAACGGAGGCCGAATGGCCTTGTACAAGGAATCAAAAATCACACGCTAAGTACTCTATGGGTACGAAAAAAAGTACGAAAAAAAACGTTTGTAATTCTCTTTGAAGTACTTATGTGTGATATCGACCGAACGATAAATAAGGCACGCCGGCGCAAACGGCAAGCAAAACGGAGGCCGAATGGCCTTGTACAAGGAATCAAAAATCACACGTTAAGTACTCTATTGGTACAAAAAAAGTACGAAAAAAAACGTTTGTAATTCTCTTTGAAGTACGATGTGATATCGACCGAACGATAAATAAGGCACGCCGGCGCAAACGGCAAGCAAAACGGAGGCCGAATGGCCTTGTACAAGGAATCAAAAATCACACGCTTAAGTACTCTATGGGTACGAAAAAAAGTACGAAAAAAACGTTTGTAATTCTCTTTGAAGTACGATGTGGTATCGACCGAACGATAAATAAGGCACGCCGGCGCAAACGGCAAGCAAAACGGAGGTCGAATGGCCTTGTACAAGGAATCAAAAATCACACCGTTAAATACTCTATGGGTACAAAACAAAGTACGAAAAAAAAAAAAACGTTTGTAATTCTCATTGAAGTACGATGTGTTATCGACCGAACGATAAATAAGGCACGCCGGCGCAAACGGCAAGCAAAACGGAGGCCGAATGGCCTTGTACAAGAAATCAAAAATCACACGCTTAAGTACTCTATGGGTACGAAAAAAAGTACGAAAAAAAACGTTTGTAATTCTCTTTGAAGTACCGATGTGATATCGACCGAACGATAAATAAGGCACGCCGGCGCAAACGGCAAGCAAAACGGAGGCCGAATGGCCTTGTACAAGAAATCAAAAATCACACGCTAAGTACTCTATGGGTACGAAAAAAAGTACGAAAAAAAACGTTTGTAATTCTCTTTGAAGTACGATGTGATATCGACCGAACGATAAATAAGGCACGCCGGCGCAAACGGCAAGCAAAACGGAGGCCGAATGGCCTTGTACAAGAAATCAAAAATCACACGCTTAAGTACTCTATGGGTACGAAAAAAAGTACGAAAAAAAACGTTTGTAATTCTCTTTGAAGTACGATGTGATATCGACCGAACGATAAATAAGGCACGCCGGCGCAAACGGCAAGCAAAACGGAGGCCGAATGGCCTTGTACAAGGAATCAAAAATCACACGAGCTTAAGTACTCTATGGGTACGAAAAAAAGTACGAAAAAAAATGTTTGTAATTCTCTTTGAAGTACGATGTGATATCGACCGAACGATAAATAAGGCACGCCGGCGCAAACGGCAAGCAAAACGGAGGCCGAATGGCCTTGTACAAGGAATCAAAAATCACACGCTTAAGTACTCTATGGGTACGAAAAAAAAGTACGTTTGTAATTCTCTTTGAAGTACGATGTGATATCGACCGAACGATAAATAAGGCACGCCGGCGCAAACGGCAAGCAAAACGGAGGCCGAATGGCCTTGTACAAGGAATCAAAAATCACACGCTTAAGTACTCTATGGGTACGAAAAAAAGTACGAAAAAAAACGTTTGTAATTCTCTTTGAAGTACCGATGTGATATCGACCGAACGATAAATAAGGCACGCCGGCGCAAACGGCAAGCAAAACGGAGGCCGAATGGCCTTGTACAAGAAATCAAAAATCACACGCTTAAGTACTCTATGGGTACGAAAAAAAGTACGAAAAAAAAACGTTTGTAATTCTCTTTGAAGTACGATGTGATATCGACCGAACGATAAATAAGGCACGCCGGCGCAAACGGCAAGCAAAACGGAGGCCGAATGGCCTTGTACAAGGAATCAAAAATGTACAAGAAATCAAAAATCACACGCGTTAAGTACTCTACATGGGTACGAAAAAAGTACGAAAAAAACGTTTGTAATTCTCTTTGAAGTACTTGATGTGATATCGACCGTAACGATAAATAAGGCACGCCGGCGCAAACGGCAAGCAAAACGGAGGCCGGAATGGCCTTGTACAAGGAATCAAAAATCACACGGTTATAGTACTCTATGGGTACGAAAAAAAGTACGAAAAAAACGTTTGTAATTCTCTTTGAAGTACGATGTGATATCGACCAATCAAAAATCACACGCTTAAGTACTCTATGGGTACGAAAAAAAGTACGAAAAAAAACGTTTGTAATTCTCTTTGAAGTACCGATGTGATATCGACCGAACGATAAATAAGGCACGCCGGCGCAAACGGCAAGCAAAACGGAGGCCGAATGGCCTTGTACAAGGAATCAAAAATCACACGGCTTAAGTACTCTATGGGTACGAAAAAAAGTACGAAAAAAAAGTTTGTAATTCTCTTTGAAGTACCGATGTGATATCGACCGAACGATAAATAAGGCACGCCGGCGCAAACGGCAAGCAAAACGGAGGCCGAATGGCCTTGTACAAGGAATCAAAAATCACACGTTAAGTACTCTATGGGTACGAAAAAAAGTACGAAAAAAAACGTTTGTAATTCTCTTTGAAGTACCGATGTGATATCGACCGAACGATAAATAAGGCACGCCGGCGCAAACGGCAAGCAAAACGGAGGCCGAATGGCCTTGTACAAGGAATCAAAAATCACACGGTTAAGTACTCTATGGGTACGAAAAAAAGTACGAAAAAAAAAACGTTTGTAATTCTCTTTGAAGTACCGATGTGATATCGACCGAACGATAAATAAGGCACGCCGGCGCAAACGGCAAGCAAAACGGAGGCCGAATGGCCTTGTACAAGGAATCAAAAATCACACGCTAAGTACTCTATGGGTACGAAAAAAATACGAAAAAAAACGTTTGTAATTCTCTTTGAAGTACCGATGTGATATCGACTAGAACGATAAATAAGGCACGCCGGCGCAAACGGCAAGCAAAACGGAGGCCGAATGGCCTTGTACAAGGAATCAAAAATCACACGCTAAGTACTCTATGGGTACGAAAAAAAGTACGAAAAAAAAACGTTTGTAATTCTCTTTGAAGTACCGATGTGATATCGACCGAACGATAAATAAGGCACGCCGGCGCAAACGGCAAGCAAAACGGAGGCGAATGGCCTTGTACAAGGAATCAAAAATCACACACGTTAAGTACTCTATGGGTACGAAAAAAGTACGAAAAAAAAACGTTTGTAATTCTCTTTGAAGTACCGATGTGATATCGACCGAACGATAAATAAGGCACGCCGGCGCAAACGGCAAGCAAAACGGAGGCCGAATGGCCTTGTACAAGGAATCAAAAATCACACGCTTAAGTACTCTATGTGGGTACGAAAAAAAGTACGAAAAAAAAACGTTTGTAATTCTCTTTGAAGTACGATGTGATATCGACCGAACGATAAATAAGGCACGCCGGCGCAAACGGCAAGCAAAACGGAGGCCGAATGGCCTTGTACAAGGAATCAAAAATCACACGTTAAGTACTCTATGGGTACGAAAAAAAGTACGAAAAAAAACGTTTGTAATTCTCTTTGAAGTACTAATGTGATATCGACCGAAACGATAAATAAGGCACGCCGGCGCAAACGGCAAGCAAAACGGAGGCGAATGGCCTTGTACAAGGAATCAAAAATCACACGCTTACGATTAAGTACTCTTGGGTACGAAAAAAGTACGAAAAAAAACGTTTGTAATTCTCTTTGAAGTACGATGTGATATCGACCGTAACGATAAATAAGGCACGCCGGCGCAAACGGCAAGCAAAACGGAGGCCGAATGGCCTTGTACAAGAATCAAAAATCACACGCTTAAGTACTCTTTGGGTACGAAAAAAGTACGAAAAAAAACGTTTGTAATTCTCTTTGAAGTACCGATGTGATATCGACCGAACGATAAATAAGGCACGCCGGCGCAAACGGCAAGCAAAACGGAGGCCGAATGGCCTTGTACAAGGAATCAAAAATCACACGCTAAGTACTCTATGGGTACGAAAAAAAGTACGAAAAAAAAGTTTGTAATTCTCTTTGAAGTACCGATGTGATATCGACCGAACGATAAATAAGGCACGCCGGCGCAAACGGCAAGCAAAACGGAGGCCGAAATGGCCTTGTACAAGGAATCAAAAATCACACCGTTAAGTACTCATGGGTACGAAAAAAAGTACGAAAAAAAACGTTTGTAATTCTCTTTGAAGTACGATGTGATATCGACCGAACGATAAATAAGGCACGCCGGCGCAAACGGCAAGCAAAACGGAGGCCGAATGGCCTTGTACAAGGAATCAAAAATCACACAGTTAAGTACTCTATGGGTACGAAAAAAAGTACGAAAAAAAATGTTTGTAATTCTCTTTGAAGTACTGATGTGATATCGACTAGAACGATAAATAAGGCACGCCGGCGCAAACGGCAAGCAAAACGGAGGCCGAATGGCCTTGTACAAGGAATCAAAAATCACACAGTTAAGTACTCTATGGGTACGAAAAAAAGTACGAAAAAAAAAGTTTGTAATTCTCTTTGAAGTACCGATGTGATATCGACCGAACGATAAATAAGGCACGCCGGCGCAAACGGCAAGCAAAACGGAGGCCGAATGGCCTTGTACAAGGAATCAAAAATCACACAATTAAGTACTCTATGGGTACGAAAAAAAGTACGAAAAAAAACGTTTGTAATTCTCTTTGAAGTACCGATGTGATATCGACCGAACGATAAATAAGGCACGCCGGCGCAAACGGCAAGCAAAACGGAGGCCGAATGGCCTTGTACAAGGAATCAAAAATCACACGCTTAAGTACTTTATGGGTACGAAAAAAAGTACGAAAAAAAAAGGCGAATTTGTAATTCTCTTTGAAGTACCGATGTGTTATCGACCGAACGATAAATAAGGCACGCCGGCGCAAACGGCAAGCAAAACGGAGGCCGAAATGGCCTTGTACAAGGAATCAAAAATCACACGTTAAGTACTCTATGGGTACGAAAAAAAAAGTACGAAAAAAAACGTTTGTAATTCTCTTTGAAGTACCGATGTGATATCGACCGAACGATAAATAAGGCACGCCGGCGCAAACGGCAAGCAAAACGGAGGCCGAATGGCCTTGTACAAGGAATCAAAAATCACACACGTTAAGTACTCTATGGGTACGAAAAAAAGGTACGAAAAAAAAAAAATCAAAGCGAAAGTAATTCTCTTGAAGTACCGAAGCGTGGATATCGACTCGTAACGATAAATAAGGCACGCCGGCGCAAACGGCAGCAAAACGGAGGCCGAATGGCCTTGTACAAGAAATCAAAAATCACACAAACTTAAGTACTCTACGGGTACGAAAAAAAGTACGTAAAAAAACGTTTGTAATTCTCTTTGAAGTATTGACGTGATATCGACTCTAACGATAAATAAGGCACGTCAGCGCAAACGGGTAGCAAAACGGAGGCCGGTAAATGGCCTCTTGAACACGAAATCAAAAATCGCTACGCTATGTACCCCATGGGTACTAAAAAAGTACGAAAAAAATACGCTTGTAATTCTCTTTCAAGTACCGATGTGATATCACTGCAACAATAAATAAGGCACGCCGGCGCAAAGTGGCAAGCAAAAAACGGAGGCTCGAATGGCCTTGTACAAGGAATCAAAAATCACACAAGCTAGTACTCTATGGCACGAAAAAAAAGTACGAAAAAAAAACGCTGGTAATTCTCTTTGAAGTACCGATGTGATATCGACTCGGTAACGATAAATAAGGCACGCCGGCGCAAACGGCAAAGCAAAACGGAGGCCGTAATGGCCTTGTACAAGGAATCAAAAATCACACAAAGCAGCTTAAGTACCCTATGGGTACGAAAAGTACGAAAAAAAAATGTTTGGTAATTCTCTTTGAAGTATCGATGTGATATCGACTTCGTAACGATAAATAAGGTATGCCGGCGCAAACGGCAAGCAAAACGGAAAGCTGTAATGGCCTTGTACAAGCAAATCAAAAATCGTCTACGCTTAAGTACTCTAAGGCAAAATAAAAAAAGTACGAAAAAAAACGTTTGTAATTCTCTTTTGAAGTACTGATGTGATATCGACCATGTAACGATAAATAAGGCACGCCGGCGCAAACGGCAAGCAAAACGGAGGCCGAATGGCTCGTACAAGGTGAATCAAAAATCACACGCTTAAGTAGTTTCCATGGTATATCAAAAGTACGAAAAAAAACGTTTGTAATTCTCTTTGAAGTACCGACGTGATATCGACTCGGTAACGATAAATAAGGCACGCCGGCCGCAAACGGGAAGCAAAACGGAGGCCGAATGGCCTTCGTACAAGAATCAAAAATCACACAAGTACTCTATGGGTACGAAAAAAAGTACTAAAAAAAAACGTTTGTAATTCTCTTTGAATTACCGATGTGATATCGACTTTAACGATAAATAAGGCACGCCGGCACAAACGGCAATAAAACGGAGGCCGTAATGGCCTTGTACAAGAATCAAAAATCGTGCACGCTAAGTACTTACGGGTACGAAAAAAGGTACGAAAAAAATGTTTGTAATTCTCTTTGAAGTACCGATGTGATATCACTCGTAACGATAAATAAGGCACGCCGGCGCAAACGGCAAGCAAAACGGAGTAAGCGAATGGCCTTGTACAAGAAATCAAAAATCACACGCCGCTTAAGTACGGCTCTGGGTACGAAAAAAAATACGAAAAAAAACGTTTGTAATTCTCTTTGAAGTATCGATGTGATATCGACCGTAACGATAAATAAGGCACGCCGGCGCAAAACGGCAAGCAAAAACGAGAGGCCGTAATGGCTTGTACAAGTGAATCAAAAATCACACACGCTTAAGTACTCTATGGGTACGAAAAGTACGAAAAAAACGTTGCAATTCTCTTTGAATTACCGATGCGGATATCGACCAGAACGATAACAAGACACGCCGCACAAACGCAAGAAGAAAACGGAGGCCGTAATGGCCTTGTACAAGAAATCAAAATCGCTACGTTTAAGTACTCTATGGGTACGAAAAAAAGTACGGAAAAATGTTTGTAATTCTCTCTTGAAGTACCGATGTGATATCGACTCGTAACGATAAATAAGGCACGCCGCGCAAACGGCAGCAAAACGGAGGCCGTAATGGCCTTGTACAAGGAATCAAATATCGTCACGCTAGGTAGTCTATGGGTACGAAAAAGTACGAAATAAAACGTTTGTAATTCTCTTTGAAGTACCGATGTGATATCGACCGAACGATAAATAAGGCACGCCGGCGCAAACGGCAAGCAAAACGGAGGCCGAATGGCCTTGTACAAGAATCAAAAATCACACCGTTAAGTACTCTATGGGTACGAAAAAAAGTACGAAAAAAAACGTTTGTAATTCTCTTTGAAGTACTTATGTGATATCGACCGAACGATAAATAAGGCACGCCGGCGCAAACGGCAAGCAAAACGGAGGCCGAGAATGGCCTTGTACAAGGAATCAAAAATCACACGCTTAAGTACTCTATGGGTACGAAAAAAAAGTACGAAAAAAAACGTTTGTAATTCTCTTTGAAGTACGATGTGATATCGACCGAACGATAAATAAGGCACGCCGGCGCAAACGGCAAGCAAAACGGAGGTCGAATGGCCTTGTACAAGGAATCAAAAATCACACGAGTTAAGTACTCTATGGGTACGAAAAAAAGTACGAAAAAAAACGTTTGTAATTCTCTTTGAAGTACGATGTGATATCGACCGAACGATAAATAAGGCACGCCGGCGCAAACGGCAAGCAAAACGGAGGCCGAATGGCCTTGTACAAGGAATCAAAAATCACACGTTAAGTACTCTATGGGTACGAAAAAAAGTACAAAAAAAAACGTTTGTAATTCTCTTTGAAGTACGATGTGATATCGACCGAACGATAAATAAGGCACGCCGGCGCAAACGGCAAGCAAAACGGAGGCCGAATGGCCTTGTACAAGGAATCAAAAATCACACAAGTTAAGTACTCTATGGGTACGAAAAAAAGTACGAAAAAAAAACGTTTGTAATTCTCTTTGAAGTACTATGTGATATCGACCGAACGATAAATAAGGCACGCCGGCGCAAACGGCAAGCAAAACGGAGGCGTAAAGGCCTTGTACAAGGAATCAAAAATCACACGTTAAGTACTCTATGGGTACGAAAAAAAGTACGAAAAAAACGTTTGTAATTCTCTTTGAAGTTCTTATGTGATATCGACCGAACGATAAATAAGGCACGCCGGCGCAAACGGCAAGCAAAACGGAGGCCGAAATGGCCTTGTACAAGGAATCAAAAATCACACGCTTAAGTACTCTATGGGTACGAAAAAAAGTACGAAAAAAAACGTTTGTAATTCTCTTTGAAGTTACGATGTGATATCGACCGAACGATAAATAAGGCACGCCGGCGCAAACGGCAAGCAAAACGGAGGCGAATGGCCTTGTACAAGGAATCAAAATCACACGTTAAGTACTCTATGGGTACGAAAAAAAGTACGAAAAAAAAGTTTGTAATTCTCTTTGAAGTACCGATGTGTTATCGACCGAACGATAAATAAGGCACGCCGGCGCAAACGGCAAGCAAAACGGAGGCCGAATGGCCTTGTACAAGGAATCAAAAATCACACGCGTTAAGTACTCTATGGGTACGAAAAAAAGTACGAAAAAAAAACGTTTGTAATTCTCTTTGAAGTACCGATGTGATATCGACCGAACGATAAATAAGGCACGCCGGCGCAAACGGCAGCAAAACGGAGGCCGTAATGGCCTTGTACAAGGAATCAAATATCACAAGCGTTAAGTACTCTATGGGTACGAAAAAAAGTACTGAAAAAAAACGTTTGCAATTCTCTTTGAATTCTCATCGATGTGATATCGACCGAACGATAAATAAGGCACGCCGGCACAAACGGCAAGCAAAACGGAGGCCGTAATGGCCTTGTACAAGGAATCAAAAATCACACGATTAAGTACTCTATGGGTACGAAAAAAGTACGAAAAAAAACGTTTGTAATTCTCTTTGAAGTACGATGTGATATCGACCCCGAACGATAAATAAGGCACGCCGGCGCAAACGGCAAGCAAAACGGAGGCAGAATGGCCTTGTACAAGGAATCAAATATCACACGATTAAGTAGTCTATGGGTACGAAAAAAGTACGAAAAAAAACGTTTGTAATTCTCTTTGAAATGCGATGTGATATCGACCGAACGATAAATAAGGCACGCCGGCGCAAACGGCAAGCAAAACGGAGGCCGAATGGCCTTGTACAAGGAATCAAATATCACACGATTAAGTACTCCTATGGGTACGAAAAAAAGTACGAAAAAAACGTTTGTAATTCTCTTTGAAATACGATGTGATATCGACCAGAACGATAAATAAGGCACGCCGGCGCAAACGGCAAGCAAAACGGAGGCCCCGAATGGCCTTGTACAAGGAATCAAAAATCACACGATTAAGTACTCTATGGGTACGAAAAAAAGTACGAAAAAAAACGTTTGTAATTCTCTTTGAAGTACCGATGTGATATCGACCGAACGATAAATAAGGCACGCCGGCGCAAACGGCAAGCAAAACGGAGGCCGAATGGCCTTGTACAAGGAATCAAAAATCACACGATTAAGTACTCTATGGGTACGAAAAAAAGTACGAAAAAAAACGTTTGTAATTCTCTTTGAAATACGTGTGATATCGACCGAACGATAAATAAGGCACGCCGGCGCAAACGGCAAGCAAAAACGGAGGCCGAGGGAATGGCCTTGTACAAGGAATCAAAAATCACACGAGTTAAGTACTCTATGGGTACGAAAAAAGTACGAAAAAAAACGTTTGTAATTCTCTTTGAAGTACCGATGTGATATCGACCGAACGATAAATAAGGCACGCCGGCGCAAACGGCAAGCAAAACGGAGGCCGAATGGCCTTGTACAAGGAATCAAAATCACACGATTAAGTACTCTATGGGTACGAAAAAAAGTACGAAAAAAAACGTTTGTAATTCTCTTTGAAGTATCGCGATGTGATATCGACCGAACGATAAATAAGGCACGCCGGCGCAAACGGCAAGCAAAACGGAGGCCAGAAATGGCCTTGTACAAGGAATCAAAATCACACGTTAA
The DNA here is from genome assembly GCA_036785695.1 of Gentiana straminea. Lineage (NCBI taxonomy): Eukaryota > Viridiplantae > Streptophyta > Magnoliopsida > Gentianales > Gentianaceae > Gentiana > Gentiana straminea. The sequence continues at coordinate 104,291 of JAVUPR010000132.1, read as the reverse complement.
GTACTCTATGGGTACAGAAAAAAGTACGAAAAAAAATGTTTGTAATTCTCTTTGAAGTACTTGATGTGATATCGACCGAACGATAAATAAGGCACGCCGGCGCAAACGGCAAGCAAAACGGAGGCCGAATGGCCTTGTACAAGGAATCAAAAATCACACGAGTTAAGTACTCTATGGGTACGAAAAAAAGTACGAAAAAAACGTTTGTAATTCTCTTTGAAGTGCGATGTGATATCGACCGAACGATAAATAAGGCACGCCGGCGCAAACGGCAAGCAAAACGGAGGCCGAGAATGGCCTTGTACAAGGAATCAAAAATCACACGCAGTTAAGTACTCTATGGGTACGAAAAAAAGTACGAAAAAAAACGTTTGTAATTCTCTTTGAAATGCGATGTGATATCGACCGAACGATAAATAAGGCACGCCGGCGCAAACGGCAAGCAAAACGGAGGCGGAGAATGGCCTTGTACAAGGAATCAAAAATCACACGAGTTAAGTACTCTATGGGTACGAAAAAAGTACGAAAAAAACGTTTGTAATTCTCTTTGAAGTACTTGATGTGATATCGACCGAACGATAAATAAGGCACGCCGGCGCAAACGGCAAGCAAAACGGAGGCCGAATGGCCTTGTACAAGGAATCAAAAATCACACGATTAAGTACTCTATGGGTACGAAAAAAAGTACGAAAAAAAATGTTTGTAATTCTCTTTGAAGTGCGATGTGATATCGACCGAACGATAAATAAGGCACGCCGGCGCAAACGGCAAGCAAAACGGAGGCCAGAATGGCCTTGTACAAGGAATCAAAATCACACGGTTAAGTACTCTATGGGTACGAAAAAAGTACGAAAAAAACGTTTGTAATTCTCTTTGAAATCTTGATGTGATATCGACCGAACGATAAATAAGGCACGCCGGCGCAAACGGCAAGCAAAACGGAGGCCGGAATGGCCTTGTACAAGGAATCAAAAATCACACCAGTTAAGTACTCTATGGGTACGAAAAAAAGTACGAAAAAAACGTTTGTAATTCTCTTTGAAATGCGATGTGATATCGACCGAACGATAAATAAGGCACGCCGGCGCAAACGGCAAGCAAAACGGAGGCCAGAATGGCCTTGTACAAGGAATCAAAAATCACACGGTTAAGTACTCTATGGGTACGAAAAAAAGTACGAAAAAAAACGTTTGTAATTCTCTTTGAAGTATCGATGTGATATCGACCGAACGATAAATAAGGCACGCCGGCGCAAACGGCAAGCAAAACGGAGGCGAGAATGGCCTTGTACAAGGAATCAAAAATCACACGAGTTAAGTACTCTATGGGTACGAAAAAAAGTACGAAAAAAACGTTTGTAATTCTCTTTGAAGTACTTGATGTGATATCGACCGAACGATAAATAAGGCACGCCGGCGCAAACGGCAAGCAAAACGGAGGCGGAATGGCCTTGTACAAGGAATCAAAAATCACACGGTTAAGTACTCTATGGGTACGAAAAAAAGTACGAAAAAAAAACGTTTGTAATTCTCTTTGAAGTACGATGTGATATCGACCGAACGATAAATAAGGCACGCCGGCGCAAACGGCAAGCAAAACGGAGGCCGAATGGCCTTGTACAAGGAATCAAAAATCACACGGTTAAGTACTCTATGGGTACGAAAAAAAAGTACGAAAAAAAAACGTTTGTAATTCTCTTTGAAGTACGATGTGATATCGACCGAACGATAAATAAGGCACGCCGGCGCAAACGGCAAGCAAAACGGAGGCCGAAATGGCCTTGTACAAGGAATCAAAATCACACGGTTAAGTACTCTATGGGTACGAAAAAAAGTACGAAAAAAAACGTTTGTAATTCTCTTTGAAGTACGATGTGATATCGACCGAACGATAAATAAGGCACGCCGGCGCAAACGGCAAGCAAAACGGAGGCGAGAATGGCCTTGTACAAGGAATCAAAAATCACACGGTTAAGTACTCTATGGGTACGAAAAAAAGTACGAAAAAAAACGTTTGTAATTCTCTTTGAAGTACGATGTGATATCGACCGAACGATAAATAAGGCACGCCGGCGCAAACGGCAAGCAAAACGGAGGCGAGAATGGCCTTGTACAAGGAATCAAAAATCACACGAGTTAAGTACTCTATGGGTACGAAAAAAGTACGAAAAAAAACGTTTGTAATTCTCTTTGAAATACGATGTGATATCGACCGAACGATAAATAAGGCACGCCGGCGCAAACGGCAAGCAAAACGGAGGCCGAGAATGGCCTTGTACAAGGAATCAAAAATCACACGGTTAAGTACTCTATGGGTACGAAAAAAAGTACGAAAAAAAAAAAAATGTTTGTAATTCTCTTTGAAATGATGTGATATCGACCGAACGATAAATAAGGCACGCCGGCGCAAACGGCAAGCAAAACGGAGGCCGAATGGCCTTGTACAAGGAATCAAAAATCACACGGTTAAGTACTCTATGGGTACGAAAAAAAGTACGAAAAAAAACGTTTGTAATTCTCTTTGAAGTACGATGTGATATCGACCGAACGATAAATAAGGCACGCCGGCGCAAACGGCAAGCAAAACGGAGGCCAGAATGGCCTTGTACAAGGAATCAAAAATCACACGGTTAAGTACTCTATGGGTACGAAAAAAAGTACGAAAAAAAAACGAAAAAAACGTTTGTAATTCTCTTTGAAGTACTGATGTGATATCGACCGAACGATAAATAAGGCACGCCGGCGCAAACGGCAAGCAAAACGGAGGCCGAATGGCCTTGTACAAGGAATCAAAAATCACACGGTTAAGTACTCTATGGGTACGAAAAAAAGTACGAAAAAAAAACGTTTGTAATTCTCTTTGAAATACGATGTGATATCGACCGAACGATAAATAAGGCACGCCGGCGCAAACGGCAAGCAAAACGGAGGCGAGAATGGCCTTGTACAAGGAATCAAAAATCACACGATTAAGTACTCTATGGGTACGAAAAAAAGTACGAAAAAAAAACGTTTGTAATTCTCTTTGAAATACGATGTGATATCGACCGAACGATAAATAAGGCACGCCGGCGCAAACGGCAAGCAAAACGGAGGCCGAGAATGGCCTTGTACAAGGAATCAAAATCAGTACAAGGAATCAAAAATCACACAGTTAAGTACTCTATGGGTACGAAAAAAAGTACGAAAAAAACGTTTGTAATTCTCTTTGAAATGATGTGATATCGACCAGAACGATAAATAAGGCACGCCGGCGCAAACGGCAAGCAAAACGGAGGCCAGAATGGCCTTGTACAAGGAATCAAAAATCACACGGTTAAGTACTCTATGGGTACGAAAAAAAGTACGAAAAAAAACGTTTGTAATTCTCTTTGAAGTACTGATGTGATATCGACCAGAACGATAAATAAGGCACGCCGGCGCAAACGGCAAGCAAAACGGAGGCCAGAATGGCCTTGTACAAGGAATCAAAAATCACACAGTTAAGTACTCTATGGGTACGAAAAAAAGTACGAAAAAAAACGTTTGTAATTCTCTTTGAAGTACTGATGTGATATCGACCAGAACGATAAATAAGGCACGCCGGCGCAAACGGCAAGCAAAACGGAGGCCAGAATGGCCTTGTACAAGGAATCAAAAATCACACAGTTAAGTACTCTATGGGTACGAAAAAAAGTACGAAAAAAAACGTTTGTAATTCTCTTTGAAGTACTGATGTGATATCGACCAGAACGATAAATAAGGCACGCCGGCGCAAACGGCAAGCAAAACGGAGGCCAGAATGGCCTTGTACAAGGAATCAAAAATCACACAGTTAAGTACTCTATGGGTACGAAAAAAAGTACGAAAAAAAACGTTTGTAATTCTCTTTGAAGTACTGATGTGATATCGACCAGAACGATAAATAAGGCACGCCGGCGCAAACGGCAAGCAAAACGGAGGCCAGAATGGCCTTGTACAAGGAATCAAAAATCACACAGTTAAGTACTCTATGGGTACGAAAAAAAGTACGAAAAAAAACGTTTGTAATTCTCTTTGAAGTACTGATGTGATATCGACCAGAACGATAAATAAGGCACGCCGGCGCAAACGGCAAGCAAAACGGAGGCCGAATGGCCTTGTACAAGGAATCAAAAATCACACAGTTACTCTATGGGTACGAAAAAAAGTACGAAAAAAACGTTTGTAATTCTCTTTGAAGTACTGATGTGATATCGACCAGAACGATAAATAAGGCACGCCGGCGCAAACGGCAAGCAAAACGGAGGCCAGAATGGCCTTGTACAAGGAATCAAAATCACACAGTTAAGTACTCTATGGGTACGAAAAAAAGTACGAAAAAAAAACGTTTGTAATTCTCTTTGAAGTACTGATGTGATATCGACCAGAACGATAAATAAGGCACGCCGGCGCAAACGGCAAGCAAAACGGAGGCCAGAATGGCCTTGTACAAGGAATCAAAAATCACACAGTTAAGTACTCTATGGGTACGAAAAAAGTACGAAAAAAAATGTTTGTAATTCTCTTTGAAGTACTGATGTGATATCGACCAGAACGATAAATAAGGCACGCCGGCGCAAACGGCAAGCAAAACGGAGGCCAGAATGGCCTTGTACAAGAAATCAAAAATCACACGCTTAAGTACTCTATGGGTACGAAAAAAGTACGAAAAAAAAACGTTTGTAATTCTCTTTGAAGTACCGATGTGATATCGACCGAACGATAAATAAGGCACGCCGGCGCAAACGGCAAGCAAAACGGAGGCCGAATGGCCTTGTACAAGAAATCAAAAATCACACAAGCTTAAGTACTCTATGGGTACGAAAAAAAGTACGAAAAAAAACGTTTGTAATTCTCTTTGAAGTACTGATGTGATATCGACCGAACGATAAATAAGGCACGCCGGCGCAAACGGCAAGCAAAACGGAGGCCGAATGGCCTTGTACAAGGAATCAAAAATCACACGCTTAAGTACTCTGGGTACGAAAAAAAGTACGAAAAAAAACGTTTGTAATTCTCTTTGAAGTACCGATGTGATATCGACCGAACGATAAATAAGGCACGCCGGCGCAAACGGCAAGCAAAACGGAGGCCGAATGGCCTTGTACAAGGAATCAAAAATCACACGCTTAAGTACTCTATGGGTACGAAAAAAAAAGTACGAAAAAAAACGTTTGTAATTCTCTTTGAAGTACCGATGTGATATCGACCGTAACGATAAATAAGGCACGCCGGCGCAAACGGCAAGCAAAACGGAGGCCGAATGGCCTTGTACAAGGAATCAAAAATCACACAGTTAAGTACTCTATGGGTACGAAAAAAGTACGAAAAAAAACGTTTGTAATTCTCTTTGAAGTACCGATGTGATATCGACCGAACGATAAATAAGGCACGCCGGCGCAAACGGCAAGCAAAACGGAGGCCGAATGGCCTTGTACAAGGAATCAAAAATCACACGCTTAAGTACTCTATGGGTACGAAAAAAAGTACGAAAAAAAACGTTTGTAATTCTCTTTGAAGTACCGATGTGATATCGACCGAACGATAAATAAGGCACGCCGGCGCAAACGGCAAGCAAAACGGAGGCCGTAATGGCCTTGTACAAGGAATCAAAAATCACACGTTAAGTACTCTATGGGTACGAAAAAAGTACGAAAAAAAACGTTTGTAATTCTCTTTGAAGTACCGATGTGATATCGACCGAACGATAAATAAGGCACGCCGGCGCAAACGGCAAGCAAAACGGAGGCCGAATGGCCTTGTACAAGGAATCAAAATCACACGGTTAAGTACTCTATGGGTACGAAAAAAAATGTACGAAAAAAAACGTTTGTAATTCTCTTTGAAGCGATCGATGTGATATCGACCGAACGATAAATAAGGCACGCCGGCGCAAACGGCAAGCAAAACGGAGGCCATAATGGCCTTGTACAAGGAATCAAAAATCACACGCTTAAGTACTCTATGGGTACGAAAAAAAAGTACGAAAAAAAAACGTTTGTAATTCTCTTTGAAGTACTTGATGTGATATCGACCGAACGATAAATAAGGCACGCCGGCACAAACGGCAAGCAAAACGGAGGCCAGAATGGCCTTGTACAAGGAATCAAAAATCACACGGTTAAGTACTCTATGGTACGAAAAAAAAGTACGAAAAAAAAACGTTTGTAATTCTCTTTGAAGTACGATGTGATATCGACCGTAACGATAAATAAGGCACGCCGGTGCAAACGGCAAGCAAAACGGAGGCCAAATGGCCTTGTACAAGGAATCAAAAATCACACGAGTTAAGTACTCTATGGGTACGAAAAAAAGTACGAAAAAAACGTTTGTAATTCTCTTTGAAGTACCGATGTGATATCGACCGTAACGATAAATAAGGCACGCCGGCGCAAACGGCAAGCAAAACGGAGGCCGTAATGGCCTTGTACAAGGAATCAAAAATCACACGCTAAGTACTCTATGGGTACGAAAAAAGTACGAAAAAAAAACGTTTGTAATTCTCTTTGAAATAATCGATGTGATATCGACCGAACGATAAATAAGGCACGCCGGCGCAAACGGCAAGCAAAACGGAGGCCGTAATGGCCTTGTACAAGGAATCAAAAATCACACAGTTAAGTACTCTATGGGTACGAAAAAAAGTACGAAAAAAAAAACGTTTGTAATTCTCTTTGAAGTACCGATGTGATATCGACCGAACGATAAATAAGGCACGCCGGCGCAAACGGCAAGCAAAACGGAGGCCGTAATGGCCTTGTACAAGGAATCAAAAATCACACAAGCTTAAGTACTCTATGGGTACGAAAAAAAAGTACGAAAAAAAAATGTTTGTAATTCTCTTTGAAGTACCGATGTGATATCGACCGTAACGATAAATAAGGCACGCCGGCGCAAACGGCAAGCAAAACGGAGGCCGAATGGCCTTGTACAAGGAATCAAAAATCACACGGTTAAGTACTCTATGGGTACGAAAAAAAGTACGAAAAAAAACGTTTGTAATTCTCTTTGAAGTACGATGTGATATCGACTAACGATAAATAAGGCACGCCGGCGCAAACGGCAAGCAAAACGGAGGCCGAATGGCCTTGTACAAGGAATCAAAATCACACGGTTAAGTACTCTATGGGTACGAAAAAAAGTACGAAAAAAATACGTTTGTAATTCTCTTTGAAGTACCGATGTGATATCGACCGTAACGATAAATAAGGCACGCCGGCGCAAACGGCAAGCAAAACGGAGGCCGAAATGGCCTTGTACAAGGAATCAAAAATCACACAGTTAAGTACTCTATGGGTACGAAAAAAAAAGTACGAAAAAAAATTTGTAATTCTCTTTGAAGTACCGATGTGATATCGACCGAACGATAAATAAGGCACGCCGGCACAAACGGCAAGCAAAACGGAGGCCGAATGGCCTTGTACAAGGAATCAAAAATCACACGGAGTTAAGTACTCTATGGGTACGAAAAAAAAGTACGAAAAAAACGTTTGTAATTCTCTTTGAAGTACCGATGTGATATCGACCAGAACGATAAATAAGGCACGCCGGCGCAAACGGCAAGCAAAACGGAGGCCAGAATGGCCTTGTACAAGGAATCAAAAATCACACAGTTAAGTACTCTATGGGTACGAAAAAAATACGAAAAAAAAACGTTTGTAATTCTCTTTGAAGTATCGATGTGATATCGACTTAACGATAAATAAGGCACGCCGGCACAAACGGCAAAACGCGAGGCGAGAATGGCCTTGTACAAAATCAAAAATCACACGCTTAAGTACTCTATGGGTACGAAAAAAAAGTACGAAAAAAACGTTTGTAATTTTCTTTGAAATGCGATGTGATATCGACCCGAACGATAAATAAGGCACGCCGGCGCAAACGGCAAGCAAAACGGAGGCCGAATGGCCTTGTACAAGGAATCAAAAATCACACGAGTTAAGTACTCACTCATGGGTACGAAAAAAAGTACGAAAAAAAAAACGCTTGTAATTCTCTTTGAAGTACGATGTGATATCGACCGTAACGATAAATAAGGCACGCCGGCGCAAACGGCAAACAAAACGGAGGCTAGAATGGCCTTGTACAAGGAATCAAAAATCACACCGCTTAAGTACTCTATGGGTACGAAAAAAAAGTACGAAAAAAAAACGCTTGTAATTCTCTTTGAAGTATCGATGTGATATCGACCGTAACGATAAATAAGGCACGCCGGCGCAAACGGCAAGCAAAACGGAGGCCGGAATGGCCTTGTACAAGGAATCAAAATCACACGATTAAGTACTCTATGGGTACGGGAAAAAAAGTACGAAAAAAACGTTTGTAATTCTCTTTGAAGTATTTTGATGTGATATCGACCGTAACGATAAATAAGGCACTAAGGCACAAACTGCAATTCCAAAACGGAGGTTGAACGGCCTTGTACAAGGAATCAAAATCGCACAAGCAAGTACTTGGTAACAAAAAGTACTAAAAACGCTTGTACTCCTTTTAGCATCATGTGGATATCGCATCGTGAACGAGCAAATAAGGGGCACGCCGCAACAAACGGCAAGCAAAACGGAGGCCGTAATGACCTTGACCGAACGATAAATAAGGCACGCCGGCGCAAACGGCAAGCAAAACGGAGGCGAGAATGGCCTTGTACAAGGAATCAAAAATCACACGGTTAAGTACTCTATGGGTACGAAAAAAAGTACGAAAAAAAACGTTTGTAATTCTCTTTGAAGTACGATGTGATATCGACCGAACGATAAATAAGGCACGCCGGCGCAAACGGCAAGCAAAACGGAGGCCGGAATGGCCTTGTACAAGGAATCAAAAATCACACGGTTAAGTACTCTATGGGTACGAAAAAAAGTACGAAAAAAAAACGTTTGTAATTCTCTTTGAAGTACGATGTGATATCGACCGAACGATAAATAAGGCACGCCGGCGCAAACGGCAAGCAAAACGGAGGCCGAGAATGGCCTTGTACAAGGAATCAAAAATCACACGATTAAGTACTCTATGGGTACGAAAAAAAGTACGAAAAAAAACGTTTGTAATTCTCTTTGAAGTAAACGATGTGATATCGACCGAACGATAAATAAGGCACGCCGGCGCAAACGGCAAGCAAAACGGAGGCCGAGAATGGCCTTGTACAAGGAATCAAAAATCACACGGTTAAGTACTCTATGGGTACGAAAAAAAAGTACGAAAAAAACGTTTGTAATTCTCTTTGAAATGCGATGTGATATCGACCGAACGATAAATAAGGCACGCCGGCGCAAACGGCAAGCAAAACGGAGGCCGAATGGCCTTGTACAAGGAATCAAAAATCACACGGTTAAGTACTCTATGGGTACGAAAAAAAGTACGAAAAAAAACGTTTGTAATTCTCTTTGAAGTGCGATGTGATATCGACCGAACGATAAATAAGGCACGCCGGCGCAAACGGCAAGCAAAACGGAGGCGAGAATGGCCTTGTACAAGGAATCAAAAATCACACGGTTAAGTACTCTATGGGTACGAAAAAAAGTACGAAAAAAACGTTTGTAATTCTCTTTGAAGTGCGATGTGATATCGACCGAACGATAAATAAGGCACGCCGGCGCAAACGGCAAGCAAAACGGAGGCGAGAATGGCCTTGTACAAGGAATCAAAAATCACACGGTTAAGTACTCTATGGGTACGAAAAAAAGTACGAAAAAAAACGTTTGTAATTCTCTTTGAAATGCGATGTGATATCGACCGAACGATAAATAAGGCACGCCGGCGCAAACGGCAAGCAAAACGGAGGCCGAGAATGGCCTTGTACAAGGAATCAAAAATCACACGATTAAGTACTCTATGGGTACGAAAAAAAGTACGAAAAAAAACGTTTGTAATTCTCTTTGAAATGCGATGTGATATCGACCGAACGATAAATAAGGCACGCCGGCGCAAACGGCAAGCAAAACGGAGGCGAAATGGCCTTGTACAAGGAATCAAAAATCACACGGTTAAGTACTCTATGGGTACGAAAAAAAGTACGAAAAAAAACGTTTGTAATTCTCTTTGAAGTACGATGTGATATCGACCGAACGATAAATAAGGCACGCCGGCGCAAACGGCAAGCAAAACGGAGGCCGAGAATGGCCTTGTACAAGGAATCAAAAATCACACGATTAAGTACTCTATGGGTACGAAAAAAAGTACGAAAAAAAACGTTTGTAATTCTCTTTGAAGTGCGATGTGATATCGACCGAACGATAAATAAGGCACGCCGGCGCAAACGGCAAGCAAAACGGAGGCCGGAATGGCCTTGTACAAGGAATCAAAAATCACACGATTAAGTACTCTATGGGTACGAAAAAAAGTACGAAAAAAAACGTTTGTAATTCTCTTTGAAGTACGATGTGATATCGACCGAACGATAAATAAGGCACGCCGGCGCAAACGGCAAGCAAAACGGAGGCGAATGGCCTTGTACAAGGAATCAAAAATCACACGAGTTAAGTACTCTATGGGTACGAAAAAAAAGTACGAAAAAAAACGTTTGTAATTCTCTTTGAAATGCGATGTGATATCGACCGAACGATAAATAAGGCACGCCGGCGCAAACGGCAAGCTAGCGGAGGCCGAGAATGGCCTTGTACAAGGAATCAAAAATCACACGGTTAAGTACTCTATGGGTACGAAAAAAAAACGTTTGTAATTCTCTTCGTCTTCCCGATGTGATATCGACGAACGATAAATAAGGCACGCACAACGCAAACGGCAAGCAAAAACGGAGGCGGGAATGGCCTTGTAAAGAGAATCAAAAATCACACGATTAAGTACTCTATGGGTACGAAAAAAAATACGAAAAAAAACGTTTGTAATTCTCTTTGAAGTACGTGTGATATCGACCGAATCGATAAGTAAGGCATGCCGGCTATGCAAATGGCAAGCAAAACGGAGGCGAGAATGGCCTTGTACAAGGAAGTCAAAAATCACACCTGATTAAGTACTCTATGAGTACGAAAAAAAAGTACGAAAAAAAAACGTTTGTAATTCTCTTTGAAGTACGATGTGATATACGACCGAACGATAAATAAGGCAAGCCCGGCGCAAGCCGGCAAGCAAGACGCGAGAGACGAGAATGACGCTTGCCACCGGGAATCAAAAATCACACGATTAAGTACTCTATGGGTGCGAAAGAAAGTACGGGAAACAAAACGTTTGTAATTCTCTTTGAAATGCGATGCTGATATCGACCCGAACGATAAATAAGGCACGCCGGCGCAAGCGGCAAGCAAAACGGAGACCGAGAATGGCCTTGTACGAACGAATCAAAAATCACACAGTTAAGTACTGTATAAGGTACGAAGAAAAAGTACGAAAAAAATTGTTTGTAATTCTCTTTGAAGTGCTTGATGTGATATCGGCCATAACGATAAATAAGGCACGCCGGTGCAAGCGGCAAGCAAAACGGAGGCTTGAGAATGGCCTTGTACAAGGAATCAAAAAATCACACGGTTAAATTGCTACTATGGAGTACTGAAAAAATGTACGAAAAAAACGTTTGTAATTCTCTTTGAAGTACCGTGTGATATCGAGCGAACGATAAATAAGGCACGCCGGCGCAAAGGGCAAGCAAAATGGAGACCGGAATGGCCTTGTACAAGGAATCAAAAATCACACGAGTTCAAGTACTTTCTATGGGTACGGAAAAAAAGTACTGAAAAAACGTTTGCCATTCTCTTTGGAAATGCTGATGTGATATTGACCGAACGATAAATAAGGCACGCCGAGCGCAAACGGCAAGCAAAACGGAGGCCCGGAAAGGCCTTGTACAAGGAATCAAAAATCACTGCAGTTAAGTACTACTGTGGTTACTGAGAAAAAGTACGAAAAAACGTTTGTAATTCTCTTTGGGGGGGTACGATGCTGATGTCGACTAGAGACCATAAATATAAGGCACTGCCGGAAGCAAACGGCAAGCAAAACGGGAGGCGAGAATGGCCTTGTACAAGGAATCCAAAAATCACACGGAGTTAAGTACTCTGTAGAGTCACGGAAAAAAGTACGAAAAAAAACGTTTGTAATTCTCTTTGAAGTGCGATGTGATATCGACCGAACGATAAATAAGGCACGCCGGCGCAAACGGCAAGCAAAACGGAGGCCAAAATGGCCTTGTACAAGGAATCAAAAATCACACAATTAAGTACTCTATGGGTACGAAAAAAAGTACGAAAAAAAACGTTTGTAATTCTCTTTGAAGTACTTAGATGTGGTATCGACCGAACGATAAATAAGGCACGCCGGCGTAAACGGCAAGCAAAACGGAGCGCCGAGATGGCCTTGTACAAGAAATCAAAAATCACACGGTTAAGTACTCTATGGGTACGAAAAAAAGTACGAAAAAAACGTTTGTAATTCTCTTTGAAGTACGATGTGATATCGACCATAACGATAAATAAGGCACACCGGCAAAAACGGCAAGCAAAACGGAGGCCGAGAATGGCCTTGTACAAGGAATAAAAAATCACACGGTTAAGTACTACTATGGGTACGAACAAAAGTACGAAGAAAACGTTTGTAATTCTCTTTGAAATGCGATGTGATATCGACCATAACGATAAATAAGGCACGCCGGCGCAAACGGCAAGCAAAACGGAGGCCGAATGGCCTTGTACAAGAATCAAAAATCACACGATTAAGTACTCTATGGGTACGAAAAAAAGTACGAAAAAAAACGTTTGTAATTCTCTTTGAAATACGTGTGATATCGACCGAACGATAAATAAGGCACGCCGGCGCAAACGGCAAGCAAAACGGAGGCCGGAATGGCCTTGTACAAGGAATCAAAAATCACACGGTTAAGTACTCTATGGGAACGAAAAAAAGTATGAAAAAAACGTTTGTAATTCTATTGGAAATGCGATGTGATATCGACCGAACGATAAATAAGGCACGCCGGCGCAAACGGCAATCAAAACGTAGGCCGAATGGCCTTGTACAAGGAATCAAAAATCACACGATTAAGTACTTTATGGGTACGAAAAAAACGTTTGTAATTCTCTTTGAAATGCGATGTGATATCGACCCGAATGATAAATAAGGCACGCCGGCGCAAACGGCAAGCAAAACGGAGGCGAGAATGGCCTTGTACAAGGAATCAAAAATCACACGGTTAAGAACTCTATGGGTACGAAAAAAATTACGAAAAAAACGTTTGTAATTCTCTTTGAGGTGCGAAGTGATATCGACCGAACGATAAATAAGGCACGCCGGTGCAAACGGCAAGCAAAACGGAGGCCGAGAATGGCCTTGTACAAGGAATCAAAAATCACACGATTAAGTACTCTATGGGTACGAAAAAAAGTACGAAAAAAAACGTTTGCAATTCTCTTTGAAATGCGATGTGATATCGACCGAACGATAAATAAGGCACGCCGGTGCAAACGGCAAGCAAAACGGAGGCCATAATGGCCTTGTTCAAGGAATCAAAAATCACACGAGTTAAGTACTCTATGGGTATGAAAAAAAGTACGAATAAAAACGTTTGTAATTCTCTTTGAAATGCGATGTGATATTGACCGAACGATAAATAAGGCACGCCGGCGCAAACGGCAAGCAAAACGGAGGCGAGAATGGCCTTGTACAAGGAATCAAAAATCAAAAAGTTAAATACTCTATGGGTACGAAAAAAAGTACGAAAAAAACGTTTGTAATTCTCTTTGAAGTACGTGTGATATCGACCCGAATGATAAATAAGTTACGCCGGCGCAAACGGCAAGCAAAACGGAGGCCGGAATGGCCTTGTACAAGGAATCAAAAATCACACGGTTAAGTACTCTATGGGTACGAAAAAAACGTTTGTAATTCTCTTTGAAATCGATGTGATATCGACCGAACGATAAATAAGGCACGCCGGCGCAAACGGAAAGCAAAACGGAGGCCGAGAATGGCATAGTACAAGGAATCAAAAATCACACGATTAAGTACTCTATAGTTACGAAAAAAAGTATGGAAAAAACGTTTGTAATACTCTTTGAAATGCGTGTGATATCGACCGAACGATAAATAAGGCACGCCGGCGCAAACGGCAAGCAAAACGGAGGCCGAATGGCCTTGTACAAAGAATCAAAAATCACACGGTTAAGTACTCTATGGGTACGAAAAATAAGTACGAAAAAAAATGTTTGTAATTCTCTTTGAAATGCGATGGGATATCGACCGAACGATAAATAAGGCACGCCGGCGCAAACGGCAAGCAAAACGGAGGCGAATGGCCTTGTACAAGGAATCAAAAATCACACGAGTTAACTACTCTATGGGTACGAAAAAAAAGTACGAAAAAAAACGTTTGTAATTCTCTTTGAAATACGATGTGATATCGACCGAATGATAAATAAGTTACGCCGGCGCAAACGGCAAGCAAAACGGAGGCCGGAATGGCCTTGTACAAGGAATCAAAAATCACACGATTAAGTACTCTATGGAAAAGTACGAAAAAAAAACGTTTGCAATTCTCTTTGAAGTACGATGTGGTATCGACCGAACGATAAATAAGGCACGCCGGCGCAAACGCAAGCAAAACGGAGGCCGAGAATGGCCTTGTACAAGGAATCAAAAATCACACGCAGTTAAGTACTCTATGGGTACGAAAAAAAGTACGAAAAAAAACGTTTGTAATTCTCTTTGAAATACTTGATGTGATATCGACCGAACGATAAATAAGGCACGCCGGCGCAAACGGCAAGCAAAACGGAGGCCGGAATGGCCTTGTACAAGGAATCAAAAATCACACGATTAAGTACTCTATGGGAACGAAAAAAAGTATGAAAAAAAACGTTTGTAATTCTATTGAAATGCGATGTGATATCGACCGAACGATAAATAAGGCACGCCGGCGCAAACGGCAATCAAAACGTAGGCCGAATGGCCTTGTACAAGGAATCAAAAATCACACGGTTAAGTACTTTATGGGTACGAAAAAAAAAGTACGTTTGTAATTCTCTTTGAAGTACGATGTGATATCGACCGAATGATAAATAAGGCACGCCGAGCGCAAACGGCAAGCAAAACGGAGGCCGAAATGGCCTTGTACAAGGAATCAAAAATCACACGGTTAAGAACTCTATGGGTACGAAAAAAAGTTACGAAAAAAACGTTTGTAATTCTCTTTGAAGTGCGAAGTGATATCGACCGAACGATAAATAAGGCACGCCGGTGCAAACGGCAAGCAAAACGGAGGCCGAGAATGGCCTTGTACAAGGAATCAAAAATCACACGGTTAAGTACTCTACATGGGTACGAAAAAAAGTACGAAAAAAAACGTTTGCAATTCTCTTTGAAGTACGATGTGATATCGACCGAACGATAAATAAGGCACGCCGGTGCAAACGGCAAGCAAAACGGAGGCCATAATGGCCTTGTTCAAGGAATCAAAAATCACACGATTAAGTACTCTATGGGTATGAAAAAAAGTACGAATAAAAACGTTTGTAATTCTCTTTGAAATACGATGTGATATTGACCGAACGATAAATAAGGCACGCCGGCGCAAACGGCAAGCAAAACGGAGGCCGGAATGGCCTTGTACAAGGAATCAAAAATCAAAAAGTTAAATACTCTATGGGTACGAGAAAAAGTACGAAAAAGAACGTTTGTAATTCTCTTTGAAGTGCGATGTGATATCGACCGAATGATAAATAAGTTACGCCGGCGCAAACGGCAAGCAAAACGGAGGCCGAATGGCCTTGTACAAGGAATCAAAAATCACACGATTAAGTACTCTATGGGTACGAAAAAAACGTTTGTAATTCTCTTTGAAGTACGATGTGATATCGACCGAACGATAAATAAGGCACGCCGGCGCAAACGGAAAGCAAAACGGAGGCCGAATGGCATAGTACAAGGAATCAAAAATCACACGGTTAAGTACTCTATAGTTACGAAAAAAAAGTATGGAAAAAACGTTTGTAATACTCTTTGAAGTGCGATGTGATATCGACCGAACGATAAATAAGGCACGCCGGCGCAAACGGCAAGCAAAACGGAGGCCGAATGGCCTTGTACAAAGAATCAAAAATCACACGGTTAAGTACTCTATGGGTACGAAAAATAGTACGAAAAAAATGTTTGTAATTCTCTTTGAAGTGCGATGGGATATCGACCGAACGATAAATAAGGCACGCCGGCGCAAACGGCAAGCAAAACGGAGGCCGGAATGGCCTTGTACAAGGAATCAAAAATCACACGATTAACTACTCTATGGGTACGAAAAAAAGTACGAAAAAAAACGTTTGTAATTCTCTTTGAAGTGCGATGTGATATCGACCGAAATGATAAATAAGTTACGCCGGCGCAAACGGCAAGCAAAACGGAGGCCGAATGGCCTTGTACAAGGAATCAAAAATCACACGATTAAGTACTCTATGGGTACGAAAAAAACGAAAAAAAACGTTTGCAATTCTCTTTGAAGTACGATGTGGTATCGACCGAACGATAAATAAGGTACGCCGGCGCAAACGCAAGCAAAACGGAGGTCGAGAATGGCCTTGTACAAGGAATCAAAAATCACACCGTTAAGTACTCTATGGGTACAAAACAAAGTATGAAAAAAAACATTTGTAATTCTCATTGAAGTGCGGATTTGTTATCGACCGAACGATAAATAAGGCACGCCGGCGCAAACGGCAAGCAATACGGAGGGCGAGAATGGCCTTGTACAAGGAATCAAAAATCACACGGCTAAGTACTCTATGTGTACGAAAAAAAAGTACGAAAAAAAAATGTTTGTAATTGTCTTTGAAGTACGATGTGATATCGACCGAACGATAAATAAGGCACGCCGGCGCAAACGGCAAACAAAACGGAGGTCGAATGGCCTTGCACAAGGAATCAAAAATCACACGATTAAGTACTCTATGGGTACGAAACAAAGTACGAAAATAATCGTTTGTAATTCTCTTTGAAGTACGATGTAGTATCGACCGAACGATAAATAAGGCACGCCGGCGCAAACGGCAAGCAAAACGGAGGTCGGCCAAAGGCCTTGTACAAGGAATCAAAATCACACGGTTAAGTACTCTTTGGGTACGAAAAAAATAGTTTGTAATTCTCATTGAAGTACGATGTGTTATCGACCGAACGATAAATAAGGCACGCCGGCACAAACGGCAAGCAAAACGGAGGCGAATGGCCTTGTACAAGGAATCAAAAATCACACCGTTAAGTATTCTATTGGTACGAAAAAAGTACGTTAAAAAACGTTTGTAATTCTCTTTGAAGTTCTTATGTGATATCGACCGAACGATAAATAAGGCACGCCGGCGCAAACGGCAAGTAAAACGGAGGCCGAATGGCATTGTACAAGGAATCAAAAATCACACGAGTTAAGTACACTATGGGTACGAAAAAAAGTACGAAAAAAAACGTTTGTAATTCTCTTTGAAGTACGATGTGGTATCGACCGAACGATAAATTAGGAACGCCGGCGCAAACGGCAAGCAAAACGGAGGTACAAGGAATCAAAATCACACGCTTAAGTACTCTTTGGGTACGAAACAAAGTACGAAAAAAATAGTTTGTAATTCTCATTTGAAGTACGATGTGTTATCGACCGAACGATAAATAAGGCACGCCGGCGCAAACGGCAAGCAAAACGGAGGCGGAATGGCCTTGTACAAGGAATCAAAAATCACACCGTTAAGTACTCTATGGGTAAGAAAAAGTGGGTATGAAAAAAATTACGAAAAAAAACGTTTGTAATTCTCTTTGAAGTACGATGTGATATCGACCGAACGATAAATAAGGCACGCCGGCGCAAACGGCAAGCAAAACGGAGGCCGAATGGCCTTGTACAAGGAATCAAAAATCGCACGAGTTAAGTACTCTATGGGTACGAAAAAATGTACGAAAAAAACGTTTGTAATTCTCTTTGAAGTACGATGTGGTATCGACCGAACGATAAATAAGGTACGCCGGCGCAAACGCAAGCAAAACGGAGGTCGAATGGCCTTGTACAAGGAATCAAAAATCACACGTTAAGTACTCTATGGGTACAAAACAAAGTATGAAAAAAAATGTTTGTAATTCTCATTGAAGTACGATGTGTTATCGACCGAACGATAAATAAGGCACGCCGGCGCAAACGGCAAGCAAAACGGAGGCCCGAATGGCCTTGTACAATCGAATCAAAAATCACACGATTAAGTACTCTGGGGTACGAAAAAAAGTATGAAAAAAACCGTTTGTAATTCTCTTTGAAGTACGATGTGATATCGACCGAACGATAAATAAGGCACGCCGGCGCAAACGGCAAGCAAAACGGAGGCCGAATGGCCTTGTACAAGGAATCAAAAATCACACGCTTAAGTACTCTATGGGTACGAAAAAAAAGTACGAAAAAAACGTTTGTAATTCTCTTTGAAGTACCGATGTGATATCGACCGAACGATAAATAAGGCACGCCGGCGCAAACGGCAAGCAAAACGGAGGCCGAGAATGGCCTTGTACAAGGAATCAAAAATCACACGCTTAAGTACTCTATGGGTACGAAAAAAACGAAAAAAAACGTTTGTAATTCTCTTTGAAGTACCGATGTGATATCGACCGAACGATAAATAAGGCACGCCGGCGCAAACGGCAAGCAAAACGGAGGCCGAATGGCCTTGTACAAGGAATCAAAAATCACACGGTTAAGTACTCTATGGGTACGAAAAAAAGTACGAAAAAAAAACGTTTGTAATTCTCTTTGAAGTACGATGTGATATCGACCGAACGATAAATAAGGCACGCCGGCGCAAACGGCAAGCAAAACGGAGGCCGAGAATGGCCTTGTACAAGGAATCAAAAATCACACGAGTTAAGTACTCTATGGGTACGAAAAAAGTACGAAAAAAAACGTTTGTAATTCTCTTTGAAGTACGATGTGATATCGACCGAACGATAAATAAGGCACGCCGGCGCAAACGGCAAGCAAAACGGAGGCCGAATGGCCTTGTACAAGGAATCAAAAATCACACGGTTAAGTACTCTATGGGTACGAAAAAAAGTACGAAAAAAAACGTTTGTAATTCTCTTTGAAGTACGATGTGATATCGACCATAACGATAAATAAGGCACGCCGGCGCAAACGGCAAGCAAAACGGAGGCCGAAATGGCCTTGTACAAGGAATCAAAAATCACACGCTAAGTACTCTATGGGTACGAAAAAAAGTACGAAAAAAACGTTTGTAATTCTCTTTGAAGTACGATGTGATATCGACCGAACGATAAATAAGGCACGCCGGCGCAAACGGCAAGCAAAACGGAGGCCGAATGGCCTTGTACAAGAATCAAAAATCACACGAGTTAAGTACTCTATGGGTACGAAAAAAAGTACGAAAAAAAACGTTTGTAATTCTCTTTGAAGTACGATGTGATATCGACCATAACGATAAATAAGGCACGCCGGCGCAAACGGCAAGCAAAACGGAGGCCGAATGGCCTTGTACAAGGAATCAAAAATCACACGATTAAGTACTCTACGGGTACGAAAAAAACGTTTGTAATTCTCTTTGAAGTACGATGTGATATCGACCGAACGATAAATAAGGCACGCCGGCGCAAACGGCAAGCAAAACGGAGGCCGAATGGCCTTGTACAAGGAATCAAAAATCACACGGTTAAGTACTCTATGGGTACGAAAAAAAGTACGAAAAAAAATGTTTGTAATTCTCTTTGAAGTACCGATGTGATATCGACCCTTACGATAAATAAGGCACGCCGGCGCAAACGGCAAGCAAAACGGAGGTCGAGAATGGCCTTGTACAAGGAATCAAAATCACACGGTTAAGTACTCTTTGGGTACGAAAAAAAGTACGAAAAAAATAGTTTGTAATTCTCTTTGAAGTACCGATGTGATATCGACCGAACGATAAATAAGGCACGCCGGCGCAAACGGCAAGCAAAACGGAGGCCGAATGGCCTTGTACAAGGAATCAAAAATCACACCGTTAAGTACTCTATGGGTACGAAAAAAGTACGAAAAAAAAGTACGTTTGTAATTCTCTTTGAAGTACGATGTGATATCGACCGAACGATAAATAAGGCACGCAATGGCCTTGTACAAGGAATCAAAAATCACACGCTAAGTACTCTATGGGTACGAAAAAAAGTACGAAAAAAAACGTTTGTAATTCTCTTTGAAGTACCGATGTGATATCGACCGAACGATAAATAAGGCACGCCGGCGCAAACGGCAAGCAAAACGGAGGCCGAATGGCCTTGTACAAGGAATCAAAAATCACACCGCTTAAGTACTCTATGGGTACGAAAAAAAGTACGAAAAAAAACGTTTGTAATTCTCTTTGAAGTACCGATGTGATATCGACCGAACGATAAATAAGGCACGCCGGCGCAAACGGCAAGCAAAACGGAGGCCGAATGGCCTTGTACAAGGAATCAAAAATCACACAAGCTAAGTACTCTATGGGTACGAAAAAAAGTACGAAAAAAAAACGTTTGTAATTCTCTTTGAAGTACCGATGTGATATCGACCGAACGATAAATAAGGCACGCCGGCGCAAACGGCAAGCAAAACGGAGGCCGAATGGCCTTGTACAAGGAATCAAAAATCACACGCTTAAGTACTCTATGGGTACGAAAAAAGTACGAAAAAAAAATGTTTGTAATTCTCTTTGAAGTACCGATGTGATATCGACCGAACGATAAATAAGGCACGCCGGCGCAAACGGCAAGCAAAACGGAGGCCGAATGGCCTTGTACAAGGAATCAAAAATCACACGCTTAAGTACTCTATGGGTACGAAAAAAAGTACGAAAAAAAACGTTTGTAATTCTCTTTGAAGTACCGATGTGATATCGACCGAACGATAAATAAGGCACGCCGGCGCAAACGGCAAGCAAAACGGAGGCCGAATGGCCTTGTACAAGGAATCAAAAATCACACGCTAAGTACTCTATGGGTACGAAAAAAAGTACGAAAAAAAACGTTTGTAATTCTCTTTGAAGTACCGATGTGATATCGACCGAACGATAAATAAGGCACGCCGGCGCAAACGGCAAGTCACACGCTAAGTACTCTATGGGTACGAAAAAAAGTACGAAAAAAACGTTTGTAATTCTCTTTGAAGTACCGATGTGATATCGACCGTAACGATAAATAAGGCACGCCGGCGCAAACGGCAAGCAAAACGGAGGCCGAATGGCCTTGTACAAGGAATCAAAAATCACACGCTAAGTACTCTATGGGTACGAAAAAAAGTACGAAAAAAAACGTTTGTAATTCTCTTTGAAGTACCGATGTGATATCGACCGTAACGATAAATAAGGCACGCCGGCGCAAACGGCAAGCAAAACGGAGGCCGAATGGCCTTGTACAAGGAATCAAAAATCACACAAGCTAAGTACTCTATGGGTACGAAAAAAAGTACGAAAAAAAAACGTTTGTAATTCTCTTTGAAGTACCGATGTGATATCGACCGTAACGATAAATAAGGCACGCCGGCGCAAACGGCAAGCAAAACGGAGGCCGAATGGCCTTGTACAAGGAATCAAAAATCACACAAGCTAAGTACTCTATGGGTACGAAAAAAAGTACGAAAAAAAAACGTTTGTAATTCTCTTTGAAGTACCGATGTGATATCGACCGTAACGATAAATAAGGCACGCCGGCGCAAACGGCAAGCAAAACGGAGGCCGAATGGCCTTGTACAAGGAATCAAAAATCACACAAGCTAAGTACTCTATGGGTACGAAAAAAAGTACGAAAAAAAAACGTTTGTAATTCTCTTTGAAGTACCGATGTGATATCGACCGAACGATAAATAAGGCACGCCGGCGCAAACGGCAAGCAAAACGGAGGCCGAATGGCCTTGTACAAGGAATCAAAAATCACACGCTTAAGTACTCTATGGGTACGAAAAAAGTACGAAAAAAAACGTTTGTAATTCTCTTTGAAGTACCGATGTGATATCGACCGTAACGATAAATAAGGCACGCCGGCGCAAACGGCAAGCAAAACGGAGGCCGAATGGCCTTGTACAAGGAATCAAAAATCACACAGCTTAAGTACTCTATGGGTACGAAAAAAAGTACGAAAAAAAAACGTTTGTAATTCTCTTTGAAGTACCGATGTGATATCGACCGTAACGATAAATAAGGCACGCCGGCGCAAACGGCAAGCAAAACGGAGGCCGAATGGCCTTGTACAAGGAATCAAAAATCACACAAGCTTAAGTACTCTATGGGTACGAAAAAAAGTACGAAAAAAAAACGTTTGTAATTCTCTTTGAAGTACCGATGTGATATCGACCGTAACGATAAATAAGGCACGCCGGCGCAAACGGCAAGCAAAACGGAGGCCGTAATGGCCTTGTACAAGGAATCAAAAATCACACGCTAAGTACTCTATGGGTACGAAAAAAAGTACGAAAAAAAACGTTTGTAATTCTCTTTGAAGTACCGATGTGATATCGACCGTAACGATAAATAAGGCACGCCGGCGCAAACGGCAAGCAAAACGGAGGCCGAATGGCCTTGTACAAGGAATCAAAAATCACACGCTAAGTACTCTATGGGTACGAAAAAAAGTACGAAAAAAAACGTTTGTAATTCTCTTTGAAGTACCGATGTGATATCGACCGTAACGATAAATAAGGCACGCCGGCGCAAACGGCAAGCAAAACGGAGGCCGTAATGGCCTTGTACAAGGAATCAAAAATCACACGCTAAGTACTCTATGGGTACGAAAAAAAGTACGAAAAAAAAAACGTTTGTAATTCTCTTTGAAGTACCGATGTGATATCGACCGTAACGATAAATAAGGCACGCCGGCGCAAACGGCAAGCAAAACGGAGGCCGAATGGCCTTGTACAAGGAATCAAAAATCACACGCTAAGTACTCTATGGGTACGAAAAAAAGTACGAAAAAAAACGTTTGTAATTCTCTTTGAAGTACCGATGTGATATCGACCGTAACGATAAATAAGGCACGCCGGCGCAAACGGCAAGCAAAACGGAGGCCGTAATGGCCTTGTACAAGGAATCAAAAATCACACGCTAAGTACTCTATGGGTACGAAAAAAAGTACGAAAAAAACGTTTGTAATTCTCTTTGAAGTACCGATGTGATATCGACCGTAACGATAAATAAGGCACGCCGGCGCAAACGGCAAGCAAAACGGAGGCCGTAATGGCCTTGTACAAGGAATCAAAAATCACACAAGCTTAAGTACTCTATGGGTACGAAAAAAAGTACGAAAAAAAAAAAAAACTTGTAATTCTCTTTGAAGTACCGATGTGATATCGACCGTAACGATAAATAAGGCACGCCGGCGCAAACGGCAAGCAAAACGGAGGCCGTAATGGCCTTGTACAAGGAATCAAAAATCACACAAGCTAAGTACTCTCTAGGGTACGAAAAAAAGTACGAAAAAAAAACGTTTGTAATTCTCTTTGAAGTACCGATGTGATATCGACCGTAACGATAAATAAGGCACGCCGGCGCAAACGGCAAGCAAAACGGAGGCCGAATGGCCTTGTACAAGGAATCAAAAATCACACGCTAAGTACTCTATGGGTACGAAAAAAAAAAACGAAAAAAAACGTTTGTAATTCTCTTTGAAGTACCGATGTGATATCGACCGTAACGATAAATAAGGCACGCCGGCGCAAACGGCAAGCAAAACGGAGGCCGAATGGCCTTGTACAAGGAATCAAAAATCACACAAGTAAGTACTCTATGGGTACGAAAAAAAGTACGAAAAAAAAAACGTTTGTAATTCTCTTTGAAGTACCGATGTGATATCGACCGTAACGATAAATAAGGCACGCCGGCGCAAACGGCAAGCAAAACGGAGGCCGAATGGCCTTGTACAAGGAATCAAAAATCACACAAGCTAAGTACTCTATGGGTACGAAAAAAAGTACGAAAAAAAACGTTTGTAATTCTCTTTGAAGTACCGATGTGATATCGACCGTAACGATAAATAAGGCACGCCGGCGCAAACGGCAAGCAAAACGGAGGCCGTAATGGCCTTGTACAAGGAATCAAAAATCACACGCTAAGTACTCTATGGGTACGAAAAAAAGTACGAAAAAAAAAAAAAAACGTTTGTAATTCTCTTTGAAGTACCGATGTGATATCGACCGTAACGATAAATAAGGCACGCCGGCGCAAACGGCAAGCAAAACGGAGGCCGAATGGCCTTGTACAAGGAATCAAAAATCACACAAGCTAAGTACTCTATGGGTACGAAAAAAAGTACGAAAAAAAACGTTTGTAATTCTCTTTGAAGTACCGATGTGATATCGACCGTAACGATAAATAAGGCACGCCGGCGCAAACGGCAAGCAAAACGGAGGCCGTAATGGCCTTGTACAAGGAATCAAAAATCACACAAGCTAAGTACTCTATGGGTACGAAAAAAAGTACGAAAAAAACGTTTGTAATTCTCTTTGAAGTACCGATGTGATATCGACCGTAACGATAAATAAGGCACGCCGGCGCAAACGGCAAGCAAAACGGAGGCCGTAATGGCCTTGTACAAGGAATCAAAAATCACACGCTTAAGTACTCTATGGGTACGAAAAAAAGTACGAAAAAAAAAAACTTGTAATTCTCTTTGAAGTACCGATGTGATATCGACCGTAACGATAAATAAGGCACGCCGGCGCAAACGGCAAGCAAAACGGAGGCCGAATGGCCTTGTACAAGGAATCAAAAATCACACAAGCTTAAGTACTCTATGGGTACGAAAAAAAGTACGAAAAAAAAACGTTTGTAATTCTCTTTGAAGTACCGATGTGATATCGACCGTAACGATAAATAAGGCACGCCGGCGCAAACGGCAAGCAAAACGGAGGCCGTAATGGCCTTGTACAAGGAATCAAAAATCACACGCTAAGTACTCTATGGGTACGAAAAAAAGTACGAAAAAAAACGTTTGTAATTCTCTTTGAAGTACCGATGTGATATCGACCGTAACGATAAATAAGGCACGCCGGCGCAAACGGCAAGCAAAACGGAGGCCGTAATGGCCTTGTACAAGGAATCAAAAATCACACAGTTAAGTACTCTATGGGTACGAAAAAAAGTACGAAAAAAAACGTTTGTAATTCTCTTTGAAGTACCGATGTGATATCGACCGTAACGATAAATAAGGCACGCCGGCGCAAACGGCAAGCAAAACGGAGGCCGAATGGCCTTGTACAAGGAATCAAAAATCACACAAGTTAAGTACTCTATGGGTACGAAAAAAAAGTACGAAAAAAAACGTTTGTAATTCTCTTTGAAGTACCGATGTGATATCGACCGTAACGATAAATAAGGCACGCCGGCGCAAACGGCAAGCAAAACGGAGGCCGAATGGCCTTGTACAAGGAATCAAAAATCACACAAGCTAAGTACTCTATGGGTACGAAAAAAAGTACGAAAAAAAACGTTTGTAATTCTCTTTGAAGTACCGATGTGATATCGACCGTAACGATAAATAAGGCACGCCGGCGCAAACGGCAAGCAAAACGGAGGCCGAATGGCCTTGTACAAGGAATCAAAAATCACACAAGCTTAAGTACTCTATGGGTACGAAAAAAAGTACGAAAAAAAAATGTTTGTAATTCTCTTTGAAGTACCGATGTGATATCGACCGTAACGATAAATAAGGCACGCCGGCGCAAACGGCAAGCAAAACGGAGGCCGAATGGCCTTGTACAAGGAATCAAAAATCACACGCTAAGTACTCTATGGGTACGAAAAAAAGTACGAAAAAAAACGTTTGTAATTCTCTTTGAAGTACCGATGTGATATCGACCGTAACGATAAATAAGGCACGCCGGCGCAAACGGCAAGCAAAACGGAGGCCGAATGGCCTTGTACAAGGAATCAAAAATCACACGCTAAGTACTCTATGGGTACGAAAAAAAAAATACGAAAAAAAAACGTTTGTAATTCTCTCTCTTGAAGTACCGATGTGATATCGACCGTAACGATAAATAAGGCACGCCGGCGCAAACGGCAAGCAAAACGGAGGCCGAATGGCCTTGTACAAGGAATCAAAAATCACACAAGCTTAAGTACTCTATGGGTACGAAAAAAAGTACGAAAAAAAAACGTTTGTAATTCTCTTTGAAGTACCGATGTGATATCGACCGTAACGATAAAAAAGGCACGCCGGCGCAAACGGCAAGCAAAACGGAGGCCGAATGGCCTTGTACAAGGAATCAAAAATCACACAAGTTAAGTACTCTATGGGTACGAAAAAAAGTACGAAAAAAAACGTTTGTAATTCTCTTTGAAGTACCGATGTGATATCTCGTAAGGTGTGGTGCCCGAAAGACAATTATCTAATTGTTTTAGGACGTAATAAATAATTCATCTTAATTATATGCAAGCTATGCTTATATTAAGACACTACCGAAAACCCTAAGTACCTCGTTTATGTAATCACATAACTCGTTGTAAGGCTATACACAAGAGGATTGAGTTAGTGAGATGTACTTAAAATTAACTTAGTCCGTAGCGTTTATTAATCCGAGTACGGGTCTCAAGATTAATTTGCTAATAATGCGCCCGTAACACCTTAGGTGTGACAAGCCTTATCCGGACCGTCGGTAATAGGGTACCTAGTGGGGCATTTATATATGATGATAATCATATAGGGCCGGACCGATTTGATTTGAGTTCTCGATATAATTCCGTAATCGAGAAGTCTTATCGAATCACAAGATGATCATATATGGATTAATCTCAATCCCGAGGTGATCACGCATAACCGCTTAAACTAGGGTAGAGTTTGATGTGTTAGTAAGGATCACTTCGAAGTATGTGGTCCAACACTTCTCGTTGGCTCTATTCTCGGGATGAGTGAGTAGTCCGTGCTATCACGTATATGGAATCCATTCCTTCCCTCGGGAAGTAGACAGACGCTTCCTTATTTGTTGACCCTAGAAACCGATCGATCGGCCGAGTTCATATCATATTGGTTATGAACTAATTGATCACTAGGGGGTTAATGGTGAATAAGGATAATATGTTTCGAGAAGGGTTTACGGAAATATCCCGAATCGAAGTGAACAACCTATGGAGGATTTATCCGTATGTAATGATTATATCGTTGGACGCTTTCGACTCATAAATTGAGTGTAAGTTATCTATATTCGATAGAGTTCGCTTTCGGGTTTATGGTGGTGTAATCCCGGAATTAATAGGTTGGATATAATTATTCTCGTCCGATGAATAATTTTATTCGATTTATTGTAGCTACTAAATATGGGTCCATGGTCCCCGACGTGGCTCCTAATATAGCATATAGGTTTCTCGTCGTTGCACCTCAATTATAATTAAATAGTGGATTGGGCTATTTAATTGATATGTGGATTAATTGTTTAGTTGGACTAAATAATTAAATACACGGAAAAGACATTTTTCGTGGACTCGGCCCAAATTAGTGTGTTGACCTTTTGACCTAATTGGTCAAATATGGTTTTGTGCGTGTGAACCTTTTAATAAAAAGGTGGCGCCACTTTTGTGGTTAATAATTATTAGGAAATTAGTTTTCTTGGATAATTATTTAATGTGTGATTTATCTTTTATTTGTTAAATGATAATTCATGGAATATTAGATAATAATATGATTTATCCTAATTTGTTTGGGATAATTATTTTATTTATCTTTTATTTGGAAAAAGGATTAATGGAATAATTATCTCTTAATTATTTAATCCTTGGAGGTTAAGTTTTACTCTCCTATATAAAGAGAGTTACCCTAAGCCTTTTGACACACATTATTCACGCCATTAGTGTAAGAATATAGCTTGGAATTTTCGGCTATAGTTCTTTGGGTTTCGAGTTGGAATAATCTTCGGGATTATTCCGGTAGCATATCAAGGAGGTCCGGCGGCGGGAAACACCATCCACCCGGTGTTGCCGGGAGACACACGTTGGAAGGCCGTGGCTTCTCAAAATACGTGTTCTTGGAGATCTATCGTTCTTGGAGTTAAGCACCATAAAAAGGTAGGCTCCTAAACCCCTTGTAGGTTTAGATCTTTAATTTATGTTCTTTGTTTCGTTTAGATCTAGATCCGATACTTCCGTCGCGTAATCGGGTCAATCTATGATTGATCCGACGATATTACTTCTAACAAGTGGTATCGTAGCCTTTGATCTAACGATCAAAGTATATGAATTTTAGATCTTGAGTGGAAAAGCATGCTTTAGATGTTTTATTTCGTTTTTTTGGTAAATTTCGAAATTTAATCATGTTGTATGCTTGTGAATGTTGTGGTTGAAGAGATGGATTGGGGTTGGTATTGTTTACCCGTAGATCTATTTTGTAGCTCCTTTGTTTAGCAACAATTGAGCATAGGATTTGTATTTTTTTTATGTCTTTTTCGAAATTCTATGTAAAAGTAGCATCTTTTATTGTAATTTTGATGTTCCGGGCTCGAAAAGATGAAGATCTTGCTGAAAAATGAAGATCAAGGCGAAACCCAAGTTATGAACGAGGAGAAATGGTTAAAAACCCGTTTTAAATTAAAAACTCGCGCTACAGACTTTCTCGACGCTAAAAGCGTCGCTATAAGTCCGAAAATCGACGCATTATCTTTTTTTTTTTCTTTCCTCCAAATGGGCCGTATGATATTTTTTTTTCAAATGCCGGCTAAAGTTTTTCTTAATAATCCTTTTTATTTGGATAAAGAGCCTTTTAGCTTCAAAAAAAAAAAAAAAAAAAAATTTGGAATTATCTTTTTTTTGTTCAAATTTCGCACATAACAAAAATATATATATATATTAATTGAAAAGGTTTTTATTACAAATAAATTGGATTTATTTAATTAAAAAGCCTTTCTCCTCTCGGGTGTTCGTGGTTCGTGATCCGGCGGTTCGAGTTCAAGATTCGAAGATCAAGACTCGAAGACTTAGTATATTTTTTACTTTTCCTTAGAAAATAGTTAGTCGGGGGTACCAACGGTCCATCTCGGTGTTTACTTTTCGGTATAATTTTGTGTTTGATCAAGATTACGTGCTTAAAACCGGAAAATTGCCATGACTTGCATCTTCATGATTCCACTCCAATGCATACACGTAGTTTTTAATTTCGAATTAAAATAGACGTGTATAACTCGAATAATTAGTATGAATGCTTATTAATTTAATATGTGGTAGTTAAATAATAAGTAGCTAATTATAAAAACCGAGGACCCGGGTTTTGTCAATCGTTACGATTTTAGTGATGGATTCTCGGTGAATCCCACTTGGATAAATCGTTGAGCTTTTCGGTGATGGCTTCTTAGTGAACCCACCTTAAACAAAACGAGATTACGCTTTGGGTTACAATTTAGAAATCGGAGAATCTTAGTACATGGGTTCGGAAATGGTCTAACCATGGTTGGGCGAGTTCAACCAAGCTTCGGCTCAATCGACTCCCCTCCACGTGTGATGTACGTTACAAAGCTTGACAGACTTAGCATAGCCGATAAGCCTTCGGGCTAAACGGGGCTTCTCTTGCCGGATTGGCCCGAACCGTCACATATGTTCCAACGAATAAGACGGCGTAGGCTTGCCTACATAACCGACCCTATTCGGAGTACTTTGATTTGTTGTTTCTTATTGTCAAGACCGCAACCGTAATTAGTAAACCCACCACTTTTTCGAATATTGAGTGGGAGCGGGGAAGGCGACAACCAACCCCACGGCCTCTACTATAAATGCAAGCACGTGAGAGAAGGGTGACGCCTCGAGCCGCTTTGATTCCGGCCCCCGCGGGTGGTGTTCGCCCCTATCAAAATTCAAGGCTTGGTTTCCGAAAGGATAGGATTTCGGGTACTCGTTGAGTCACCGACCGACCCTACGGCGGCATACTCGGGGCGTACTTTGAGATCCGATATAGTAGGTCACACTCTTTATGGATATTTTTGAAATATCTAGGCTAGAAAAGGAAGGTAATCGTTGATTAAGGTCCGGGATGTCCGATTCCCGTGAGATGTTTGATTCTCGAAGTTTAATCATTGAGAGAGATTGTCTCGCTTAATCGTCACCTCTTTGACCGACCCCGCGGCGGCACCGAGGTGTGAGATTAAATCCTTGGAATGGTAGGATAGACTTTATATAAGTTTATTATTCCTAAAATAAAAATCTAGTAAAGTGAAAATTTATTTTTTGAATTTAACTTTCTCGTCATTTTATTTACAACTAAATCTCTAGGTTACTAAACTCGTTAGTAATAGGACTTCATTAAAAATGTGGAAAGTAACAAGTACGTTGTGAATTATCAACAAATGCGCTTAATTTTCGGAAAAGATTTTCTCTTGAGCCTTTAAAAACTTAAGTGACATAGTATAGGTATGTCACGGGTGTCACTCATGTTGAACGAGAGACGACCATACTTAGTTTACAAAAGATGATATAGACTATCGACGAATTCATTTAGTGAATTTTAAAAGTGTAATTACACAACAAATTTCTAAATTGAAAAATTGGAAAATCATATACATAAGGCGTTGCTAGTTAGACGGTATTTGGAACCGATAAACTAGTGGGAGCCTTAGCCTTATGATTTGTTGTTTTTCCGAATCATTAGAAATGTGTAATGGATCGCACTAGAGTTTTTCCATTCATTGGAAAAACAAGAATAAAGCGTTACTAGTTAGACAAGATTTGGAACCGATAAACTAGTGGGAGCTTAGTTCGGAGATTTTATAATCTTTGAAACATCATGAACACAAGATTGCTAGTTAGACAAGATTTGGAACCGATAAACTAGTGGGAGCTTAGTTCTAGGTGATGTTCTAATCTTTGAAAAAATCATAAATACAAAGTATTGCTAGTTAGACGGTATTTGGAACCGATAGACTAGTGGGAGCTTTGGTCTTATGATTTGACGATTAAAAAAAATCGATAGTCCAAGCAAGTAACACTAAACATCCCACAATTCAAGAGTAGTGACTACTCAAACGAACTCGCTAGCTAGTTCAAGACTGTTTCCATCTAAGGAAAGTCGAGAATGGGAAAGAACGTTTATACGTGTTAGTCGTCTAAACTACGTAGTTTTAAGGCTAAACCGGAAAATTAATAAATTGGAAATTAGAGGATAAGGAAAGTGATTTCGGATCACCGACCAATGCATCCTTAGTAATTTTCTCGAAAGCTAAAGTTCTTTGGAAGAACTAGGTAGCTTTGCATTAAACGATAAACAAAATAGACAACGGGCGCTTATTTCGTATAGACTAGTGGGAGTGATATAAGGAAATGAATCTCGGATTCAATTCTTGAGTATCACGTAAAATTCATTTTCTCGTTTTCGGATTCGTTGGAACGAGCGTATTCATTTTCAATAGGATAATTTGTTTGTCTTATTGACGATAAATATAACATTCGTAGCACGAACCTAAGACTCGGACTATTGTTTGATAAAGTCGTAACCACTAAGCATTGCCGAAAAGGTATTAGTAACGCATCTTAAAATATATAACCGCAAATGGTTTCCATATTTCGATAAACGCCTCTTTCTACTCTATTAATTAGTGTATGTTCCATAAAGACAAGATCCGAAGACCGGCTTAGGGTGATTCCTATCTCCCACCAAAGGAACACCGTCTCAAAGGAACAATGACTAAGCTTCCTTTCAATCGGGAAAGGGTAATAGATTTAAAGAAGTTACATAGCTTGTTCATATCAACCTTCGGGGTCATATGAAAGATACAAGCTAGTGGGAGCTTCGAGTAGTGACATATTGTCCGATAACTACTCGAAACTCCGGTAAGTTTATTCAAAAATATTTGGGGGAAATCTCTCGATTTCACTGCAGAGATAGAGTATTCCATACTCGTAATATAGGTTGTTGCGTAGTCTTCGGGACCGATGCTCACCGCTCCCGTTGAAATGTTTTCACTAAGGGATACACCATAAATTTGCCTTACATAGTTATTGATGTGCTACGATACGCCGCTCGAACTCATTTAAGATATTGGTTGCAAAATAACGGTTTACGAAAACCGAGAAGTCTACCTAAAAGATGCCTACGCATTTGTGGATAAAAGAGTGAATTCGGTTCACCCCACTTCCGTAAATAGAGGTTTAGCACCGAGTGCTTGAAGGTAGGACTGGAAATTTTGCGTGCACGTTCGTAGCGTGAAATATCTTAATGCATTGGGTGAAGGTTGGTTATAAAACTCATAAAATCGTAGAACGACGGTGACACCGTCAAACTCGGTCCGATAGAGTCTATAAATAACAACCTTTGATCTTGAAGTATTTGTACTCAAGATGTTACTAACCGATTTGTTCACCCACATCCAACACCGGCAAGCTTGGTGAAAACACTAATAAAAACTACTAAACTAGATCGCATATCACTCCACCCCGAACGCAATGGGGGAGTATGGTTTGTCCATTACCCATTGCAGACCTTATGGTCTATAGGGTAGATTGATGACCTATAGTCCTTCGTGGACCGTATAGATCCCGATCATGAGGTTGGTTTAAAAGCCATAACCTTGTGAATGGAGTATGATACTCCAGCTTCGTTGAAACTCTTGTAGAACCACCCGAGTATCTCAGCCCAAAGGGGAGTAATTGGAACTACACGGAGAAGAGTCGAATGAATAGGAAAGTTTAACTTTCAACGCAAAGCCGAGTAATTTAGGGGTGATTCCCTAAAAGGTAGAGAGTTAACCGTACCGTGATCTCTCTTATCACTCGCCTTGCTTGATTTCGTCGTAAAGCGAGAAATAGGGGTGATTCCCTAAGACTTCCTTGCCGAACAATGGAATCTCGAATTCATTCGGTAATGTATGGGGTTTTAGCTAAGAACAAATAATGGATTCGTTAAAACGCGTAAAATAGGGGTGATTCCCTAAGACTTTTTTGCGAGACTAACGGTATCTTAATTTATTCGTAAAGAACCTTTTTTTGGCAGATGCCCGCCATAGCTTATATCCTTCGGGGATTAAAGCAAACCTCTAGGTCATTTCAAAGTCATATATTTTAATATGTGGACTTGACCGTAATGTTGATAAGTCTTTTGTAGACGGGCATCAATATTAGTAAAGTAGTATATAGATTAGTGTTTGTGAATGATAACACCGAAACAAATTGGGAACAACATGGGTGTGTTATCCGAAGTCGAATCCGACATGCCATCGGGATTCATTCTAAAATATTTTGATTCGGTCAAATTCACGAGAATCGATCATTGGCAATCCCATCCATTCACTTGGTTAAGACATTCTTGCATTTATGCAAAAGATTAACGATGTAGTCTACCCTACCTCTCGTGAATGCTTGTCTAAACCTCGCATGAATTCTAAATGGGATGTTTAGTGAATCCTCAAGTCTCTTCGGGAGAATGAGGAATAATATGCTAGTATATTCAGTGCAAACTAGAATATAAGTGATAACACCGATTCGGCTTTAGGTCGATGAAGGATGATCGTTAAGTCGATTTCGTCCTCGTGTTGAATCAAAAGCATATTGAAATCGTACCACCGGATTAGATGGAAAGGCGACGTTTCGATCCCAAAGATTGACTCAAGCGCCCAACCTACCCGATCGTTGTACCAGGTCACATGGTATTCGGATTCTAAGTACGCGCCGGGTCACCGACCTACCTGCCGGCGGCACACTCCGGTCGTGCTTGGAAGGATGAATTACTAAGATGCGCTTGGAGGGTACAGATTTGAGGGATACGTCTCACTTGTTTTGAGCAAGTGGGAGAATGTTGTAGATATAGATAAATAAGGGTGTGCTCTAAAACAATTAATCCACTTGCCTTTCGTGCAAGTGGGAGATTGTAAGGTGTGGTGCCCGAAAGACAATTATCTAATTGTTTTAGGACGTAATAAATAATTCATCTTAATTATATGCAAGCTTATGCTTATATTAAGACACTACCGAAAACCCTAAGTACCTCGTTTATGTAATCACATAACTCGTGTAAGGCTATACACAAGAGGATCGAGTTAGTGAGATGTACTTAAAATTAACTTAGTCCGTAGCGTTTATTAATCCGAGTACGGGTCTCAAGATTAATTTGCTAATAATGCGCCCGTAACACCTTAGGTGTGACAAGCCTTATCCGGACTGTCGGTAATAGGGTACCTAGTGGGGCATTTATATATGATGATAATCATATAGGGCCGGACCGATTTGATTTGAGTTCTCGATATAATTCCGTAATCGAGAAGTCTTATCGAATCACAAGATGATCATATATGGATTAATCTCAATCCCGAGGTGATCACGCATACAACCGCTTAAACTAGGGTAGAGTTTGATGTGTTAGTAAGGATCACTTCGAAGTATGTGGTCCAACACTTCTCATTGGCTCTATTCTCGGGATGAGTGAGTAGTCCGTGCTATCACGTATATGGAATCCATTCCTTCCCTCGGGAAGTAGACATACAGCTTCCCTTATTTGTTGACCCTAGAAACCGATCGATCGGCCGAGTTCATATCATATTGGTTATGAACTAATTGATCACTAGGGGTTAATGGTGAATAAGGATAATATGTTTCGAGAAGGGTTTACGGAAATATCCCGAATCGAAGTGAACAACCTATGGAGGATTTATCCGTATGTAATGATTATATCGTTGGACGCTTTCGACTCATAAATTGAGTGTAAGTTATCTATATTCGATAGAGTTCGCTTCGGGTTTATGGTGGTGTAATCCCGGAATTAATAGGTTGGATATAATTATTCTGTCCGATGAATAATTTTATTCGATTTATTGTAGCTACCGAATACGGGTCCATGGTCCCCGACGTGGCTCCTAATATAGCATATAGGTTTCTCGTCGTTGCACCTCAATTATAATTAAATAGTGGATTGGGCTATTTAATTGATATGTGGATTAATTGTTTAGTTGGACTAAATAATTAAATACACGGAAAAGACATTTTTCGTGGACTCGGCCCAAATTAGTGTGTTGACCTTTTGACCTAATTGGTCAAATATGGTTTTGTGCGTGTGAACCTTTTAATAAAAAGGTGGCGCCACTTTTGTGGTTAATAATTATTAGGAAATTAGTTTTCTTGGATAATTATTTAATGTGTGATTTATCTTTTATTTGTTAAATGATAATTCATGGAATATTAGATAATAATATGATTTATCCTAATTTGTTTGGGATAATTATTTTATTTATCTTTTATTTGGAAAAAGGATTAATGGAATAATTATCTCTTAATTATTTAATCCTTGGAGGTTAAGTTTTACTCTCCTATATAAAGAGAGTTATCCTAAGCCTTTTGACACACATTATTCACGCCATTAGTGTAAGAATATAGCTTGGAATTTTCGGCTATAGTTCTTTGGGTTTCGAGTTGGAATAATCTTCGGGATTATTCCGGTAGCATATCAAGGAGGTCCGGCGGCGGGAAACACCATCCACCTCGGTGTTGCCGGGAGACACACGTTGGAAGGCCGTGGCTTCTCAAAATACGTGTTCTTGGAGATCTATCGTTCTTGGAGTTAAGCACCATAAAAAGGGTAGGCTCCTAAACCCCTTGTAGGTTTAGATCTTTAATTTATGTTCTTTGTTTCGTTTAGACCAAACGATAAATAAGGCACGCCGGCGCAAACGGCAAGCAAAACGGAGGCCGAATGGCCTTGTACAAGGAATCAAAAATCACACGCTAAGTACTCTATGGGTACGAAAAAAAGTACGAAAAAAAACGTTTGTAATTCTCTTTGAAGTACCGATGTGATATCGACCGTAACGATAAATAAGGCACGCCGGCGCAAACGGCAAGCAAAACGGAGGCCGAATGGCCTTGTACAAGGAATCAAAAATCACACAAGCTAAGTACTCTATGGGTACGAAAAAAAGTACGAAAAAAAACGTTTGTAATTCTCTTTGAAGTACCGATGTGATATCGACCGTAACGATAAATAAGGCACGCCGGCGCAAACGGCAAGCAAAACGGAGGCCGAATGGCCTTGTACAAGGAATCAAAAATCA
This sequence comes from Gentiana straminea, assembly GCA_036785695.1. Lineage (NCBI taxonomy): Eukaryota > Viridiplantae > Streptophyta > Magnoliopsida > Gentianales > Gentianaceae > Gentiana > Gentiana straminea. Next base: position 68,372 of record JAVUPR010000132.1, on the reverse strand, counting down.
CACAGCTAAGTACTCTATGGGTACGAAAAAAAGTACGAAAAAAAACGTTTGTAATTCTCTTTGAAGTACCGATGTGATATCGACCGAACGATAAATAAGGCACGCCGGCGCAAACGGCAAGCAAAACGGAGGCCGAATGGCCTTGTACAAGGAATCAAAAATCACACAAGCTTAAGTACTCTATGGGTACGAAAAAAAGTACGAAAAAAACGTTTGTAATTCTCTTTGAAGTACCGATGTGATATCGACCGTAACGATAAATAAGGCACGCCGGCGCAAACGGCAAGCAAAACGGAGGCCGAATGGCCTTGTACAAGGAATCAAAAATCACACGCTAAGTACTCTATGGGTACGAAAAAAAGTACGAAAAAAAAACGTTTGTAATTCTCTTTGAAGTACCGATGTGATATCGACCGTAACGATAAATAAGGCACGCCGGCGCAAACGGCAAGCAAAACGGAGGCCGAATGGCCTTGTACAAGGAATCAAAAATCACACGCTTAAGTACTCTATGGGTACGAAAAAAAGTAGAAAAAAAACGTTTGTAATTCTCTTTGAAGTACCGATGTGATATCGACCGTAACGATAAATAAGGCACGCCGGCGCAAACGGCAAGCAAAACGGAGGCCGAAATGGCCTTGTACAAGGAATCAAAAATCACACGCTAAGTACTCTATGGGTACGAAAAAAAGTACGAAAAAAAAACGTTTGTAATTCTCTTTGAAGTACCGATGTGATATCGACCGTAACGATAAATAAGGCACGCCGGCGCAAACGGCAAGCAAAACGGAGGCCGAATGGCCTTGTACAAGGAATCAAAAATCACACACGCTAAGTACTCTATGGGTACGAAAAAAAGTACGAAAAAAAAAAGTTTGTAATTCTCTTTGAAGTACCGATGTGATATCGACCGTAACGATAAATAAGGCACGCCGGCGCAAACGGCAAGCAAAACGGAGGCCGAATGGCCTTGTACAAGGAATCAAAAATCACACAAGCTAAGTACTCTATGGGTACGAAAAAAAGTACGAAAAAAACGTTTGTAATTCTCTTTGAAGTACCGATGTGATATCGACCGTAACGATAAATAAGGCACGCCGGCGCAAACGGCAAGCAAAACGGAGGCCGAAATGGCCTTGTACAAGGAATCAAAAATCACACAAGCTAAGTACTCTATGGGTACGAAAAAAAGTACGAAAAAAAAACGTTTGTAATTCTCTTTGAAGTACCGATGTGATATCGACCGTAACGATAAATAAGGCACGCCGGCGCAAACGGCAAGCAAAACGGAGGCCGAATGGCCTTGTACAAGGAATCAAAAATCACACAAGCTAAGTACTCTATGGGTACGAAAAAAAGTACGAAAAAAAAACGTTTGTAATTCTCTTTGAAGTACCGATGTGATATCGACCGTACGATAAATAAGGCACGCCGGCGCAAACGGCAAGCAAAACGGAGGCCGAATGGCCTTGTACAAGGAATCAAAAATCACACGCTTAAGTACTCTATGGGTACGAAAAAAAGTACGAAAAAAAAAAAAATTTTTGTAATTCTCTTTGAAGTACCGATGTGATATCGACCGTAACGATAAATAAGGCACGCCGGCGCAAACGGCAAGCAAAACGGAGGCCGAATGGCCTTGTACAAGGAATCAAAAATCACACAAGCTTAAGTACTCTATGGGTACGAAAAAAAGTACGAAAAAAAAACGTTTGTAATTCTCTTTGAAGTACCGATGTGATATCGACCGAACGATAAATAAGGCACGCCGGCGCAAACGGCAAGCAAAACGGAGGCCGTAATGGCCTTGTACAAGGAATCAAAAATCACACAAGCTAAGTACTCTATGGGTACGAAAAAAAGTACGAAAAAAAAACGTTTGTAATTCTCTTTGAAGTACCGATGTGATATCGACCGTAACGATAAATAAGGCACGCCGGCGCAAACGGCAAGCAAAACGGAGGCCGTAATGGCCTTGTACAAGGAATCAAAAATCACACAAGCTTAAGTACTCTATGGGAAAAAAAAAACGAAAAAAAAAAACGTTTGTAATTCTCTTTGAAGTACATGTGATATCGACCGTAACGATAAATAAGGCACGCCGGCGCAAACGGCAAGCAAAACGGAGGCCGAATGGCCTTGTACAAGGAATCAAAAATCACACGCTTAAGTACTCTATGGGTACGAAAAAAAGTACGAAAAAAAAAAACGTTTGTAATTCTCTTTGAAGTACCGATGTGATATCGACCGTAACGATAAATAAGGCACGCCGGCGCAAACGGCAAGCAAAACGGAGGCCGAATGGCCTTGTACAAGGAATCAAAAATCACACAAGCTTAAGTACTCTATGGGTACGAAAAAAAGTACGAAAAAAAAACGTTTGTAATTCTCTTTGAAGTACCGATGTGATATCGACCGTAACGATAAATAAGGCACGCCGGCGCAAACGGCAAGCAAAACGGAGGCCGAAATGGCCTTGTACAAGGAATCAAAAATCACACGCTTAAGTACTCTATGGGTACGAAAAAAAGTACGAAAAAAAAAAAACGTTTGTAATTCTCTTTGAAGTACCGATGTGATATCGACCGTAACGATAAATAAGGCACGCCGGCGCAAACGGCAAGCAAAACGGAGGCCGAATGGCCTTGTACAAGGAATCAAAAATCACACAAGCTAAGTACTCTATGGGTACGAAAAAAAGTACGAAAAAAAACGTTTGTAATTCTCTTTGAAGTACCGATGTGATATCGACCGTAACGATAAATAAGGCACGCCGGCGCAAACGGCAAGCAAAACGGAGGCCGAAATGGCCTTGTACAAGGAATCAAAAATCACACGCTAAGTACTCTATGGGTACGAAAAAAAGTACGAAAAAAAAAAAAACGTTTGTAATTCTCTTTGAAGTACCGATGTGATATCGACCGTAACGATAAATAAGGCACGCCGGCGCAAACGGCAAGCAAAACGGAGGCCGAATGGCCTTGTACAAGGAATCAAAAATCACACGCTTAAGTACTCTATGGGTACGAAAAAAAGTACGAAAAAAAACGTTTGTAATTCTCTTTGAAGTACCGATGTGATATCGACCGTAACGATAAATAAGGCACGCCGGCGCAAACGGCAAGCAAAACGGAGGCCGAATGGCCTTGTACAAGGAATCAAAAATCACACAAGCTAAGTACTCTATGGGTACGAAAAAAAGTACGAAAAAAAAACGTTTGTAATTCTCTTTGAAGTACCGATGTGATATCGACCGTAACGATAAATAAGGCACGCCGGCGCAAACGGCAAGCAAAACGGAGGCCGAATGGCCTTGTACAAGGAATCAAAAATCACACGCTTAAGTACTCTATGGGTACGAAAAAAAGTACGAAAAAAAAAACGTTTGTAATTCTCTTTGAAGTACCGATGTGATATCGACCGTAACGATAAATAAGGCACGCCGGCGCAAACGGCAAGCAAAACGGAGGCCGAATGGCCTTGTACAAGGAATCAAAAATCACACAAGCTAAGTACTCTATGGGTACGAAAAAAAGTACGAAAAAAAACGTTTGTAATTCTCTTTGAAGTACCGATGTGATATCGACCGTAACGATAAATAAGGCACGCCGGCGCAAACGGCAAGCAAAACGGAGGCCGAATGGCCTTGTACAAGGAATCAAAAATCACACAGCTTAAGTACTCTATGGGTACGAAAAAAAGTACGAAAAAAAAACGTTTGTAATTCTCTTTGAAGTACCGATGTGATATCGACCGTAACGATAAATAAGGCACGCCGGCGCAAACGGCAAGCAAAACGGAGGCCGAATGGCCTTGTACAAGGAATCAAAAATCACACGCTAAGTACTCTATGGGTACGAAAAAAAGTACGAAAAAAAACGTTTGTAATTCTCTTTGAAGTACCGATGTGATATCGACCGTAACGATAAATAAGGCACGCCGGCGCAAACGGCAAGCAAAACGGAGGCCGAATGGCCTTGTACAAGGAATCAAAAATCACACAAGCTAAGTACTCTATGGGTACGAAAAAAAGTACGAAAAAAAAAACGTTTGTAATTCTCTTTGAAGTACCGATGTGATATCGACCGTAACGATAAATAAGGCACGCCGGCGCAAACGGCAAGCAAAACGGAGGCCGTAATGGCCTTGTACAAGGAATCAAAAATCACACGCTAAGTACTCTATGGGTACGAAAAAAAGTACGAAAAAAAAACGTTTGTAATTCTCTTTGAAGTACCGATGTGATATCGACCGTAACGATAAATAAGGCACGCCGGCGCAAACGGCAAGCAAAACGGAGGCCGAATGGCCTTGTACAAGGAATCAAAAATCACACAAGCTTAAGTACTCTATGGGTACGAAAAAAAGTACGAAAAAAAAACGTTTGTAATTCTCTTTGAAGTACCGATGTGATATCGACCGTAACGATAAATAAGGCACGCCGGCGCAAACGGCAAGCAAAACGGAGGCCGAATGGCCTTGTACAAGGAATCAAAAATCACACGCTAAGTACTCTATGGGTACGAAAAAAAGTACGAAAAAAAAACGTTTGTAATTCTCTTTGAAGTACCGATGTGATATCGACCGTAACGATAAATAAGGCACGCCGGCGCAAACGGCAAGCAAAACGGAGGCCGAATGGCCTTGTACAAGGAATCAAAACGGCAAGCAAAACGGAGGCCGAATGGCCTTGTACAAGGAATCAAAAATCACACGCTTAAGTACTCTATGGGTACGAAAAAAGTACGAAAAAAAACGTTTGTAATTCTCTTTGAAGTACCGATGTGATATCGACCGAACGATAAATAAGGCACGCCGGCGCAAACGGCAAGCAAAACGGAGGCCGAATGGCCTTGTACAAGGAATCAAAAATCACACCGTTAAGTACTCTATGGGTACGAAAAAAAGTACGAAAAAAACGTTTGTAATTCTCTTTGAAGTACCGATGTGATATCGACCGAACGATAAATAAGGCACGCCGGCGCAAACGGCAAGCAAAACGGAGGCCGAATGGCCTTGTACAAGGAATCAAAAATCACACGCTTAAGTACTCTATGGGTACGAAAAAAAGTACGAAAAAAAACGTTTGTAATTCTCTTTGAAGTACCGATGTGATATCGACCGTAACGATAAATAAGGCACGCCGGCGCAAACGGCAAGCAAAACGGAGGCCGAATGGCCTTGTACAAGGAATCAAAAATCACACGCTAAGTACTCTATGGGTACGAAAAAAAGTACGAAAAAAAATGTTGTAATTCTCTTTGAAGTACCGATGTGATATCGACCGAACGATAAATAAGGCACGCCGGCGCAAACGGCAAGCAAAACGGAGGCCGAATGGCCTTGTACAAGAAATCAAAAATCACACGCTTAAGTACTCTATGGGTACGAAAAAAAGTACGAAAAAAAAACGTTTGTAATTCTCTTTGAAGTACCGATGTGATATCGACCGAACGATAAATAAGGCACGCCGGCGCAAACGGCAAGCAAAACGGAGGCCGAATGGCCTTGTACAAGGAATCAAAAATCACACGCTTAAGTACTCTATGGGTACGAAAAAAAGTACGAAAAAAAACGTTTGTAATTCTCTTTGAAGTACCGATGTGATATCGACCGAACGATAAATAAGGCACGCCGGCGCAAACGGCAAGCAAAACGGAGGCCGAATGGCCTTGTACAAGAATCAAAAATCACACAGCTTAAGTACTCTATGGGTACGAAAAAAAGTACGAAAAAAAAAGTTTGTAATTCTCTTTGAAGTACCGATGTGATATCGACCGAACGATAAATAAGGCACGCCGGCGCAAACGGCAAGCAAAACGGAGGCCGAATGGCCTTGTACAAGGAATCAAAAATCACACGCTTAAGTACTCTATGGGTACGAAAAAAAGTACGAAAAAAAACGTTTGTAATTCTCTTTGAAGTACCGATGTGATATCGACCGAACGATAAATAAGGCACGCCGGCGCAAACGGCAAGCAAAACGGAGGCCGAATGGCCTTGTACAAGGAATCAAAAATCACACAAGCTAAGTACTCTATGGGTACGAAAAAAAGTACGAAAAAAAAAACGTTTGTAATTCTCTTTGAAGTACCGATGTGATATCGACCGAACGATAAATAAGGCACGCCGGCGCAAACGGCAAGCAAAACGGAGGCCGAATGGCCTTGTACAAGAAATCAAAAATCACACGCTTAAGTACTCTATGGGTACGAAAAAAAGTACGAAAAAAAAACGTTTGTAATTCTCTTTGAAGTACCGATGTGATATCGACCGTAACGATAAATAAGGCACGCCGGCGCAAACGGCAAGCAAAACGGAGGCCGAATGGCCTTGTACAAGGAATCAAAAATCACACATTAAGTACTCTATGGGTACGAAAAAAAGTACGAAAAAAAACGTTTGTAATTGAGAATGAAATGGCGCCACTTTTGCTAACTTTGGAAGATGGGAAGTCAAATTTTGTGTATTCCAAGTACATTGAATCAAGATTGATGTCTTTTGGGACGCCTATTTAAGTGCATTGAATCAGGAGCTTTACTTATCCAAAATTGATGATCCACATATGCATTTCATAGTAGAAAACCTGATCTTCAACTTTTGTCAAGGGGTCATCTTCATTTGAGTAAGTTATAATGATCAAAATGGCCTAAAAATCTGCAGGACAGAAACTGGAGAATTAAAGAAGATACATTGAACCTGGATGAAGCTCCTTGGATGCACCAATATGCATTTAATTTAGGAAAAACTTTTCATCTTATTATTATGAATTCATGTACTTATTTTACTATAAATAGTCCTTGTATTTGTACTTTGAAAATCGAGCTTTTTGAATCATTAATCAAATTATATTTTAATCTTAACTTGGGAAAGTGTTGTGTGAGTTTCTCTGGAAAGGGAATTCAAATTTCGGATTATCAAGGACTTGAGCAATCCTTGTGGTTATCCATATACCAAGGTGCTTAGAAACAGGTTTTCTAAGTGTTGAGGTTTTATTCCAAGGTGCCTTCACACAAAGTTGTGATTGTGTCGCGGAGCTTATTGTTCCAAGGTGCTTCCACACGGGTTGTGGTTGTGTTGAGGACTTCCAAATACCTTCAAATCCACGGTCCTAGGTATTCATTAGATCCGAAGCCTTCCTCCGGGCGGTTTCGCATCGGTTGGTATCGAGAGAACGGCGGATTGACGGTATTATATCCCATTACTTTATTTCAAAAAAAAAACAAAAAAATTTCGAATATAAAATTAAAAAAAAAGATTATTTTTTGTTGCATATTATCGTATGTATCGAAGAACCATAGTATGCATATGATCGTGTGTATTTGAAGAACACTTTATTTCGCACGAGCATCTATATATTTATAAATAAAAAAAAAAAAAAACGGTGCACAAGTAAATCGTGTGTATTTGAAAAATAAATTGTTCCGCACGAGCATACTTTTGTTCCGTACGAGCAACAAGTTAAAAAAAAAATTTAATTTCGTTCTACACACTTCACAATTTTTGTGTTACATCTTTGAATATTTTCTCTAAAATACTTCACAATTTTTGTTGTGTTCACTTTGGAATTTCAAAAACTCTTAAAAAAATTCTTGATTCTTCACTCTTGGTATTTGGGAAAACTTGAGTATTGTTGAATAATTGATATCCGATCTGAATTCTCTTACTTGAGCTAAATGAGCACACCTTTGAGAGGAAGAATGGCTGGAAATAATGATTTGAGAAAAAGGTTTTCTAAAAATGCTTACTCCCGACAACTTGAGAAAGTTGGACAACGACTTGATGAACCGAATCGAAATTCAAGGATGAGATTGAGAATATGAAGAATTAATTTCGTGACGAGATACGAGAGTTTGTAGCAAAGAAAAATAAAGAGATTGATAACATCCAAAAGGTGGAGTTGAGAACGAAGGAAAGTGAGAATGTACCGAAGACAAAGGAAATAATCTCCAAGAGAACTTCCAGCTCTATCTATTGTTATATTTGTACCGGATATGGACATTGTGCGTATGAATGTCCTAATCTTAGGTTGAACTCTACTCAAATGTTGAGGTGGAGAAAACATTGGCAAATGAGCCTTGTAATGTTATTGTTGAGAATATCACCGTTGTTCCGGTTCCGAAAAACAAAATTAATTCGAGGAGGTTATTTGTGAATTGCGAGGTGATATTGTTGAAGTTAAAGAGCACGAGATTGGTGATGCACATAAAAATGAATTTGTGGATGAAAATGAAACGATGTCCGAAAGGTCTATCTTGGTGGAAGAGCACAACAAGTCGATTTTGGTCGAAGCAAATGAAGAATCTATGTCACTAAATTCTTGTTGCGCTTTATTAACTCTTCTTTGCGGGTACTCTTCTTTTAATCTATAACCATGATCTGAATTCACAAATTTCAAACATACAAGCTGTTTTTGAAACACTTCGAAAAGCACACATGATTGCTAATCTTAAGAAATGCACTTTTTGCTTGGAAAGTTTTGTCTTCCTTGGCTTTGTTGTTATAAGTAGGCGAGATATCCAAGTTGATCAAGGGAAGTTGAAGACAATGGATGATTGTCCTGAAACCAAAAGTGCAACGGAGGTCCGAGGTTGTCATGGCCTAACAAGTTTTTACCGATGTTTTATCCGGAATTTCAGCACCATTGCAGCCCCCTTAAACGAGTTGATCAAGAAAAACACACCATTTCATTGGAGTCCTACTCAAAGGGAAGCATCCGAAACTCTAAAATCTCATTTAATTTCAGCACCTATACTTGCTTTGCCTAATTTTTCTAAGATGTTTGAAATTGAGTGTGATGCATCGGGGTTGGGTATTGGCGGTGTTTTGCTACAAAAAGGTTGTCCAATTGCTTGTTACGGTGATAAACTAAAAGGCGCACATCCGAATTATGCTACTTATGACAAAGAGTTGTATGCACTTGTTCAATGCTTGTGTGTTTATTTGCGTCCTAGAGAGATTGTCATCCATTCGATCATGAGTCTTTAAAATATTTAAAAGGGGAATCTAAGTTGCATTTACATCATATTCATTGGATGAAATTCATTGAATCATATCCTTATGTAATTAAATTCAAAAAGAGAAAAGAAAACATAGTGGGCGATGCATTATCTCGACGGTATACTCCTCTCCCGATATCCTCATTTCCTTGGGTTGATCTCTCTATGGAATTTCTTTTTGGTTTGCCTTGTTATCGATCCGGTAAAGATTCGGTGTTTGTGGTAGTTGATCGTTTTTCAAAGACGGCACATTTTATTGCGTGTAATAAGACCAATAATGCCTCTCATATTACCGACCTATTCTTTAAAGAAATAATGCGTTTACATGTTGTGCCTAAGTCGAATGTGAGTGATCGTGATGTAAAATTCATTAGTCATTTCGGCGTGTTCTATGGAAGCATTTAGGCACTACACTTCTATGTTCCACCGCATATCATCCTCTCGACCGATGGTCAAACAAGTTGTTAATCGCACTTTGGGAAAGTTATTGCGCACCGTGGTGCAAAAGAACTTAAAGAATTTGGAGTCTTGTTTACCATATGTTGAATTTGCTTATAATCGTGCTACTCATTCTCGCTACTTTGCATTCACCAATTGAGATTCTTTATGGCTTTAATCTTATGACTCCTATTGATCTTGTTCCTCTTTCCCCAGAATGCTCACAAATCTCGAGGGAGAAAAGAAAGCCGAGATGGTCCGTGAGTTGCATGCAAAAGCAAGGCAAAATGTGGAGGCTCAAACTCGCTCGCTATGAGAAGCAAACCAACAAGGGCAAAAATGAGATGGTCTTTGACCCCGGAGATTGGGTATGGCTGCATTTTCGCAAAGAAAGGTTTCCAAACAAACGGAAGAACAAACATAAACCAGCGCATACTTTTCATGATCCTTTTGCCGCGTATGTTGATGATAATGCAACATTGAATTGCTATGATTATATTTCGACACACCGATCTTCATCGACATTTATATCAAACCAAGATACACTTTTCATGTTGTTGTAGTGAAGCAGGGATCTCAACATCGCATGCAATTTTGAAGTTGTGTATTCGACTCATATTTGATCCAGGTGTTTATTTGGTGATATTTTGGATTTATTTAAGAATGGTGTTTGATTCTAACTATACGACATTCTTTTGATTCGAGGACGAATCCTTCGCAACCGGGAGGGTCCGATATGAATCCGAGGCCAAGTCCTTCTCATGATCCTCTCATATTTCGGGCTGGGCCTAAAACTCAAGTGCCACACAAAAAGAGGCTCGAGGTTTTGGATAAATTAGCCCAATTCACGATGTGGATCCATTAAAACCATTATATCTGCGTGTGGGCGCTCGAATAAATGGCCCAACATTTTGGCCCTTATTATGGTATTATATTATATATTTTATTATGCAATATTACTTAAATAAATGACAAAAACTTGGCTGAATTTGGAGAATGAAATGGCGCCACTTTTGCTGACTTTGGAAGATGGGAAGTCAAGTTTTGTGTATTCCAAGTACATTGAATCAAGATTGATGTCTTTTGGGGCGCCTATTTAAGTGCATTGAATCAGGAGCTTTACTTATCCAAAATTGATGATCCACATATGCATTTCATAGTAGAAAACCTGATCTTCAACTTTTGTCAAGGGGTCATCTTCATTTGAGTAAGTTATAATGGTCAAAATGGCCTAAACAGCTGCGGGACAGAAACTGGAGAATATAAAGAAGATACATTGAACCTGGATGAAGCTCCTTGGATGCACCAATATGCATTTAATTTAGGAAAAACTTTTCATCTTATTATTATGAATTCATGTACTTATTTTCCTATAAATAGTCCTTGTATTTGTACTTTGAAAATCGAGCTTTTTGAATCATTAATCAAATTATATTTTATTCTTCACTTGGAAAAGTGTTGTGTGAGTTTCTCGGAAAGGGAATTCAAATTTCGGATTATCAAGGACTTGAGCAATCCTTGTGGTTATCCATATACCAAGGTGCTTAGAAACAAGTTTTCTAAGTGTTGAGGTTTTATTCCAAGGTGCCTTCACACAAGTTTGTGATTGTGTCGCGGAGCTTATTATTCCAAGGTGCTTCCACACAAAGTTGTGGTTGTGTTGAGGACTTCCAAATACCTTCAAATCCACGATCCTAGGTATTCATTAGATCCGAAGCCTTCCTCCGGGCGGTTTCGCATCGGTAATTCTCTTTGAAGTACGATGTGATATCGACCGAACGATAAATAAGGCACGCCGGCGCAAACGGCAAGCAAAACGGAGGCCGAATGGCCTTGTACAAGGAATCAAAAATCACACGCTTAAGTACTCTATGGGTACGAAAAAAAGTATGAAAAAAAAAAAATGTTTCTAATTCTCTTTGAAGTACCGATGTGGTATCGACCAACGATAAATAAGGCACGCCGGCGCAAACGGCAAGCAAAACGGAGGTCGAAAGGCCTTGTACAAGAAATCAAAATCACACACTTAAGTACTCTTTGGGTACGAAAAAATTACGAAAAAATAGTTTGTAATTCTCATTGAAGTACCGATGTGTTATCGACCGAACGATAAATAAGGCACGCCGGCGCAAACGGCAAGCAAAACGGAGGCCGAATGGCCTTGTACAAGGAATCAAAAATCACACCGTTAAGTACTCTATTGGTACGAAAAAGAGTACGTTAAAAAATGTTTGTAATTCTCTTTGAAGTAATGATGTGATATCGACCGAACGATAAATAAGGTACGCCGGCGCAAACGCAAGCAAAACGGAGGTCGAATGGCCTTGTACAAGGAATCAAAAATCACACCGTTAAGTACTCTATGGGTACAAAACAAAGTATGAAAAAAAAACGTTTGTAATTCTCATTGAAGTACTCGATGTGTTATCGACCGAACGATAAATAAGGCACGCCGGCGCAAACGGCAAGCAAAACGGAGGGCGTAATGGCCTTGTACAAGGAATCAAAAATCACACAACTAAGTACTCTATGTGTACGAAAAAAAGTACGAAAAAAAAACGTTTGTAATTGTCTTTGAAGTAATGATGTGGTATCGACCGAACGATAAATAAGGCACGCCGGCGCAAACGGCAAACAAAACGGAGGTCGAATGGCCTTGTACAAGGAATCAAAAATCACACGCTTAAGTACTCTATGGGTACGAAACAAAGTACGAAAATAATCGTTTGTAATTCTCTTTGAAGTACCGATGTGGTATCGACCGAACGATAAATAAGGCACGCCGGCGCAAACGGCAAGCAAAACGGAGGTCGAATGACCTTGTACAAGGAATCAAAATCACACGCTTAAGTACTCTTTGGGTACGAAACAAAGTACGAAAAAAATACTTTGTAATTCTCATTGAAGTACGATGTGTTATCGACCGAACGATAAATAAGGCACGCCGGCGCAAACGGCAAGCAAAACGGAGGCCGAATGGCCTTGTACAAGGAATCAAAAATCACACCGTTAAGTACTCTATTGGTACGAAAAAGTGTACGTTAAAAAACGTTTGTAATTCTCTTTGAAGTACGATGTGATATCGACCGAACGATAAATAAGGCACGCCGGCGCAAACGGCAAGCAAAACGGAGGCCGAAAGGCCTTGTACAAGGAATCAAAAATCACACGCTTAAGTACTTTATGGGTACGAAAAAAAGTACGAAAAAAAACGTTTGTAATTCTCTTTGAAGTACCGATGTGGTATCGACCGAACGATAAATAAGGTATGCCGGCGCAAACGGCAAGCAAAACGGAGGTCGAATGGCCTTGTACAAGGAATCAAAAATCACACCGTTAAATACTCTATGGGTACAAAACAAACTACGAAAAAAAAAACGTTTGTAATTCTCATTGAAGTACCGATGTGTTATCGACCGAACGATAAATAAGGCACGCCGGCGCAAACGGCAAGCAAAACGGAGGCCGAATGGCCTTGTACAAGGAATCAAAAATCACACGCTTAAGTACTCTATGGGTACGAAAAAAAGTACGAAAAAAAACGTTTGTAATTCTCTTTGAAGTACCGATGTGGTATCGACCGAACGATAAATAAGGCACGCCGGCGCAAACGGCAAGCAAAACGGAGGTCGAATGGCCTTGTACAAGGAATCAAAATCACACGCTTAAGTACTCTTTGGGTACGAAACAAAGTACGAAAAAAATAGTTTGTAATTCTCTTTGAAGTACGATGTGTTATCGACCGAACGATAAATAAGGCACGCCGGCGCAAACGGCAAGCAAAACGGAGGCCGAATGGCCTTGTACAAGGAATCAAAAATCACACCGTTAAGTAGTCTATGGGTACGAAAAAAGAGTACGATAAAAAAGCGTTTGTAATTCTCTTTGAAGTACCGATGTGATATCGACCGAACGATAAATAAGGCACGCCGGCGCAAACGGCAAGCAAAACGGAGGCCGAATGGCCTTGTACAAGAAATCAAAAATCACACAGTTAAGTACTCTATGGGTACGAAAAAAAGTACGAAAAAAACGTTTGTAATTCTCTTTGAAATACGATGTGATATCGACCGAACGATAAATAAGGCACGCCGGCGCAAACGGCAAGCAAAACGGAGGCCGAATGGCCTTGTACAAGGAATCAAAAATCACACCGTTAAGTACTCTATGGGTACGAAAAAAAGTACGAAAAAAAACGTTTGTAATTCTCTTTGAAGTACGATGTGATATCGACCGAACGATAAATAAGGCACGCCGGCGCAAACGGCAAGCAAAACGGAGGCCGAATGGCCTTGTACAAGAAATCAAAAATCACACGCTTAAGTACTCTATGGGTACGAAAAAAAGTACGAAAAAAAAACGTTTGTAATTCTCTTTGAAGTACGATGTGATATCGACCGAAACGATAAATAAGGCACGCCGGCGCAAACGGCAAGCAAAACGGAGGCCGAATGGCCTTGTACAAGAAATCAAAAATCACACGTTAAGTACTCTATGGGTACGAAAAAAAGTACGAAAAAAAACGTTTGTAATTCTCTTTGAAATACGATGTGATATCGACCGAACGATAAATAAGGCACGCCGGCGCAAACGGCAAGCAAAACGGAGGCCGAATGGCCTTGTACAAGGAATCAAAATCACACGCTTAAGTACTCTATGGGTACGAAAAAAAAGTACGAAAAAAAACGTTTGTAATTCTCTTTGAAGTACGATGTGATATCGACCGAACGATAAATAAGGCACGCCGGCACAAACGGCAAGCAAAACGGAGGCCATAATGGCCTTGTACAAGAAATCAAAAATCACACGCTTAAGTACTCTATGGGTACGAAAAAAAGTACGAAAAAAAACGTTTGTAATTCTCTTTGAAGTACCGATGTGATATCGACCGAACGATAAATAAGGCACGCCGGCGCAAACGGCAAGCAAAACGGAGGCCGAATGGCCTTGTACAAGAAATCAAAAATCACACGCTTAAGTACTCTATGGGTACGAAAAAAAGTACGAAAAAAACGTTTGTAATTCTCTTTGAAATACGATGTGATATCGACCGAACGATAAATAAGGCACGCCGGCGCAAACGGCAAGCAAAACGGAGGCCGAATGGCCTTGTACAAGGAATCAAAAATCACACGCTTAAGTACTCTATGGGTACGAAAAAAAGTACGAAAAAAAAACGTTTGTAATTCTCTTTGAAGTACGATGTGATATCGACCGAACGATAAATAAGGCACGCCGGCGCAAACGGCAAGCAAAACGGAGGCCGAATGGCCTTGTACAAGAAATCAAAAATCACACGCTTAAGTACTATGGGTACGAAAAAAAGTACGAAAAAAAACGTTTGTAATTCTCTTTGAAGTACCGATGTGATATCGACCGAACGATAAATAAGGCACGCCGGCGCAAACGGCAAGCAAAACGGAGGCCGAATGGCCTTGTACAAGAAATCAAAAATCACACGGTTAAGTACTCTATGGGTACGAAAAAAAGTACGAAAAAAAACGTTTGTAATTCTCTTTGAAATACGATGTGATATCGACCGAACGATAAATAAGGCACGCCGGCGCAAACGGCAAGCAAAACGGAGGCCGAATGGCCTTGTACAAGAAATCAAAAATCACACGATTAAGTACTCTATGGGTACGAAAAAAAGTACGAAAAAAAACGTTTGTAATTCTCTTTGAAGTACGATGTGATATCGACCGAACGATAAATAAGGCACGCCGGCGCAAACGGCAAGCAAAACGGAGGCCGAATGGCCTTGTACAAGAAATCAAAAATCACACATTAAGTACTCTATGGGTACGAAAAAAAGTACGAAAAAAAACGTTTGTAATTCTCTTTGAAGTAATGATGTGATATCGACCGAACGATAAATAAGGCACGCCGGCGCAAACGGCAAGCAAAACGGAGGCCGAATGGCCTTGTACAAGGAATCAAAAATCACACGGTTAAGTACTCTATGGGTACGAAAAAAAGTACGAAAAAAAACGTTTGTAATTCTCTTTGAAGTACGATGTGATATCGACCGAACGATAAATAAGGCACGCCGGCGCAAACGGCAAGCAAAACGGAGGCCGAATGGCCTTGTACAAGAAATCAAAAATCACACGCTTAAGTACTCTATGGGTACGAAAAAAAGTACGAAAAAAACGTTTGTAATTCTCTTTGAAATACGATGTGATATCGACCGAACGATAAATAAGGCACGCCGGCGCAAACGGCAAGCAAAACGGAGGCCGAAATGGCCTTGTACAAGGAATCAAAAATCACACGAGTTAAGTACTCTATGGGTACGAAAAAAAGTACGAAAAAAAAACGTTTGTAATTCTCTTTGAAGTACGATGTGATATCGACCGAACGATAAATAAGGCACGCCGGCGCAAACGGCAAGCAAAACGGAGGCCGAATGGCCTTGTACAAGAAATCAAAAATCACACGATTAAGTACTCTATGGGTACGAAAAAAGTACGAAAAAAAATGTTTGTAATTCTCTTTGAAGTACGATGTGATATCGACCGAACGATAAATAAGGCACGCCGGCGCAAACGGCAAGCAAAACGGAGGCCGAATGGCCTTGTACAAGAAATCAAAAATCACACGCTTAAGTACTCTATGGGTACGAAAAAAAGTACGAAAAAAAACGTTTGTAATTCTCTTTGAAAACGATGTGATATCGACCGAACGATAAATAAGGCACGCCGGCGCAAACGGCAAGCAAAACGGAGGCCGAATGGCCTTGTACAAGGAATCAAAAATCACACGCTAAGTACTCTATGGGTACGAAAAAAAGTACGAAAAAAAACGTTTGTAATTCTCTTTGAAGTACGATGTGATATCGACCGAAACGATAAATAAGGCACGCCGGCGCAAACGGCAAGCAAAACGGAGGCCGAATGGCCTTGTACAAGAAATCAAAAATCACACGAGTTAAGTACTCTATGGGTACGAAAAAAAACGTTTGTAATTCTCTTTGAAGTACGATGTGATATCGACCGAACGATAAATAAGGCACGCCGGCGCAAACGGCAAGCAAAACGGAGGCCGAATGGCCTTGTACAAGAAATCAAAAATCACACGCTTAAGTACTCTATGGGTACGAAAAAAAGTACGAAAAAAAACGTTTGTAATTCTCTTTGAAATACGATGTGATATCGACCGAGAACGAAAAATAAGGCACGCCGGCGCAAACGGCAAGCAAAACGGAGGCCGAATGGCCTTGTACAAGGAATCAAAAATCACACGAGTTAAGTACTCTATGGGTACGAAAAAAAGTACGAAAAAAAACGTTTGTAATTCTCTTTGAAGTATGCGATGTGATATCGACCGAACGATAAATAAGGCACGCCGGCGCAAACGGCAAGCAAAACGGAGGCCGAATGGCCTTGTACAAGAAATCAAAAATCACACGAGCTTAAGTACTCTATGGGTAAAAAAAGTACGAAAAAAAACGTTTGTAATTCTCTTTGAAGTACGATGTGATATCGACCGAACGATAAATAAGGCACGCCGGCGCAAACGGCAAGCAAAACGGAGGCCGAATGGCCTTGTACAAGGAATCAAAAATCACACGTTAAGTACTCTATGGGTACGAAAAAAAGTACGAAAAAAAACGTTTGTAATTCTCTTTGAAGTACGATGTGATATCGACCGAACGATAAATAAGGCACGCCGGCGCAAACGGCAAGCAAAACGGAGGCCGAATGGCCTTGTACAAGAAATCAAAAATCACACGTTAAGTACTCTATGGGTACGAAAAAAAGTACAAAAAAAAATGTTTGTAATTCTCTTTGAAGTACGATGTGATATCGACCGAACGATAAATAAGGCACGCCGGCGCAAACGGCAAGCAAAACGGAGGCCGAATGGCCTTGTACAAGGAATCAAAAATCACACGTTAAGTACTCTATGGGTACGAAAAAAAGTACGAAAAAAAACGTTTGTAATTCTCTTTGAAGTACGATGTGATATCGACCGAACGATAAATAAGGCACGCCGGCGCAAACGGCAAGCAAAACGGAGGCCGAATGGCCTTGTACAAGAAATCAAAAATCACACGATTAAGTACTCTATGGGTACGAAAAAAAGTACGAAAAAAAACGTTTGTAATTCTCTTTGAAATACGATGTGATATCGACCGAACGATAAATAAGGCACGCCGGCGCAAACGGCAAGCAAAACGGAGGCCGAATGGCCTTGTACAAGGAATCAAAAATCACACGATTAAGTACTCTATGGGTACGAAAAAAAGCATGTACGAAAAAAACGTTTGTAATTCTCTTTGAAGTACGATGTGATATCGACCGAACGATAAATAAGGCACGCCGGCACAAACGGCAAGCAAAACGGAGGCCGAATGGCCTTGTACAAGAAATCAAAAATCACACGGTTAAGTATTCTATGGGTACGAAAAAAAGTACGAAAAAAAACGTTTGTAATTCTCTTTGAAGTATGATGTGATATCGACCGAACGATAAATAAGGCACGCCGGCACAAACGGCAAGCAAAACGGAGGCCGAAATGGCCTTGTACAAGAAATCAAAAATCACACGGTTAAGTACTCTATGGGTACGAAAAAAAAGTACGAAAAAAAACGTTTGTAATTCTCTTTGAAATACGATGTGATATCGACCGAACGATAAATAAGGCACGCCGGCGCAAACGGCAAGCAAAACGGAGGCGAATGGCCTTGTACAAGAAATCAAAAATCACACGATTAAGTACTCTATGGGTACGAAAAAAAGTACGAAAAAAACGTTTGTAATTCTCTTTGAAATGCGATGTGATATCGACCGAACGATAAATAAGGCACGCCGGCGCAAACGGCAAGCAAAACGGAGGCCGAGAATGGCCTTGTACAAGGAATCAAAAATCACACGTTAAGTACTCTATGGGTACGAAAAAAAGTACGAAAAAAAACGTTTGTAATTCTCTTTGAAATACGTGATGTGATATCGACCGAACGATAAATAAGGCACGCCGGCGCAAACGGCAAGCAAAACGGAGGCGAGAATGGCCTTGTACAAGAAATCAAAAATCACACGATTAAGTACTCTATGGGTACGAAAAAAAGTACGAAAAAAAACGTTTGTAATTCTCTTTGAAGTACGATGTGATATCGACCGAACGATAAATAAGGCACGCCGGCGCAAACGGCAAGCAAAACGGAGGCCGAATGGCCTTGTACAAGGAATCAAAAATCACACGGTTAAGTACTCTATGGGTACGAAAAAAGTACGAAAAAAAACGTTTGTAATTCTCTTTGAAGTACTTGATGTGATATCGACCGAACGATAAATAAGGCACGCCGGCGCAAACGGCAAGCAAAACGGAGGCCGAATGGCCTTGTACAAGGAATCAAAAATCACACGGTTAAGTACTCTATGGGTACGAAAAAAAGTACGAAAAAAAACGTTTGTAATTCTCTTTGAAGTACTATGTGATATCGACCGAACGATAAATAAGGCACGCCGGCGCAAACGGCAAGCAAAACGGAGGCCGAATGGCCTTGTACAAGGAATCAAAAATCACACGGTTAAGTACTCTATGGGTACGAAAAAAAGTACGAAAAAAAAACGTTTGTAATTCTCTTTGAAGTACGATGTGATATCGACCGAACGATAAATAAGGCACGCCGGCGCAAACGGCAAGCAAAACGGAGGCGAAATGGCCTTGTACAAGAAATCAAAAATCACACGATTAAGTACTCTATGGGTACGAAAAAAAGTACGAAAAAAAACGTTTGTAATTCTCTTTGAAATGCGATGTGATATCGACCGAACGATAAATAAGGCACGCCGGCGCAAACGGCAAGCAAAACGGAGGCCGAATGGCCTTGTACAAGGAATCAAAAATCACACGAGTTAAGTACTCTATGGGTACGAAAAAAAAGTACGAAAAAAAACGTTTGTAATTCTCTTTGAAGTACGATGTGATATCGACCGAACGATAAATAAGGCACGCCGGCGCAAACGGCAAGCAAAACGGAGGCCAAATGGCCTTGTACAAGAATCAAAAATCACACGATTAAGTACTCTATGGGTACGAAAAAAAGTACGAAAAAAAACGTTTGTAATTCTCTTTGAAGTACGATGTGATATCGACCGAACGATAAATAAGGCACGCCGGCGCAAACGGCAAGCAAAACGGAGGCGAAATGGCCTTGTACAAGGAATCAAAAATCACACGGTTAAGTACTCTATGGGTACGAAAAAAAGTACGAAAAAAAAACGTTTGTAATTCTCTTTGAAGTATCGATGTGATATCGACCGAACGATAAATAAGGCACGCCGGCGCAAACGGCAAGCAAAACGGAGGCGAGAATGGCCTTGTACAAGGAATCAAAAATCACACGGTTAAGTACTCTATGGGTACGAAAAAAAGTACGAAAAAAAACGTTTGTAATTCTCTTTGAAGTACGATGTGATATCGACCGAACGATAAATAAGGCACGCCGGCGCAAACGGCAAGCAAAACGGGAGGCGAGAATGGCCTTGTACAAGGAATCAAAAATCACACGATTAAGTACTCTATGGGTACGAAAAAAAGTACGAAAAAAAAAAGTTTGTAATTCTCTTTGAAGTACGATGTGATATCGACCGAACGATAAATAAGGCACGCCGGCGCAAACGGCAAGCAAAACGGAGGCCGAATGGCCTTGTACAAGGAATCAAAAATCACACGTTAAGTACTCTATGGGTACGAAAAAAAGTACGAAAAAAAACGTTTGTAATTCTCTTTGAAATGCGATGTGATATCGACCGAACGATAAATAAGGCACGCCGGCGCAAACGGCAAGCAAAACGGAGGCCGAGAATGGCCTTGTACAAGGAATCAAAAATCACACGATTAAGTACTCTATGGGTACGAAAAAAAAGTACGAAAAAAAACGTTTGTAATTCTCTTTGAAATGCGATGTGATATCGACCGAACGATAAATAAGGCACGCCGGCGCAAACGGCAAGCAAAACGGAGGCGAATGGCCTTGTACAAGGAATCAAAAATCACACGAGTTAAGTACTCTATGGGTACGAAAAAAAGTACGAAAAAAAACGTTTGTAATTCTCTTTGAAATACTTGTGTGATATCGACCGAACGATAAATAAGGCACGCCGGCGCAAACGGCAAGCAAAACGGAGGCGGAATGGCCTTGTACAAGGAATCAAAAATCACACGAGTTAAGTACTCTATGGGTACGAAAAAAAGTACGAAAAAAAACGTTTGTAATTCTCTTTGAAATGCGATGTGATATCGACCGAACGATAAATAAGGCACGCCGGCGCAAACGGCAAGCAAAACGGAGGCGAATGGCCTTGTACAAGGAATCAAAAATCACACGATTAAGTACTCTATGGGTACGAAAAAAAGTACGAAAAAAAACGTTTGTAATTCTCTTTGAAATACGATGTGATATCGACCGAACGATAAATAAGGCACGCCGGCGCAAACGGCAAGCAAAACGGAGGCGAAATGAATGGCCTTGTACAAGGAATCAAAAATCACACGATTAAGTACTCTATGGGTACGAAAAAAAGTACGAAAAAAAACGTTTGTAATTCTCTTTGAAATGCGATGTGATATCGACCGAACGATAAATAAGGCACGCCGGCGCAAACGGCAAGCAAAACGGAGGCGGAATGGCCTTGTACAAGGAATCAAAAATCACACGTTAAGTACTCTATGGGTACGAAAAAAAGTACGAAAAAAAACGTTTGTAATTCTCTTTGAAATGCGATGTGATATCGACCGAACGATAAATAAGGCACGCCGGCGCAAACGGCAAGCAAAACGGAGGCGAATGGCCTTGTACAAGGAATCAAAAATCACACGAGTTAAGTACTCTATGGGTACGAAAAAAAGTACGAAAAAAAACGTTTGTAATTCTCTTTGAAATGCGATGTGATATCGACCGAACGATAAATAAGGCACGCCGGCGCAAACGGCAAGCAAAACGGAGGCGAGAATGGCCTTGTACAAGGAATCAAAAATCACACGGTTAAGTACTCTATGGGTACGAAAAAAAGTACGAAAAAAAACGTTTGTAATTCTCTTTGAAATACGATGTGATATCGACCGAACGATAAATAAGGCACGCCGGCGCAAACGGCAAGCAAAACGGAGGCGAGAATGGCCTTGTACAAGGAATCAAAAATCACACGAGTTAAGTACTCTATGGGTACGAAAAAAAAGTACGAAAAAAAAATAGTTTGTAATTCTCTTTGAAATACGATGTGATATCGACCGAACGATAAATAAGGCACGCCGGCGCAAACGGCAAGCAAAACGGAGGCGAATGGCCTTGTACAAGGAATCAAAAATCACACGATTAAGTACTCTATGGGTACGAAAAAAAGTACGAAAAAAAACGTTTGTAATTCTCTTTGAAATCGATGTGATATCGACCGAACGATAAATAAGGCACGCCGGCGCAAACGGCAAGCAAAACGGAGGCGAGAATGGCCTTTGTACAAGGAATCAAAAATCACACGTTAAGTACTCTATGGGTACGAAAAAAAGTACGAAAAAAAACGTTTGTAATTCTCTTTGAAATGCGATGTGATATCGACCGAACGATAAATAAGGCACGCCGGCGCAAACGGCAAGCAAAACGGAGGCGAGAATGGCCTTGTACAAGGAATCAAAAATCACACGATTAAGTACTCTATGGGTACGAAAAAAGTACGAAAAAAAACGTTTGTAATTCTCTTTGAAATGCGATGTGATATCGACCGAACGATAAATAAGGCACGCCGGCGCAAACGGCAAGCAAAACGGAGGCGAGAATGGCCTTGTACAAGGAATCAAAAATCACACGATTAAGTACTCTATGGGTACGAAAAAAAGTACGAAAAAAAACGTTTGTAATTCTCTTTGAAGTACGATGTGATATCGACCGAACGATAAATAAGGCACGCCGGCGCAAACGGCAAGCAAAACGGAGGCGAATGGCCTTGTACAAGGAATCAAAAATCACACGATTAAGTACTCTATGGGTACGAAAAAAAGTACGAAAAAAAACGTTTGTAATTCTCTTTGAAATGCGATGTGATATCGACCGAACGATAAATAAGGCACGCCGGCGCAAACGGCAAGCAAAACGGAGGCGAGAATGGCCTTGTACAAGGAATCAAAAATCACACGATTAAGTACTCTATGGGTACGAAAAAAAGTACGAAAAAAAACGTTTGTAATTCTCTTTGAAATGCGATGTGATATCGACCGAACGATAAATAAGGCACGCCGGCGCAAACGGCAAGCAAAACGGAGGCCGAAATGGCCTTGTACAAGGAATCAAAAATCACACGATTAAGTACTCTATGGGTACGAAAAAAAGTACGAAAAAAAACGTTTGTAATTCTCTTTGAAGTACGATGTGATATCGACCGAACGATAAATAAGGCACGCCGGCGCAAACGGCAAGCAAAACGGAGGCGAATGGCCTTGTACAAGGAATCAAAAATCACACGGTTAAGTACTCTATGGGTACGAAAAAAAGTACGAAAAAAAACGTTTGTAATTCTCTTTGAAATGCGATGTGATATCGACCGAACGATAAATAAGGCACGCCGGCGCAAACGGCAAGCAAAACGGAGGCGAGAATGGCCTTGTACAAGGAATCAAAAATCACACGTTAAGTACTCTATGGGTACGAAAAAAAGTACGAAAAAAAACGTTTGTAATTCTCTTTGAAATGCGATGTGATATCGACCGAACGATAAATAAGGCACGCCGGCGCAAACGGCAAGCAAAACGGAGGCGAGAATGGCCTTGTACAAGGAATCAAAAATCACACGGTTAAGTACTCTATGGGTACGAAAAAAAGTACGAAAAAAAACGTTTGTAATTCTCTTTGAAATGCGATGTGATATCGACCGAACGATAAATAAGGCACGCCGGCGCAAACGGCAAGCAAAACGGAGGCGAGAATGGCCTTGTACAAGGAATCAAAAATCACACGAGTTAAGTACTCTATGGGTACGAAAAAAAGTACGAAAAAAAACGTTTGTAATTCTCTTTGAAATGCGATGTGATATCGACCGAACGATAAATAAGGCACGCCGGCGCAAACGGCAAGCAAAACGGAGGCGAATGGCCTTGTACAAGGAATCAAAAATCACACGATTAAGTACTCTATGGGTACGAAAAAAAGTACGAAAAAAAACGTTTGTAATTCTCTTTGAAATGCGATGTGATATCGACCGAACGATAAATAAGGCACGCCGGCGCAAACGGCAAGCAAAACGGAGGCGAGAATGGCCTTGTACAAGGAATCAAAAATCACACGAGTTAAGTACTCTATGGGTACGAAAAAAAGTACGAAAAAAAACGTTTGTAATTCTCTTTGAAATGCGATGTGATATCGACCGAACGATAAATAAGGCACGCCGGCGCAAACGGCAAGCAAAACGGAGGCGAATGGCCTTGTACAAGGAATCAAAAATCACACGATTAAGTACTCTATGGGTACGAAAAAAAGTACGAAAAAAAACGTTTGTAATTCTCTTTGAAATGCGATGTGATATCGACCGAACGATAAATAAGGCACGCCGGCGCAAACGGCAAGCAAAACGGAGGCGAGAATGGCCTTGTACAAGGAATCAAAAATCACACGTTAAGTACTCTATGGGTACGAAAAAAAGTACGAAAAAAAACGTTTGTAATTCTCTTTGAAATACGATGTGATATCGACCGAACGATAAATAAGGCACGCCGGCGCAAACGGCAAGCAAAACGGAGGCCGAATGGCCTTGTACAAGGAATCAAAAATCACACGTTAAGTACTCTATGGGTACGAAAAAAAGTACGAAAAAAAACGTTTGTAATTCTCTTTGAAATGCGATGTGATATCGACCGAACGATAAATAAGGCACGCCGGCGCAAACGGCAAGCAAAACGGAGGCGAGAATGGCCTTGTACAAGGAATCAAAAATCACACGATTAAGTACTCTCTATGGGTACGAAAAAAAGTACGAAAAAAAACGTTTGTAATTCTCTTTGAAATGCGATGTGATATCGACCGAACGATAAATAAGGCACGCCGGCGCAAACGGCAAGCAAAACGGAGGCGAATGGCCTTGTACAAGGAATCAAAAATCACACGATTAAGTACTCTATGGGTACGAAAAAAAGTACGAAAAAAAACGTTTGTAATTCTCTTTGAAATACGATGTGATATCGACCGAACGATAAATAAGGCACGCCGGCGCAAACGGCAAGCAAAACGGAGGCGGAATGGCCTTGTACAAGGAATCAAAAATCACACGAGTTAAGTACTCTATGGGTACGAAAAAAAGTACGAAAAAAAACGTTTGTAATTCTCTTTGAAATACGATGTGATATCGACCGAACGATAAATAAGGCACGCCGGCGCAAACGGCAAGCAAAACGGAGGCGAGAATGGCCTTGTACAAGGAATCAAAAATCACACGTTAAGTACTCTATGGTACGAAAAAAAGTACGAAAAAAAACGTTTGTAATTCTCTTTGAAATGCGATGTGATATCGACCGAACGATAAATAAGGCACGCCGGCGCAAACGGCAAGCAAAACGGAGGCGAGAATGGCCTTGTACAAGGAATCAAAAATCACACGAGTTAAGTACTCTATGGGTACGAAAAAAAGTACGAAAAAAAACGTTTGTAATTCTCTTTGAAGTACTTGATGTGATATCGACCGAACGATAAATAAGGCACGCCGGCGCAAACGGCAAGCAAAACGGAGGCGAGAATGGCCTTGTACAAGGAATCAAAAATCACACGTTAAGTACTCTATGGGTACGAAAAAAAGTACGAAAAAAAACGTTTGTAATTCTCTTTGAAATGCGATGTGATATCGACCGAACGATAAATAAGGCACGCCGGCGCAAACGGCAAGCAAAACGGAGGCCGAGAATGGCCTTGTACAAGGAATCAAAAATCACACGATTAAGTACTCTATGGGTACGAAAAAAAGTACGAAAAAAAACGTTTGTAATTCTCTTTGAAATGCGATGTGATATCGACCGAACGATAAATAAGGCACGCCGGCGCAAACGGCAAGCAAAACGGAGGTCGGAATGGCCTTGTACAAGGAATCAAAAATCACACCGTTAAGTACTCTATGGGTACAAAACAAAGTACGAAAAAAAACGTTTGTAATTCTCTTTGAAATCGATGTGTTATCGACCGAACGATAAATAAGGCACGCCGGCGCAAACGGCAAGCAAAACGGAGGCGAGAATGGCCTTGTACAAGGAATCAAAAATCACACGGCTTAAGTACTCTATGTGTACGAAAAAAAAGTACGAAAAAAAACGTTTGTAATTGTCTTTGAAATGCGATGTGATATCGACCGAACGATAAATAAGGCACGCCGGCGCAAACGGCAAGCAAAACGGAGGTCGGAATGGCCTTGTACAAGGAATCAAAAATCACACGATTAAGTACTCTATGGGTACGAAACAAAGTACGAAAAAAAATCGTTTGTAATTCTCTTTGAAATGCGATGTGATATCGACCGAACGATAAATAAGGCACGCCGGCGCAAACGGCAAGCAAAACGGAGGCGAATGGCCTTGTACAAGGAATCAAAAATCACACGAGTTAAGTACTCTATGGGTACGAAAAAAAGTACGAAAAAAAACGTTTGTAATTCTCTTTGAAATGCGATGTGGTATCGACCGAACGATAAATAAGGCACGCCGGCGTAAACGGCAAGCAAAACGGAGGTCGAATGGCCTTGTACAAGGAATCAAAATCACACGATTAAGTACTCTTTGGGTACGAAACAAAGTACGAAAAAAATAGTTTGTAATTCTCATTGAAGTACGATGTGTTATCGACCGAACGATAAATAAGGCACGCCGGCGCAAACGGCAAGCAAAACGGAGGCCGAATGGCCTTGTACAAGGAATCAAAAATCACACCGTTAAGTACTCTATGGGTACGAAAAAGAGTACGTTAAAAAACGTTTGTAATTCTCTTTGAAATGCGATGTGATATCGACCGAACGATAAATAAGGCACGCCGGCGCAAACGGCAAGCAAAACGGAGGCAAGAATGGCCTTGTACAAGGAATCAAAAATCACACGATTAAGTACTCTATGGGTACGAAAAAAAGTACGAAAAAAAACGTTTGTAATTCTCTTTGAAATGCGATGTGGTATCGACCGAACGATAAATAAGGTACGCCGGCGCAAACGCAAGCAAAACGGAGGTCGAGAATGGCCTTGTACAAGGAATCAAAAATCACACCGTTAAGTACTCTATGGGTACAAAACAAAGTACGAAAAAAAACGTTTGTAATTCTCATTGAAATGCGATGTGTTATCGACCGAACGATAAATAAGGCATGCCGGCGCAAACGGCAAGCAAAACGGAGGGCGAGAATGGCCTTGTACAAGGAATCAAAAATCACACACCTAAGTACTCTATGTGAACGAAAAAAAGTACGAAAAAAAACGTTTGTAATTGTCTTTGAAATGCGATGTGGTATCGACCGAACGATAAATAAGGCACGCCGGCGCAAACGGCAAGCAAAACGGAGGTCGAGAATGGCCTTGTACAAGGAATCAAAAATCACACGGTTAAGTACTCTATGGGTACGAAACAAAGTACGAAAAAAATCGTTTGTAATTCTCATTGAAATGCGATGTGTTATCGACCGAACGATAAATAAGGCACGCCGGCGGATAGCAAACGATTGTAGGATCTAGATCAAAGCTTCAACCTTTTATTGATTCGGCACTCAATTTCTAGGGTTCATACGAATTGTTGAATCTAGGGTTTATTTACGAGGAGATTGCTTGATTTACGGATAGTGAATTTCGTGGATTATTTGGAACACACAAAGCGAATAAACAACAATAACCAATCTCGATTATCGTCTCGTGATAATCCTATCTCGGAGAACCACCCAACTATTCCGTCTCGAGAATAATTGAAGAAACCCAATCCTTTGAAGTTTACGAATAAAATTCAATTTATGATTCCAAAATAATCTCTAATACGTTCATGTTTGGCAACTATAAATAGCAAAATAGAAAACCTAATTCTAAGGAAATAAGGCGCCACTTTATCGGTTGGGCCGGAATATTACTTCTAATTAAATAAAAAGGCCTAATTAAAAATAGCATAATTAAAAGTCCACAAAATATTCAGCAATTATGATGCATAAAACGCCCCATACTTGGGCCTTTACGCACATTAAGCCCAATCGGCAATGAATAGACTTAGAGTAGTTGGATCATCAATCCTCGAGGCCTCATTCTCCTTTCCAACGTCTTGGACCGGCTTTGCATAAGCTTCTCGAGCCTTCTTCTCTTGAAAACGTGTAATAGGTCCATCTCGAACAATAATAGGATCCTTGGGATTGTGAATGCGTGGTGGTCATCTTGGAGTGCATCATTCCCTCCCGGTTCGGAAGGATCGACCTCGGATCATAATGAGGATCATCAAACGGGGACAAGTCCTTAACGTTGATTGTGGAAGACATAGTCCAATCCGGTGGCAAATCTATGACATAGGCGTTGTCATTCACCTTGCGTAGCACTTGAAATGGTCCATCACCTCGGTAATTCGGCTTGCTCTTGCGTTGATGTGGAAAACGCTCCTTGCGTAGGTATAGCCATACCCAATCTCCCGGTTTGAAGATCATTTCTTTGCGCCCTTTATTAGCTGCTTGCTTGAGATACCGCTCCGTAGCTTTTTCAACCTCCAAACGAGCTTTAGTATGCAATTCACGAACAAGTGCGGCTTTGTCTTACGCATCCAAGCTCACGTGTGTACACAGTAGGAAGAGGAACAAACTCGAAAGGAGCGAGAGGGTAAAAAACCATAAACAACTTCAAACGGTGCGCCTTAGTAGGCGAGTGAGGAGCACGATTATAAGCAAATTCAACAAATGGAAGACACGTTTCCCACGTCCTAAGGTTCTTACCCACCACGGTTCTAAGTAAGCGACCCAAAGTACGGTTGGTAACCTCTGTTTGACCATCGGTTTGTGGGTGAAACGAAGTGGAATATAACAAGGATGTACCTAGTTTCTTCCATAACACTCTCCAAAAGTGGCTAATAAACTTGGTATCTCGGTCACTAACTATGGATCTAGGCACACCATGCAAACGTACTATTTCCTTAAAGAACAAGTCGGCAATAGCGAAGCATCATTAGTCTTATTACATGCAATGAAATGTGCCATCTTAGACATTCTATCAACAACCACAAAAATCGAATCATGACCATTCTAGTTCGTGGCAAACCTAAGACAAAGTCCATGGAAAGATCGGTCCAAGGTGAAGTGGGAATAGGAAGTGGTGTGTATAACCCGTGTGGTTGTGACCTAGCCTTAGCATGCTTGCAAACTAAACACGAAGAACAATATTTAACCACATCGATTTCATCTTAGGCCAATAAAAATGTTGCTTAAGCATGTCTAAGGTCTTATCTACCCCAAAATGTCCCATCAAACCTCCCCATGAGTTTCCTTAACAAACAACTCACGCATAGAACAACGAGGTACACATAACTTATCATTCTTGTAAAGGAATCCATCGAAAATAGAATATTCGGGTTGATCACGAGAAGGACATGCGGCAAATATTTTCCCAAAATCAACGTCACGTTCATACATATGCTTAATAGATTCAAATCCTAACAACTTGGTTTGCATAGAAGTGATAAAAGAATAACGCCTAGATAAGGCATCGGCAACTATGTTATCCTTACCCTTCTTATACTTAATCACATAAGGAAATGACTCTATAAACTCAACCCATCTTATATGACGCTTATTCGGTTTCCCTTGCCCTTTTAAGTACTTGATAGACTCGTGATCGGTGTGGATGGTGAACTCTCAGGCCGTAAATAGTCTTTGCCATGTTTGTAAACAACGAACCAACGCATACTGACTCTTTATCATACGTAGAATAATTAAGTGCAGCCCCTTTTAGTTTCTCACTAAAAGTACGCAACGAGCCTACTTTCTTGTATTAAAACACCACCAATCCCCACACCCGATGCATCACATTCAAGTTGGAACATC
Organism: Gentiana straminea; assembly: GCA_036785695.1. Taxonomy (NCBI): domain Eukaryota; kingdom Viridiplantae; phylum Streptophyta; class Magnoliopsida; order Gentianales; family Gentianaceae; genus Gentiana; species Gentiana straminea. The sequence continues at coordinate 38,917 of JAVUPR010000132.1, read as the reverse complement.
TTATTAAAATCGGGTAATGCAAGTATAGGCGCGAAAATAAGCATAGACTTAAGAGTTGCAAAAGCTTCCACTGTGACGTTGTTCCCACACAAATGGTGCATTCTTTTTGACGAGCTCATTGAGGGGAGCTGCAATGGAGCTAAATCCCTTCACAAAACGTCTATAGAAGCTTGCAAGGCCATGGAAACTACGTACTTGTGCGGCCGTGGAAGGTTCGGGCCACTCTTGTATTGCCTTGATCTTTTCTTGGTCCACTTCCACACCTTTAGCGCTAACAACAAAGCCAAGAAAGACAACACTCTCCAAACAAAAATTACACTTTTTGAGATTAGCATATAATTCGTGTTCTCTAAGTGTGTGCAAAACGACCTTCAAATGTTCAACATGATCATCAAATGTAGTGCTATAAATAAGTATATCATCGAAGTACACAACTACAAACCGATTTATAAATTCCCTAAGGACCTCATTCATAAGTCTCATAAACGTGGAAGGTGCATTAGTTAAACCAAATGGCATTACAAGCCACTCATACAAGCCAAAAGTGGTTTTAAAAGGCTGTTTTCCACTCATCACCCTCCCGAATACGTACTTGATAGTAGCCACTCTTCAAATCAATTTTAGTAAAGAAACGACTACCATGTAAATTATCAAGCATATCATCTAGTCTAGGGATAGGATATCGATACTTTACCGTTATTTGGTTGATGGCGCGACAATGCGTGCACATACGCCATTCTCCCGTCTTCTTGGGGACTACAATGGTTGGAGGCTGCACAAGGGCTCATGGACTCGCGAATCTTTCCCATTTCTAACAGCTCCTCAACTTGCTTTTGTATCTCCATGATCTCCGTGGGGTTGGCTCTATAGGCTGGCCGGTTTGGTAGCACGGAACCGGGTATAAAGTCGATTTGATGCTCCACCCTCTTATTGGTGGCGACCCCTTGGGTTCCTCCTCCGGAAAGACATCCTTGAATTCTGCAAAAAACGAATAAATCGCACTAGGGAGAGAATCGGTTAAGTCGGATATAGAAAGTAAACAAGGGGTAGGGGAGTCGAATTTTTAAGTACAAGAATATAAATTGGATTTCCGGCCCTACGGCCTTTATCATTAAGTTCCGATTGATCTTACTAGTGTGTGAGGTGGCGTGCTTACCTTGTTTATTAACTTTCGGATCACATTCAGCCTTATCTACCCGAGCTACAACCCCTTCCTTACCCACGGCTTTATTAGCATTTTGTGTTGCTTGGTGACGCAACCGGAAAGCCGTCATCTTAAGTTGTTCATCATGCGCTTCCTTAGGGGTCATTGGGTGCAAAACAATGGTCTTGCCTTTATAAGGCGATGAATAACGGTTTAAGTAGCCATCATAAGAAACACGTCTATCAAATTGCCACGGACGACCTAAAAGTAGGTGTGTGACGTGCATAGGAAGAACATCGCAAAGGACCTCATCATGAAATTTACCAATCGAAAATTAATGAGTGCTTGTGAGTTGACGCGTGTTTCCCCCTCATCACTCAACCATTGTAGTTGATAGGGTTTGGGGTGTGGTAACGTGGGAATACGCAAAGTTTCAACAAGTAACGTACTAACCACATTAGTGCAACTACCCGAATCAATAATCAAGTTACAAGTTCTACCCCCGATACCACATGTGGATTGAAAAATGTTATCACGCTGCATATTGTCATCAATTTTAGTTTGTGCAGCCAATACACGTTGTAAAACACCACATACACCCGAACCATAAGAAGAAGTAGCACTAACATGCGATAAATTATCATCATCGCTATCACTTATGTGCGCTATTATCATCCTTGTCGGAGTCCGATTCAAAGTCATGAGGTTCTAACTCAACACCAACAGCCCTTAAAACACGCTTATTAGGACAATCACGAGCATAATGACCTCTACCACGACACCTAAAACAAGCCATATCACGTGCACGTTCAACACTAGGAGTACCCTTTTCACGCATGTCTTTCGTTTTAGCATCGAATAAGGATAATTCAATTTACGTGGTTTAAAATCATCTTTAGGACGTGTATTAGGCTGATTGGAAACATTAGAAGACGAAGATGTAGTACCTCGTCCAAAAGAAGAATAAGTAGAGCGAGTGTTACCATAAGAAGCTTTATATGCAGCCCGTTCGACCAAGCGCTTTTGCACCGTGATTGCACCTTGTAGAAGCTCGGCTTTGGTGCGATAATTACGTAATTCGACGTGGCAAGCAATATCGGGTCGAAGGCCACATTGGAAACGCTGCATTGTCGCTTCGTCATCCTCTTCTACATTGGCTTTAAGCGAGTGAGGCGCAAATCTTCATCAAACTCCTCTACGGTGCGATTTCCTTGACGTAACGTTTGTAACTTGCGGAGCGATCCCATAGTAATGAGTAGGTACCCATTGTTGCTTATAATCTCTTTGAGCACCGCCCATGAAGTGATCTCACCATCACGTCTTCTTCGACGTTGGGCACTGGAGTTGGTCCCACCAATGCATGGCCGTATCGGTAAACTCCATCGTCGCAAGTTGTACACATGTTTAGCATCACTAAAATTTGTGCAAGAGAAAACTTGAGAAACTTTCATCTCCCAAGCTAAATACTGTCCGGATCGGCCTTACCATCAAACGGTGGAATTTTGTATTTCACATTACGTGAATCGTCATGTGGGGGAATTTGGACAGCCCCGATATCGTTGGGAATGAGAGCTCGACTGCATCAACAACACGGTTAGGTGGGGGGATTTACCTCGGTTGGCCGTTGACGTATTTCGAGTGTAAGTGCATGGATGGCATTCGAACGTCTGATGTTTACGTTCATATTCGGCATGGCGACGTTGAGAGTCGTCACGAACCGTGTCAATTTTGGCGGAGAAATTGAGCATTTGCTTGAGCCGAGTTCTCGTTCAAGTTCATCGGCAATATCTTGCCGTGTGGTTTCGATTGCACGAGCAAGTTTATCGTCGAAAGCTTTCCGGAGAAGTTTTCATCGGCCATAGCGTGAGGCTTATGGTGACGTAACTCACGTTCACTCGTGTTTAACTCACACAACCCTCGGAGGAATACGGACGCGAACACAAAGAGAAAAATTATTTTCCCGCCAAATTTCGTGGAAAACGAAGCAAAAATTTTCCTGGTAAAATCAAATTTTGTTCCGGGACTCGACACCGTACTAGTCACGAAAACACAAAAAAATCAAACTTTCGGGCGATTGCATCGTCAAGATTGATCGGAGTACTCTCTTTCGATCGAAAATCACGAATCCGGCGCAAACGGCAAGCAAAACGGAGGCGAATGACCTTGTACAAGGAATCAAAAATCACACGATTAAGTACTCTATGGGTACGAAAAAAAGTACAAAAAAAACGTTTGTAATTCTCTTTGAAATGCGATGTGATATCGACCGAACGATAAATAAGGCACGCCGGCGCAAACGGCAAGCAAAACGGAGGCGAGAATGGCCTTGTACAAGAATCAAAAATCACACGATTAAGTACTCTATGGGTACGAAAAAAAAAGTACGAAAAAAAACGTTTGTAATTCTCTTTGAAATGCGATGTGATATCGACCGAACGATAAATAAGGCACGCCGGCGCAAACGGCAAGCAAAACGGAGGCCGAGATGGCCTTGTACAAGGAATCAAAAATCACACGGTTAAGTACTCTATGGGTACGAAAAAAAGTACGAAAAAAAAACGTTTGTAATTCTCTTTGAAATGCGATGTGATATCGACCGAACGATAAATAAGGCACGCCGGCGCAAACGGCAAGCAAAACGGAGGCGAGAATGGCCTTGTACAAGGAATCAAAAATCACACGATTAAGTACTCTATGGGTACGAAAAAAAGTACGAAAAAAAACGTTTGTAATTCTCTTTGAAATCGATGTGATATCGACCGAACGATAAATAAGGCGCCGGCGCAAACGGCAAGCAAAACGGAGGCGAGAATGGCCTTGTACAAGGAATCAAAAATCACACGATTAAGTACTCTATGGGTACGAAAAAAAGTACGAAAAAAAACGTTTGTAATTCTCTTTGAAATGCGATGTGATATCGACCGAACGATAAATAAGGCACGCCGGCGCAAACGGCAAGCAAAACGGAGGCGAGAATGGCCTTGTACAAGGAATCAAAAATCACACGATTAAGTACTCTATGGGTACGAAAAAAAGTACGAAAAAAAACGTTTGTAATTCTCTTTGAAATGCGATGTGATATCGACCGAACGATAAATAAGGCACGCCGGCGCAAACGGCAAGCAAAACGGAGGCGAGAATGGCCTTGTACAAGGAATCAAAAATCACACGATTAAGTACTCTATGGGTACGAAAAAAAAAGTACGAAAAAAAACGTTTGTAATTCTCTTTGAAATGCGATGTGATATCGACCGAACGATAAATAAGGCACGCCGGCCGGCGCAAACGGCAAGCAAAACGGAGGCGAGAATGGCCTTGTACAAGGAATCAAAAATCACACGAGTTAAGTACTCTATGGGTACGAAAAAAAGTACGAAAAAAAACGTTTGTAATTCTCTTTGAAATGCGATGTGATATCGACCGAACGATAAATAAGGCACGCCGGCGCAAACGGCAAGCAAAACGGAGGCGAGAATGGCCTTGTACAAGGAATCAAAAATCACACGATTAAGTACTCTATGGGTACGAAAAAAAGTACGAAAAAAAACGTTTGTAATTCTCTTTGAAATGCGATGTGATATCGACCGAACGATAAATAAGGCACGCCGGCGCAAACGGCAAGCAAAACGGAGGCGAGAATGGCCTTGTACAAGGAATCAAAAATCACACGATTAAGTACTCTATGGGTACGAAAAAAAGTACGAAAAAAAACGTTTGTAATTCTCTTTGAAATGCGATGTGATATCGACCGAACGATAAATAAGGCACGCCGGCGCACAAACGGCAAGCAAAACGGAGGCGAGAATGGCCTTGTACAAGGAATCAAAAATCACACGATTAAGTACTCTATGGGTACGAAAAAAAGTACGAAAAAAAACGTTTGTAATTCTCTTTGAAATGCGATGTGATATCGACCGAACGATAAATAAGGCACGCCGGCGCAAACGGCAAGCAAAACGGAGGCGAGAATGGCCTTGTACAAGGAATCAAAAATCACACGATTAAGTACTCTATGGGTACGAAAAAAAAGTACGAAAAAAAACGTTTGTAATTCTCTTTGAAATGCGATGTGATATCGACCGAACGATAAATAAGGCACGCCGGCGCAAACGGCAAGCAAAACGGAGGCGAAATGGCCTTGTACAAGGAATCAAAAATCACACGATTAAGTACTCTATGGGTACGAAAAAAAGTACGAAAAAAAACGTTTGTAATTCTCTTTGAAATGCGATGTGATATCGACCGAACGATAAATAAGGCACGCCGGCGCAAACGGCAAGCAAAACGGAGGCGAGAATGGCCTTGTACAAGGAATCAAAAATCACACGAGTTAAGTACTCTATGGGTACGAAAAAAAGTACGAAAAAAAACGTTTGTAATTCTCTTTGAAATGCGATGTGATATCGACCGAACGATAAATAAGGCACGCCGGCGCAAACGGCAAGCAAAACGGAGGCGAGAATGGCCTTGTACAAGGAATCAAAAATCACACGATTAAGTACTCTATGGGTACGAAAAAAAGTACGAAAAAAAACGTTTGTAATTCTCTTTGAAATGCGATGTGATATCGACCGAACGATAAATAAGGCACGCCGGCGCAAACGGCAAGCAAAACGGAGGCGAGAATGGCCTTGTACAAGGAATCAAAAATCACACGGTTAAGTACTCTATGGGTACGAAAAAAAGTACGAAAAAAAACGTTTGTAATTCTCTTTGAAATGCGATGTGATATCGACCGAACGATAAATAAGGCACGCCGGCGCAAACGGCAAGCAAAACGGAGGCGAAATGGCCTTGTACAAGGAATCAAAAATCACACGAGTTAAGTACTCTATGGGTACGAAAAAAAGTACGAAAAAAAAACGTTTGTAATTCTCTTTGAAATGCGATGTGATATCGACCGAACGATAAATAAGGCACGCCGGCGCAAACGGCAAGCAAAACGGAGGCGAGAATGGCCTTGTACAAGGAATCAAAAATCACACGATTAAGTACTCTATGGGTACGAAAAAAAGTACGAAAAAAAAAACGTTTGTAATTCTCTTTGAAATGTTGATGTGATATCGACCGAACGATAAATAAGGCACGCCGGCGCAAACGGCAAGCAAAACGGAGGCGAGAATGGCCTTGTACAAGGAATCAAAAATCACACGATTAAGTACTCTATGGGTACGAAAAAAAGTACGAAAAAAAACGTTTGTAATTCTCTTTGAAATGCGATGTGATATCGACCGAACGATAAATAAGGCACGCCGGCGCAAACGGCAAGCAAAACGGAGGCGGAATGGCCTTGTACAAGGAATCAAAAATCACACGATTAAGTACTCTATGGGTACGAAAAAAAGTACGAAAAAAAACGTTTGTAATTCTCTTTGAAATCGATGTGATATCGACCGAACGATAAATAAGGCACGCCGGCGCAAACGGCAAGCAAAACGGAGGCGAGAATGGCCTTGTACAAGGAATCAAAAATCACACGATTAAGTACTCTATGGGTACGAAAAAAAGTACGAAAAAAAACGTTTGTAATTCTCTTTGAAATGCGATGTGATATCGACCGAACGATAAATAAGGCACGCCGGCGCAAACGGCAAGCAAAACGGAGGCGAGAATGGCCTTGTACAAGGAATCAAAAATCACACCGTTATTAAGTACTCTGGGTGGGTACGAAAAAAAGTACGAAAAAAAAAACGTTTGTAATTCTCTTTGAAATGCGATGTGTGATATCGACCGAACGATAAATAAGGCACGCCGGCGCAAACGGCAAGCAAAACGGAGGCGAGAATGGCCTTGTACAAGGAATCAAAAATCACACGATTAAGTACTCTATGGGTACGAAAAAAAAGTACGAAAAAAAACGTTTGTAATTCTCTTTGAAGTAAATCGATGTGATATCGACCGAACGATAAATAAGGCACGCCGGCGCAAACGGCAAGCAAAACGGAGGCGAGAATGGCCTTGTACAAGGAATCAAAAATCACACGGTTAAGTACTCTATGGGTACGAAAAAAAGTACGAAAAAAAACGTTTGTAATTCTCTTTGAAATGCGATGTGATATCGACCGAACGATAAATAAGGCACGCCGGCGCAAACGGCAAGCAAAACGGAGGCGAGAATGGCCTTGTACAAGGAATCAAAAATCACACCGTTAAGTACTCTATGGGTACGAAAAAAGTACGAAAAAAAACGTTTGTAATTCTCTTTGAAATCGATGTGATCGACCGAACGATAAATAAGGCACGCCGGCGCAAACGGCAAGCAAAACGGAGGCGAGATGGCCTTGTACAAGAAATCAAAAATCACACGATTAAGTACTCTATGGGTACGAAAAAAAGTACGAAAAAAAACGTTTGTAATTCTCTTTGAAATGCGATGTGATATCGACCGAACGATAAATAAGGCACGCCGGCGCAAACGGCAAGCAAAACGGAGGCGAATGGCCTTGTACAAGGAATCAAAAATCACACGTTAAGTACTCTATGGGTACGAAAAAAAGTACGAAAAAAAACGTTTGTAATTCTCTTTGAAATGCGATGTGATATCGACCGAACGATAAATAAGGCACGCCGGCGCAAACGGCAAGCAAAACGGAGGCGAGAATGGCCTTGTACAAGGAATCAAAAATCACACGTTAAGTACTCTATGGGTACGAAAAAAAGTACGAAAAAAAACGTTTGTAATTCTCTTTGAAATGCGATGTGATATCGACCGAACGATAAATAAGGCACGCCGGCGCAAACGGCAAGCAAAACGGAGGCGAAATGGCCTTGTACAAGGAATCAAAAAATCACACGTTAAGTACTCTATGGGTACGAAAAAAAAAGTACGAAAAAAAACGTTTGTAATTCTCTTTGAAATACGATGTGTATCGACCGAACGATAAATAAGGCACGCCGGCGCAAACGGCAAGCAAAACGGAGGCGAGAATGGCCTTGTACAAGAATCAAAAATCACACGATTAAGTACTCTATGGGTACGAAAAAAAGTACGAAAAAAAACGTTTGTAATTCTCTTTGAAATACTTGATGTGATATCGACCGAACGATAAATAAGGCACGCCGGCGCAAACGGCAAGCAAAACGGAGGCGGAATGGCCTTGTACAAGAATCAAAAATCACACGTTAAGTACTCTATGGGTACGAAAAAAGTACGAAAAAAAAACGTTTGTAATTCTCTTTGAAATGCGATGTGATATCGACCGAACGATAAATAAGGCACGCCGGCGCAAACGGCAAGCAAAACGGAGGCGAATGGCCTTGTACAAGGAATCAAAAATCACACGGTTAAGTACTCTATGGGTACGAAAAAAAGTACGAAAAAAAACGTTTGTAATTCTCTTTGAAATGCGATGTGATATCGACCGAACGATAAATAAGGCACGCCGGCGCAAACGGCAAGCAAAACGGAGGTCGAGAATGGCCTTGTACAAGGAATCAAAAATCACACCGTTAAGTACTCTATGGGTACAAAAAAAAGTACGAAAAAAAACGTTTGTAATTCTCTTTGAAGTTGATGATGTGTTATCGACCGAACGATAAATAAGGCACGCCGGCGCAAACGGCAAGCAAAACGGAGGCGAGAATGGCCTTGTACAAGGAATCAAAAATCACACGATTAAGTACTCTATGGGTACGAAAAAAAAAAGTACGAAAAAAAACGTTTGTAATTCTCTTTGAAATGCGATGTGGTATCGACCGAACGATAAATAAGGCACGCCGGCGCAAACGGCAAGCAAAACGGAGGCGAGAATGGCCTTGTACAAGGAATCAAAAATCACACGTTAAGTACTTATGGGTACGAAAAAAAGTACGAAAAAAAACGTTTGTAATTCTCTTTGAAATACGATGTGTGATATCGACCGAACGATAAATAAGGCACGCCGGCGCAAACGGCAAGCAAAACGGAGGCGAGAATGGCCTTGTACAAGGAATCAAAAATCACACGATTAAGTACTCTATGGGTACGAAAAAAAAAAAGTACGAAAAAAAACGTTTGTAATTCTCTTTGAAATGTGATGTGGTATCGACCGAACGATAAATAAGGCACGCCGGCGTAAACGGCAAGCAAAACGGAGGTCGAGAATGGCCTTGTACAAGGAATCAAAATCACACGATTAAGTACTCTTTGGGTACGAAACAAAGTACGAAAAAAATAGTTTGTAATTCTCATTGAAATCGATGTGTTATCGACCGAACGATAAATAAGGCACGCCGGCGCAAACGGCAAGCAAAACGGAGGCGAGATGGCCTTGTACAAGGAATCAAAAATCACACCGTTAAGTACTCTATGGGTACGAAAAAAGTACGTTAAAAAACGTTTGTAATTCTCTTTGAAATGCGATGTGATATCGACCGAACGATAAATAAGGCACGCCGGCGCAAACGGCAAGCAAAACGGAGGCAAGAATGGCCTTGTACAAGGAATCAAAAATCACACGAGTTAAGTACTCTATGGGTACGAAAAAAAGTACGAAAAAAAACGTTTGTAATTCTCTTTGAAATGCGATGTGGTATCGACCGAACGATAAATAAGGTACGCCGGCGCAAACGCAAGCAAAACGGAGGTCGAATGGCCTTGTACAAGGAATCAAAAATCACACCGTTAAGTACTCTATGGGTACAAAACAAAGTACGAAAAAAAACGTTTGTAATTCTCATTGAAATGCGATGTGTTATCGACCGAACGATAAATAAGGCATGCCGGCGCAAACGGCAAGCAAAACGGAGGGCGAGAATGGCCTTGTACAAGGAATCAAAAATCACACACCTAAGTACTCTATGTGAACGAAAAAAAGTACGAAAAAAAACGTTTGTAATTGTCTTTGAAATGCGATGTGGTATCGACCGAACGATAAATAAGGCACGCCGGCGCAAACGGCAAGCAAAACGGAGGTCGAGAATGGCCTTGTACAAGGAATCAAAAATCACACGGTTAAGTACTCTATGGGTACGAAACAAAGTACGAAAAAAATCGTTTGTAATTCTCATTGAAATGCGATGTGTTATCGACCGAACGATAAATAAGGCACGCCGGTGATAGCAAGCGATTGTAGGATCTAGATCAAAGCTTCAACCTTTTATTGATTCGGCACTCAATTTCTAGGGTTCATACGAATTGTTGAATCTAGGGTTTATTTACGAGGAGATTGCTTGATTTACGGATAGTGAATTTCGTGGATTATTTGGAACACACAAAGCGAATAAACAACAATAACCAATCTCGATTATCGTCTCGTGATAATCCTATCTCGAGAGAACCACCCAACTATTCCGTCTCGGAATAATTGAAGAAACCCAATCAACTTTGGAAGTTTACGAATAAAATTCAATTTATGATTCCAAAATAATCTCCTAATACGTTCATGTTTGGCAACTATAAATAGCAAAATAGAAAACCTAATTCCTAAGGAAATAAGGCGCCACTTTATCGGTTGGGCCGGAATATTACTTCTAATTAAATAAAAAGGCCTAATTAAAAATAGCATAATTAAAAGTCCACAAAATATTCAGCAATTATGATGCATAAAACGCCCCATACTTGGGCCTTTACGCACATTAAGCCCAATCGGCAATGAATAGACTTAGAGTAGTTGGATCATCAATCCTCGAGGCCTCATTCTCTCTTTCCAACGTCTTGGACCGGCTTTGCATAAGCTTCTCGAGCCTTCTTCTCTTGAAAACGTGTAATAGGTCCATCTCGAACAATAATAGGATCCTTGGGATTGTGAATGCGTGGCTGGTCATCTTGGAGTGCATCATTCCCTCCCGGTTCGGAAGGATCGACCTCGGATCATAATGAGGATCATCAAACGGGGACAAGTCCTTAACGTTGATTGTGGAAGACATAGTCCAATCCGGTGGCAAATCTATGACATAGGCGTTGTCATTCACCTTGCGTAGCACTTGAAATGGTCCATCACCTCGGTAATTCGGCTTGCTCTTGCGTTGATGTGGAAAACGCTCCTTGCGTAGGTATAGCCATACCCAATCTCCCGGTTTGAAGATCATTTCTTTGCGCCCTTTATTAGCTTTGCTTGAGATACCGCTCCGTAGCTTTTTCAACCTCCAAACGAGCTTTAGTATGCAATTCACGAACAAGTGCGGCTTTGTCTTACATCATCCAAGCTCACGTGTGTACACAGCAGGAAGAGGAACAAACTCGAAAGGAGCGAGAGGGTAAAAAACCATAAACAACTTCAAACGGTGCAGCCTTAGTAGGCGAGTGAGGAGCACGATTATAAGCAAATTCAACAAATGGAAGACACGTTTCCCACGTCCTAGGTTCTTACCCACCACGGTTCTAAATAAGCGACCCAAAGTACGGTTGGTAACCTCTGTTTGACCATCGGTTTGTGGGTGAAACGAAGTGGAATATAACAAGGATGTACCTAGTTTCTTCCATAACACTCTCCAAAAGTGGCTAATAAACTTGGTATCTCGGTCACTAACTATGGATCTAGGCACACCATGCAAACGTACTATTTCCTTAAAGAACAAGTCGGCAATAGCGAAGCATCATTAGTCTTATTACATGCAATGAAATGTGCCATCTTAGACATTCTATCAACAACCACAAAAATCGAATCATGACCATTCCTAGTTCGTGGCAAACCTAAGACAAAGTCCATGGAAAGATCAGTCAAGGTGAAGTGGGAATAGGAAGTGGTGTGTATAACCCATGTGGTTGTGACCTAGCCTTAGCATGCTTGCAAACTAAACACGAAGAACAATATTTAACCACATCGATTTCATCTTAGGCCAATAAAAATGTTGCTTAAGCATGTCTAAGGTCTTATCTACCCCAAAATGTCCCATCAAACCTCCCCATGAGTTTCCTTAACAAACAACTCACGCATAGAACAACGAGGTACACATAACTTATCATTCTTGTAAAGGAATCCATCGAAAATAGAATATTCGGGTTGATCACGAGAAGGACATGCGGCAAATATTTTCCCAAAATCAACGTCACGTTCATACATATGCTTAATAGATTCAAATCCTAACAACTTGGTTTGCATAGAAGTGATAAAAGAATAACGCCTAGATAAGGCATCGGCAACTATGTTATCCTTACCCTTCTTATACTTAATCACATAAGGAAATGACTCTATAAACTCAACCCATCTTATATGACGCTTATTCGGTTTCCCTTGCCCTTTTAAGTACTTGATAGACTCGTGATCGGTGTGGATGGTGAACTCTCTAGGCCGTAAATAGTGCTTTGCCATGTTTGTAAACAACGAACCAACGCATACGACTCTTTATCATACGTAGAATAATTAAGTGCAGCCCCCTTTTAGTTTCTCACTAAAGTACGCAACAGCCTACTTTCTTGTATTAAAACACCACCAATCCCCACACCCGATGCATCACATTCAAGTTGGAACATCTTATTAAAATCGGGTAATGCAAGTATAGGCGCGAGAAATAAGCATAGACTTAAGAGTTGCAAAAGCTTCCACTGTGACGTTGTTCCCACACAAATGGTGCATTCTTTTTGACGAGCTCATTGAGGGGAGCTGCAATGGAGCTAAATCCCTTCACAAAACGTCTATAGAAGCTTGCAAGGCCATGGAAACTACGTACTTGTGCGGCCGTGGAAGGTTCGGGCCACTCTTGTATTGCCTTGATCTTTTCTTGGTCCACTTCCACACCTTTAGCGCTAACAACAAAGCCAAGAAAGACAACACTCTCCAAACAAAAATTACACTTTTTGAGATTAGCATATAATTCGTGTTCTCTAAGTGTGTGCAAAACGACCTTCAAATGTTCAACATGATCATCAAATGTAGTGCTATAAATAAGTATATCATCGAAGTACACAACTACAAACCGATTTATAAATTCCCTAAGGACCTCATTCATAAGTCTCATAAACGTGGAAGGTGCATTAGTTAAACCAAATGGCATTACAAGCCACTCATACAAGCCAAAAGTGGTTTTAAAAGGCTGTTTTCCACTCATCACCCTCCCGAATACGTACTTGATAGTAGCCACTCTTCAAATCAATTTTAGTAAAGAAACGACTACCATGTAAATTATCAAGCATATCATCTAGTCTAGGGATAGGATATCGATACTTTACCGTTATTTGGTTGATGGCGCGACAATCGTGCACATACGCCATTCTCCCGTCTTCTTGGGGACTACAATGGCCCGGGAGCTGCACAAGGGCTCATGGACTCGCGAATCTTTCCCATTTCTAACAGCTCCTCAACTTGCTTTTGTATCTCCATGATCTCCGTGGGGTTGGCTCTATAGGCTGGCCGGTTTGGTAGCACGGAACCGGGTATAAAGTCGATTTGATGCTCCACTCCTCTTATTGGTGGCAGCCCCCCGCTTGGGTTCCTCCTCCGGAAAGACATCCTTGAATTCTGCAAAACGAGAATAAATCGCACTAGGGAGAGAATCGGTTAAGTCGGATATAGAAAGTAAACAAGGGGTAGGGGAGTCGAAATTTTTAAGTACAAGAATATAAATTGGATTTCCGGCCCTACGGCCTTTATCATTAAGTTCCGATTGATCTTACTAGTGTGTGAGGTGGCGTGCTTACCTTGTTTATTAACTTTCGGATCACATTCAGCCTTATCTACCCGAGCTACAACCCCTTCCTTACCCACGGCTTTATTAGCATTTTGTGTTGCTTGGTGACGCAACCGGAAAGCCGTCATCTTAAGTTGTTCATCATGCGCTTCCTTAGGGGTCATTGGGTGCAAAACAATGGTCTTGCCTTTATAAGGCGGTGAATAACGGTTTAAGTAGCCATCATAAGAAACACGTCTATCAAATTGCCACGGACGACCTAAAAGTAGGTGTGTGACGTGCATAGGAAGAACATCGCAAAGGACCTCGTCATGAAATTTACCAATCGAAAATTAATGAGTGCTTGTGAGTTGACGCGTGTTTCCCCCTCATCACTCAACCATTGTAGTTGATAGGGTTTGGGGTGTGGTAACGTGGGAATACGCAAAGTTTCAACAAGTAACGTACTAACCACATTAGTGCAACTACCCGAATCAATAATCAAGTTACAAGTTCTACCCCCGATACCACATGTGGATTGAAAAATGTTATCACGCTGCATATTGTCATCAATTTTAGTTTGTGCAGCCAATACACGTTGTAAAACACCACATACACCCGAACCATAAGAAGAAGTAGCACTAACATGCGGTAAATTATCATCATCGCTATCACTTGTGCGCTATTATCATCCTTGTCGGAGTCCGATTCAAAGTCATGAGGTTCTAACTCAACACCAACAGCCCTTAAAACACGCTTTATTAGGACAATCACGAGCATAATGACCTCTACCACGACACCTAAAACAAGCCATATCACGTGCACGTTCAACACTAGGAGTACCCTTTTCACGCATGTCTTTCGTTTTAGCATCGAGAATAAGGATAATTCAATTTACGTGGTTTAAAATCATCTTTAGGACGTGTATTAGGCTGATTGGAAACATTAGAAGACGAAGATGTAGTACCTCGTCCAAAAGAAGAATAAGTAGAGCGAGTGTTACCATAAGAAGCTTTATATGCAGCCCGTTCGGCCAAGCGCTTTTGCACCGTGATTGCACCTTGTAGAAGCTCGGCTTTGGTGCGATAATTACGTAATTCGACGTGGCAAGCAATATCGGGTCGAAGGCCACATTGGAAACGCTGCATTGTCGCTTCGTCATCCTCTTCTACATTGGCTTTAAGCGAGTGAGGCGCAAATCTTCATCAAACTCCTCTACGGTGCGATTTCCTTGACGTAACGTTTGTAACTTGCGGAGGAGCGACCACATATAGTAATGAGTAGGTACCCATTGTTGCTTCATAATCTCTTTGAGCACCGCCCATGAAGTGATCTCACCATCACGTCTTCTTCGACGTTGGGCACGGAGTTGGTCCCACCAATGCATGGCCGTATCGGTAAACTCCATCGTCGCAAGTTGTACTGTTTAGCATCACTAAAATTTGTGCAAGAGAAAACTTGAGAAACTTTCATCTCCCAAGCTAAATACTGTCCGGATCGGCCTTACCATCAAACGGTGGAATTTTGTATTTCACATTACGTGAATCGTCATGTGGGGGAATTTGGACAGCCCCGATATCGTTGGGAATGAGAGCTCGACTGCATCAACAACACGGTTAGGTGGGGGGGGGGGATTTACCTCGGTTGGCCGTTGACGTATTTCGAGTGTAAGTGCATGGATGGCATTCGAACGTCTGATGTTTACGTTCATATTCGGCATGGCGACGTTGAGAGTCGTCACGAACCGTGTCAATTTTGGCGGACAATTGAGCATTTGCTTGAGCCGAGTTCTCGTTCAAGTTCATCGGCAATATCTTGCCGTGTGGTTTCGATTGCACGAGCAAGTTTATCGTCGAAAGCTTTCCGGAGAAGTTTTTCATCGGCCATAGCGTGAGGCTTATGGTGACGTAACTCACGTTCACTCGTGTTTAACTCACACAACCCTCGGAGGAATACGGACGCGAACACAAAGAGAAAAATTATTTTCCCGCCAAATTTCGTGGAAAACGAAGCAAAAATTTTCTGGTAAAATCAAATTTTGTTCCGGGACTCGACACCGTACTAGTCACGAAAACACAAAAAAATCAAACTTTCGGGCGGTGCATCGTCAAGATTGATCGGAGTACTCTCTTTCGATCGAAAATCACGAATCCGGCGCAAACGGCAAGCAAAACGGAGGCGAGAATGACCTTGTACAAGGAATCAAAAATCACACGATTAAGTACTCTATGGGTACGAAAAAAAGTACAAAAAAAACGTTTGTAATTCTCTTTGAAATGCGATGTGATATCGACCGAACGATAAATAAGGCACGCCGGCGCAAACGGCAAGCAAAACGGAGGCGAGAATGGCCTTGTACAAGAAATCAAAAATCACACGAGTTAAGTACTCTATGGGTACGAAAAAAAGTACGAAAAAAAACGTTTGTAATTCTCTTTGAAATGCGATGTGATATCGACCGAACGATAAATAAGGCACGCCGGCGCAAACGGCAAGCAAAACGGAGGCGAATGGCCTTGTACAAGGAATCAAAAATCACACGATTAAGTACTCTATGGGTACGAAAAAAAAAAGTACGAAAAAAAACGTTTGTAATTCTCTTTGAAATGCGATGTGATATCGACCGAACGATAAATAAGGCACGCCGGCGCAAACGGCAAGCAAAACGGAGGCCGAATGGCCTTGTACAAGGAATCAAAAATCACACGATTAAGTACTCTATGGGTACGAAAAAAAAGTACGAAAAAAAACGTTTGTAATTCTCTTTGATGCGATGTGATATCGACCGAACGATAAATAAGGCACGCCGGCGCAAACGGCAAGCAAAACGGAGGCGAGAATGGCCTTGTACAAGGAATCAAAAATCACACGAGTTAAGTACTCTATGGGTACGAAAAAAAAGTACGAAAAAAAAAAACGTTTGTAATTCTCTTTGAAATCGATGTGATATCGACCGAACGATAAATAAGGCACGCCGGCGCAAACGGCAAGCAAAACGGAGGCGAGAATGGCCTTGTACAAGGAATCAAAAATCACACGATTAAGTACTCTATGGGTACGAAAAAAAGTACGAAAAAAAACGTTTGTAATTCTCTTTGAAATGCGATGTGATATCGACCGAACGATAAATAAGGCACGCCGGCGCAAACGGCAAGCAAAACGGAGGCGAGAATGGCCTTGTACAAGGAATCAAAAATCACACGAGTTAAGTACTCTATGGGTACGAAAAAAAGTACGAAAAAAAAAAAACGTTTGTAATTCTCTTTGAAATCTTGATGTGATATCGACCGAACGATAAATAAGGCACGCCGGCGCAAACGGCAAGCAAAACGGAGGCGAGAATGGCCTTGTACAAGGAATCAAAAATCACACGATTAAGTACTCTATGGGTACGAAAAAAAAAATACGAAAAAAAAATGTTTGTAATTCTCTTTGAAATGCGATGTGATATCGACCGAACGATAAATAAGGCACGCCGGCGCAAACGGCAAGCAAAACGGAGGCGGAATGGCCTGGCCTTGTACAAGGAATCAAAAATCACACGATTAAGTACTCTATGGGTACGAAAAAAAGTACGAAAAAAAACGTTTGTAATTCTCTTTGAAATGCGATGTGATATCGACCGAACGATAAATAAGGCACGCCGGCGCAAACGGCAAGCAAAACGGAGGCGAATGGCCTTGTACAAGGAATCAAAAATCACACGAGTTAAGTACTCTATGGGTACGAAAAAAAAGTACGAAAAAAAACGTTTGTAATTCTCTTTGAAATCGATGTGATATCGACCGAACGATAAATAAGGCACGCCGGCGCAAACGGCAAGCAAAACGGAGGCGAGAATGGCCTTGTACAAGGAATCAAAAATCACACGATTAAGTACTCTATGGGTACGAAAAAAAAATAAGTACGAAAAAAAACGTTTGTAATTCTCTTTGAAATGCGATGTGATATCGACCGAACGATAAATAAGGCACGCCGGCGCAAACGGCAAGCAAAACGGAGGCGAGAATGGCCTTGTACAAGGAATCAAAAATCACACGATTAAGTACTCTATGGGTACGAAAAAAAGTACGAAAAAAAACGTTTGTAATTCTCTTTGAAATGCGATGTGATATCGACCGAACGATAAATAAGGCACGCCGGCGCAAACGGCAAGCAAAACGGAGGCGAGAATGGCCTTGTACAAGGAATCAAAAATCACACGGTTAAGTACTCTATGGGTACGAAAAAAAGTACGAAAAAAAACGTTTGTAATTCTCTTTGAAATCTTGATGTGATATCGACCGAACGATAAATAAGGCACGCCGGCGCAAACGGCAAGCAAAACGGAGGCGAGAATGGCCTTGTACAAGGAATCAAAAATCACACGATTAAGTACTCTATGGGTACGAAAAAAAGTACGAAAAAAAACGTTTGTAATTCTCTTTGAAATGCGATGTGATATCGACCGAACGATAAATAAGGCACGCCGGCGCAAACGGCAAGCAAAACGGAGGCGAGAATGGCCTTGTACAAGGAATCAAAAATCACACGATTAAGTACTCTATGGGTACGAAAAAAAGTACGAAAAAAAAAAAACGTTTGTAATTCTCTTTGAAATGCGATGTGATATCGACCGAACGATAAATAAGGCACGCCGGCGCAAACGGCAAGCAAAACGGAGGCGAGAATGGCCTTGTACAAGGAATCAAAAATCACACGATTAAGTACTCTATGGGTACGAAAAAAAGTACGAAAAAAAACGTTTGTAATTCTCTTTGAAATGCGATGTGATATCGCCGAACGATAAATAAGGCACGCCGGCGCAAACGGCAAGCAAAACGGAGGCGAGAATGGCCTTGTACAAGGAATCAAAAATCACACGATTAAGTACTCTATGGGTACGAAAAAAAAACGAAAAAAAACGTTTGTAATTCTCTTTGAAATCTTGATGTGATATCGACCGAACGATAAATAAGGCACGCCGGCGCAAACGGCAAGCAAAACGGAGGCGAATGAATGCCTTGTACAAGGAATCAAAAATCACACGATTAAGTACTCTATGGGTACGAAAAAAAAGTACGAAAAAAAACGTTTGTAATTCTCTTTGAAATGCGATGTGATATCGACCGAACGATAAATAAGGCACGCCGGCGCAAACGGCAAGCAAAACGGAGGCGAATGGCCTTGTACAAGGAATCAAAAATCACACGAGTTAAGTACTCTATGGGTACGAAAAAAAAGTACGAAAAAAAAAAGTTTGTAATTCTCTTTGAAATGCGATGTGATATCGACGACCGAACGATAAATAAGGCACGCCGGCGCAAACGGCAAGCAAAACGGAGGCGGAGAATGGCCTTGTACAAGGAATCAAAAATCACACGAGTTAAGTACTCTATGGGTACGAAAAAAAGTACGAAAAAAAAAACGTTTGTAATTCTCTTTGAAATGCGATGTGATATCGACCGAACGATAAATAAGGCACGCCGGCGCAAACGGCAAGCAAAACGGAGGCGAGAATGGCCTTGTACAAGGAATCAAAAATCACACGATTAAGTACTCTATGGGTACGAAAAAAAAAGTACGAAAAAAAAAAAAACGTTTGTAATTCTCTTTGAAATGCGATGTGATATCGACCGAACGATAAATAAGGCACGCCGGCGCAAACGGCAAGCAAAACGGAGGCGAGAATGGCCTTGTACAAGGAATCAAAAATCACACGAGTTAAGTACTCTATGGGTACGAAAAAAAGTACGAAAAAAAACGTTTGTAATTCTCTTTGAAATGCGATGTGTGATATCGACCGAACGATAAATAAGGCACGCCGGCGCAAACGGCAAGCAAAACGGAGGCGAGAATGGCCTTGTACAAGGAATCAAAAATCACACGATTAAGTACTCTATGGGTACGAAAAAAAGTACGAAAAAAAACGTTTGTAATTCTCTTTGAAATGCGATGTGATATCGACCGAACGATAAATAAGGCACGCCGGCGCAAACGGCAAGCAAAACGGAGGCGAGAATGGCCTTGTACAAGGAATCAAAAATCACACGATTAAGTACTCTATGGGTACGAAAAAAAGTACGAAAAAAAACGTTTGTAATTCTCTTTGAAATGCGATGTGATATCGACCGAACGATAAATAAGGCACGCCGGCGCAAACGGCAAGCAAAACGGAGGCGAGAATGGCCTTGTACAAGGAATCAAAAATCACACGATTAAGTACTCTATGGGTACGAAAAAAAGTACGAAAAAAAAACGTTTGTAATTCTCTTTGAAATGCGATGTGATATCGACCGAACGATAAATAAGGCACGCCGGCGCAAACGGCAAGCAAAACGGAGGCGAGAATGGCCTTGTACAAGGAATCAAAAATCACACGATTAAGTACTCTATGGGTACGAAAAAAAGTACGAAAAAAAACGTTTGTAATTCTCTTTGAAATGCGATGTGATATCGACCGAACGATAAATAAGGCACGCCGGCGCAAACGGCAAGCAAAACGGAGGCGAGAATGGCCTTGTACAAGGAATCAAAAATCACACGATTAAGTACTCTATGGGTACGAAAAAAAGTACGAAAAAAAACGTTTGTAATTCTCTTTGAAATGCGATGTGATATCGACCGAACGATAAATAAGGCACGCCGGCGCAAACGGCAAGCAAAACGGAGGCGAGAATGGCCTTGTACAAGGAATCAAAAATCACACGATTAAGTACTCTATGGGTACGAAAAAAAGTACGAAAAAAAACGTTTGTAATTCTCTTTGAAATGCGATGTGATATCGACCGAACGATAAATAAGGCACGCCGGCGCAAACGGCAAGCAAAACGGAGGCGAGAATGGCCTTGTACAAGGAATCAAAAATCACACGATTAAGTACTCTATGGGTACGAAAAAAAGTACGAAAAAAAAAAACGTTTGTAATTCTCTTTGAAATCTTGATGTGATATCGACCGAACGATAAATAAGGCACGCCGGCGCAAACGGCAAGCAAAACGGAGGCGAATGGCCTTGTACAAGGAATCAAAAATCACACGATTAAGTACTCTATGGGTACGAAAAAAAGTACGAAAAAAAAAAAACGTTTGTAATTCTCTTTGAAATCTTGATGTGATATCGACCGAACGATAAATAAGGCACGCCGGCGCAAACGGCAAGCAAAACGGAGGCGAGAATGGCCTTGTACAAGGAATCAAAAATCACACGATTAAGTACTCTATGGGTACGAAAAAAAAAAAAAAAACGTTTGTAATTCTCTTTGAAATGCGATGTGATATCGACCGAACGATAAATAAGGCACGCCGGCGCAAACGGCAAGCAAAACGGAGGCGAGAATGGCCTTGTACAAGGAATCAAAAATCACACGAGTTAAGTACTCTATGGGTACGAAAAAAAGTACGAAAAAAAAACGTTTGTAATTCTCTTTGAAATGCGATGTGATATCGACCGAACGATAAATAAGGCACGCCGGCGCAAACGGCAAGCAAAACGGAGGCGAGAATGGCCTTGTACAAGGAATCAAAAATCACACGATTAAGTACTCTATGGGTACGAAAAAAAGTACGAAAAAAAACGTTTGTAATTCTCTTTGAAATGCGATGTGATATCGACCGAACGATAAATAAGGCACGCCGGCGCAAACGGCAAGCAAAACGGAGGCGAGAATGGCCTTGTACAAGGAATCAAAAATCACACGATTAAGTACTCTATGGGTACGAAAAAAAGTACGAAAAAAAACGTTTGTAATTCTCTTTGAAATGCGATGTGATATCGACCGAACGATAAATAAGGCACGCCGGCGCAAACGGCAAGCAAAACGGAGGCGAATGGCCTTGTACAAGGAATCAAAAATCACACGAAGTACTAAGTACTCTATGGGTACGAAAAAAAGTACGAAAAAAAACGTTTGTAATTCTCTTTGAAATGCGATGTGATATCGACCGAACGATAAATAAGGCACGCCGGCGCAAACGGCAAGCAAAACGGAGGCGAGAATGGCCTTGTACAAGGAATCAAAAATCACACGATTAAGTACTCTATGGGTACGAAAAAAAGTACGAAAAAAAACGTTTGTAATTCTCTTTGAAATCGATGTGATATCGACCGAACGATAAATAAGGCACGCCGGCGCAAACGGCAAGCAAAACGGAGGCGAATGGCCTTGTACAAGGAATCAAAAATCACACGATTAAGTACTCTATGGGTACGAAAAAAAGTACGAAAAAAAACGTTTGTAATTCTCTTTGAAATCTTGATGTGATATCGACCGAACGATAAATAAGGCACGCCGGCGCAAACGGCAAGCAAACGGAGGCGAGAATGGCCTTGTACAAGGAATCAAAAATCACACGATTAAGTACTCTATGGGTACGAAAAAAAGTACGAAAAAAAACGTTTGTAATTCTCTTTGAAATGCGATGTGATATCGACCGAACGATAAATAAGGCACGCCGGCGCAAACGGCAAAGCAAAACGGAGGCGAGAATGGCCTTGTACAAGGAATCAAAAATCACACGAGTTAAGTACTCTATGGGTACGAAAAAAAAGTACGAAAAAAAACGTTTGTAATTCTCTTTGAAATGCGATGTGATATCGACCGAACGATAAATAAGGCACGCCGGCGCAAACGGCAAGCAAAACGGAGGCGAGAATGGCCTTGTACAAGGAATCAAAAATCACACGATTAAGTACTCTATGGGTACGAAAAAAAGTACGAAAAAAAACGTTTGTAATTCTCTTTGAAATGCGATGTGATATCGACCGAACGATAAATAAGGCACGCCGGCGCAAACGGCAAGCAAAACGGAGGCGAATGGCCTTGTACAAGGAATCAAAAATCACACGATTAAGTACTCTATGGGTACGAAAAAAAGTACGAAAAAAAAACGTTTGTAATTCTCTTTGAAATGCGATGTGATATCGACCGAACGATAAATAAGGCACGCCGGCGCAAACGGCAAGCAAAACGGAGGCGAGAATGGCCTTGTACAAGGAATCAAAAATCACACGAGTTAAGTACTCTATGGGTACGAAAAAAAAAACGAAAAAAAACGTTTGTAATTCTCTTTGAAATGCGATGTGATATCGACCGAACGATAAATAAGGCACGCCGGCGCAAACGGCAAGCAAAACGGAGGCGAATGGCCTTGTACAAGGAATCAAAAATCACACGATTAAGTACTCTATGGGTACGAAAAAAAGTACGAAAAAAAACGTTTGTAATTCTCTTTGAAATGCGATGTGATATCGACCGAACGATAAATAAGGCACGCCGGCGCAAACGGCAAGCAAAACGGAGGCGAGAATGGCCTTGTACAAGGAATCAAAAATCACACGATTAAGTACTCTATGGGTACGAAAAAAAGTACGAAAAAAAACGTTTGTAATTCTCTTTGAAATGCGATGTGATATCGACCGAACGATAAATAAGGCACGCCGGCGCAAACGGCAAGCAAAACGGAGGCGAGAATGGCCTTGTACAAGGAATCAAAAATCACACGATTAAGTACTCTATGGGTACGAAAAAAAAGTACGAAAAAAACGTTTGTAATTCTCTTTGAAATGCGATGTGATATCGACCGAACGATAAATAAGGCACGCCGGCGCAAACGGCAAGCAAAACGGAGGCGAATGGCCTTGTACAAGGAATCAAAAATCACACGATTAAGTACTCTATGGGTACGAAAAAAAGTACGAAAAAAAACGTTTGTAATTCTCTTTGAAATCTTGATGTGATATCGACCGAACGATAAATAAGGCACGCCGGCGCAAACGGCAAGCAAAACGGAGGCGAGAATGGCCTTGTACAAGGAATCAAAAATCACACGATTAAGTACTCTATGGGTACGAAAAAAAGTACGAAAAAAAACGTTTGTAATTCTCTTTGAAATGCGATGTGATATCGACCGAAACGATAAATAAGGCACGCCGGCGCAAACGGCAAGCAAAACGGAGGCGAAATGGCCTTGTACAAGGAATCAAAAATCACACGATTAAGTACTCTATGGGTACGAAAAAAAGTACGAAAAAAAACGTTTGTAATTCTCTTTGAAATGCGATGTGATATCGACCGAACGATAAATAAGGCACGCCGGCGCAAACGGCAAGCAAAACGGAGGCGAGAATGGCCTTGTACAAGGAATCAAAAATCACACGATTAAGTACTCTATGGGTACGAAAAAAAGTACGAAAAAAAACGTTTGTAATTCTCTTTGAAATGCGATGTGATATCGACCGAACGATAAATAAGGCACGCCGGCGCAAACGGCAAGCAAAACGGAGGCGAGAATGGCCTTGTACAAGGAATCAAAAAATCACACGATTAAGTACTCTATGGGTACGAAAAAAAGTACGAAAAAAAACGTTTGTAATTCTCTTTGAAATCTTGATGTGATATCGACCGAACGATAAATAAGGCACGCCGGCGCAAACGGCAAGCAAAACGGAGGCGAATGGCCTTGTACAAGGAATCAAAAATCACACGATTAAGTACTCTATGGGTACGAAAAAAAAGTACGAAAAAAAACGTTTGTAATTCTCTTTGAAATGCGATGTGATATCGACCGAACGATAAATAAGGCACGCCGGCGCAAACGGCAAGCAAAACGGAGGCGAATGGCCTTGTACAAGGAATCAAAAATCACACGATTAAGTACTCTATGGGTACGAAAAAAAGTACGAAAAAAAACGTTTGTAATTCTCTTTGAAATGCGATGTGATATCGACCGAACGATAAATAAGGCACGCCGGCGCAAACGGCAAGCAAAACGGAGGCGAAATGGCCTTGTACAAGGAATCAAAATCACACGATTAAGTACTCTATGGGTACGAAAAAAAGTACGAAAAAAAACGTTTGTAATTCTCTTTGAAATGCGATGTGATATCGACCGAACGATAAATAAGGCACGCCGGCGCAAACGGCAAGCAAAACGGAGGCGAGAATGGCCTTGTACAAGGAATCAAAAATCACACGAGTTAAGTACTCTATGGGTACGAAAAAAAGTACGAAAAAAAACGTTTGTAATTCTCTTTGAAATGCGATGTGATATCGACCGAACGATAAATAAGGCACGCCGGCGCAAACGGCAAGCAAAACGGAGGCGAGAATGGCCTTGTACAAGGAATCAAAAATCACACGATTAAGTACTCTATGGGTACGAAAAAAAGTACGAAAAAAAACGTTTGTAATTCTCTTTGAAATCTTGATGTGATATCGACCGAACGATAAATAAGGCACGCCGGCGCAAACGGCAAGCAAAACGGAGGCGAGAATGGCCTTGTACAAGGAATCAAAAATCACACGATTAAGTACTCTATGGGTACGAAAAAAAGTACGAAAAAAAACGTTTGTAATTCTCTTTGAAATCGATGTGATATCGACCGAACGATAAATAAGGCACGCCGGCGCAAACGGCAAGCAAAACGGAGGCGAGAATGGCCTTGTACAAGGAATCAAAAATCACACGAGTTAAGTACTCTATGGGTACGAAAAAAAAATACGAAAAAAAACGTTTGTAATTCTCTTTGAAATGCGATGTGATATCGACCGAACGATAAATAAGGCACGCCGGCGCAAACGGCAAGCAAAACGGAGGCGAGAATGGCCTTGTACAAGGAATCAAAAATCACACGATTAAGTACTCTATGGGTACGAAAAAAAGTACGAAAAAAAAAAACGTTTGTAATTCTCTTTGAAATCGATGTGATATCGACCGAACGATAAATAAGGCACGCCGGCGCAAACGGCAAGCAAAACGGAGGCGAGAATGGCCTTGTACAAGGAATCAAAAATCACACGATTAAGTACTCTATGGGTACGAAAAAAAGTACGAAAAAAAACGTTTGTAATTCTCTTTGAAATCTTGATGTGATATCGACCGAACGATAAATAAGGCACGCCGGCGCAAACGGCAAGCAAAACGGAGGCGAATGGCCTTGTACAAGGAATCAAAAATCACACGATTAAGTACTCTATGGGTACGAAAAAAAGTACGAAAAAAAACGTTTGTAATTCTCTTTGAAATGCGATGTGATATCGACCGAACGATAAATAAGGCACGCCGGCGCAAACGGCAAGCAAAACGGAGGCGAGAATGGCCTTGTACAAGGAATCAAAAATCACACGATTAAGTACTCTATGGGTACGAAAAAAAGTACGAAAAAAAACGTTTGTAATTCTCTTTGAAATCGATGTGATATCGACCGAACGATAAATAAGGCACGCCGGCGCAAACGGCAAGCAAAACGGAGGCGAGAATGGCCTTGTACAAGGAATCAAAAATCACACGATTAAGTACTCTATGGGTACGAAAAAAAAATACGAAAAAAAACGTTTGTAATTCTCTTTGAAATCTTGATGTGATATCGACCGAACGATAAATAAGGCACGCCGGCGCAAACGGCAAGCAAAACGGAGGCGAATGGCCTTGTACAAGGAATCAAAAATCACACGTTAAGTACTCTATGGGTACGAAAAAAAGTACGAAAAAAAACGTTTGTAATTCTCTTTGAAATCTTGATGTGATATCGACCGAACGATAAATAAGGCACGCCGGCGCAAACGGCAAGCAAAACGGAGGCGAATGGCCTTGTACAAGGAATCAAAAATCACACGATTAAGTACTCTATGGGTACGAAAAAAAAGTACGAAAAAAAACGTTTGTAATTCTCTTTGAAATGCGATGTGATATCGACCGAACGATAAATAAGGCACGCCGGCGCAAACGGCAAGCAAAACGGAGGCGAGAATGGCCTTGTACAAGGAATCAAAAATCACACGATTAAGTACTCTATGGGTACGAAAAAAAGTACGAAAAAAAACGTTTGTAATTCTCTTTGAAATCTTGATGTGATATCGACGAGAACGATAAATAAGGCACGCCGGCGCAAACGGCAAGCAAAACGGAGGCGAGAATGGCCTTGTACAAGGAATCAAAAATCACACGAGTTAAGTACTCTATGGGTACGAAAAAAAGTACGAAAAAAAACGTTTGTAATTCTCTTTGAAATCTTGATGTGATATCGACCGAACGATAAATAAGGCACGCCGGCGCAAACGGCAAGCAAAACGGAGGCGAGAATGGCCTTGTACAAGGAATCAAAAATCACACGAGTTAAGTACTCTATGGGTACGAAAAAAAGTACGAAAAAAAACGTTTGTAATTCTCTTTGAAATCTTGATGTGATATCGACCGAACGATAAATAAGGCACGCCGGCGCAAACGGCAAGCAAAACGGAGGCGAGAATGGCCTTGTACAAGGAATCAAAAATCACACGATTAAGTACTCTATGGGTACGAAAAAAAGTACGAAAAAAAACGTTTGTAATTCTCTTTGAAATGCGATGTGATATCGACCGAACGATAAATAAGGCACGCCGGCGCAAACGGCAAGCAAAACGGAGGCGAATGGCCTTGTACAAGGAATCAAAAATCACACGATTAAGTACTCTATGGGTACGAAAAAAAGTACGAAAAAAAACGTTTGTAATTCTCTTTGAAATCTTGATGTGATATCGACCGAACGATAAATAAGGCACGCCGGCGCAAACGGCAAGCAAAACGGAGGCGAGAATGGCCTTGTACAAGGAATCAAAAATCACACGATTAAGTACTCTATGGGTACGAAAAAAAGTACGAAAAAAAACGTTTGTAATTCTCTTTGAAATCTTGATGTGATATCGACCGAACGATAAATAAGGCACGCCGGCGCAAACGGCAAGCAAAACGGAGGCGGAATGGCCTTGTACAAGGAATCAAAAATCACACGATTAAGTACTCTATGGGTACGAAAAAAAGTACGAAAAAAAACGTTTGTAATTCTCTTTGAAATGCGATGTGATATCGACCGAACGATAAATAAGGCACGCCGGCGCAAACGGCAAGCAAAACGGAGGCGAGAATGGCCTTGTACAAGGAATCAAAAATCACACGATTAAGTACTCTATGGGTACGAAAAAAAGTACGAAAAAAAACGTTTGTAATTCTCTTTGAAATCTTGATGTGATATCGACCGAACGATAAATAAGGCACGCCGGCGCAAACGGCAAGCAAAACGGAGGCGAGAATGGCCTTGTACAAGGAATCAAAAATCACACGATTAAGTACTCTATGGGTACGAAAAAAAGTACGAAAAAAAACGTTTGTAATTCTCTTTGAAATGCGATGTGATATCGACCGAACGATAAATAAGGCACGCCGGCGCAAACGGCAAGCAAAACGGAGGCGAGAATGGCCTTGTACAAGGAATCAAAAATCACACGATTAAGTACTCTATGGGTACGAAAAAAAGTACGAAAAAAAACGTTTGTAATTCTCTTTGAAATGCGATGTGATATCGACCGAACGATAAATAAGGCACGCCGGCGCAAACGGCAAGCAAAACGGAGGCGAGAATGGCCTTGTACAAGGAATCAAAAATCACACGATTAAGTACTCTATGGGTACGAAAAAAAGTACGAAAAAAAAAACGTTTGTAATTCTCTTTGAAATCTTGATGTGATATCGACCGAACGATAAATAAGGCACGCCGGCGCAAACGGCAAGCAAAACGGAGGCGAGAATGGCCTTGTACAAGGAATCAAAAATCACACGAGTTAAGTACTCTATGGGTACGAAAAAAAGTACGAAAAAAAACGTTTGTAATTCTCTTTGAAATCTTGATGTGATATCGACCGAACGATAAATAAGGCACGCCGGCGCAAACGGCAAGCAAAACGGAGGCGAGAATGGCCTTGTACAAGGAATCAAAAATCACACGATTAAGTACTCTATGGGTACGAAAAAAAGTACGAAAAAAAACGTTTGTAATTCTCTTTGAAATGCGATGTGATATCGACCGAACGATAAATAAGGCACGCCGGCGCAAACGGCAAGCAAAACGGAGGCGAGAATGGCCTTGTACAAGGAATCAAAAATCACACGATTAAGTACTCTATGGGTACGAAAAAAAAAGTACGAAAAAAAACGTTTGTAATTCTCTTTGAAATCGATGTGATATCGACCGAACGATAAATAAGGCACGCCGGCGCAAACGGCAAGCAAAACGGAGGCGAAATGGCCTTGTACAAGGAATCAAAAATCACACGATTAAGTACTCTATGGGTACGAAAAAAAGTACGAAAAAAAACGTTTGTAATTCTCTTTGAAATCTTGATGTGATATCGACCGAACGATAAATAAGGCACGCCGGCGCAAACGGCAAGCAAAGCGGAGGCGAGAATGGCCTTGTACAAGGAATCAAAAATCACACGATTTAAGTACTCTATGGGTACGAAAAAAAGTACGAAAAAAACGTTTGTAATTCTCTTTGAAATGCGATGTGATATCGACCCGAACGATAAATAAGGCACGCCGGCGCAAACGGCAAGCAAAACGGAGGCGAGAATGGCCTTGTACAAGGAATCAAAAATCACACGAGTTAAGTACTCTATGGGTACGAAAAAAAGTACGAAAAAAAACGTTTGTAATTCTCTTTGAAATCTTGATGTGATATCGACCGAACGATAAATAAGGCACGCCGGCGCAAACGGCAAGCAAAACGGAGGCGAAATGGCCTTGTACAAGGAATCAAAAATCACACGATTAAGTACTCTATGGGTACGAAAAAAAGTACGAAAAAAAACGTTTGTAATTCTCTTTGAAATCGATGTGATATCGACGAACGATAAATAAGGCACGCCGGCGCAAACGGCAAGCAAAGCGGAGGCGAATGGCCTTGTACAAGGAATCAAAAATCACACGAGTTAAGTACTCTATGGGTACGAAAAAAAGTACGAAAAAAAAACGTTTGTAATTCTCTTTGAAATCTTGATGTGATATCGACCGAACGATAAATAAGGCACGCCGGCGCAAAGCGGCAAGCAAAGCGGAGGCGAGAATGGCCTTGTACAAGGAATCAAAAATCACACGATTAAGTACTCTATGGGTACGAAAAAAAGTACGAAAAAAAAAGCGTTTGTAATTCTCTTTGAAATCTTGATGTGATATCGACCGAACGATAAATAAGGCACGCCGGCGCAAACGGCAAGCAAAACGGAGGCGAGAATGGCCTTGTACAAGGAATCAAAAATCACACGAGTTAAGTACTCTATGGGTACGAAAAAAAGTACGAAAAAAAACGTTTGTAATTCTCTTTGAAATCTTGATGTGATATCGACGAACGATAAATAAGGCACGCCGGCGCAAACGGCAAGCAAAACGGAGGCGAGAATGGCCTTGTACAAGGAATCAAAAATCACACGATTAAGTACTCTATGGGTACGAAAAAAAGTACGAAAAAAAACGTTTGTAATTCTCTTTGAAATCGATGTGATATCGACCCGAACGATAAATAAGGCACGCCGGCGCAAACGGCAAGCAAAACGGAGGCGAGAATGGCCTTGTACAAGGAATCAAAAATCACACGAGTTAAGTACTCTATGGGTACGAAAAAAAGTACGAAAAAAAACGTTTGTAATTCTCTTTGAAATCGATGTGATATCGACCGAACGATAAATAAGGCACGCCGGCGCAAACGGCAAGCAAAACGGAGGCGAATGGCCTTGTACAAGGAATCAAAAATCACACGAGTTAAGTACTCTATGGGTACGAAAAAAAGTACGAAAAAAAACGTTTGTAATTCTCTTTGAAATGCGATGTGATATCGACCGAACGATAAATAAGGCACGCCGGCGCAAACGGCAAGCAAAACGGAGGCGAGAATGGCCTTGTACAAGGAATCAAAAATCACACGATTAAGTACTCTATGGGTACGAAAAAAAGTACGAAAAAAAACGTTTGTAATTCTCTTTGAAATCTTGATGTGATATCGACCGAACGATAAATAAGGCACGCCGGCGCAAAGCGGCAAGCAAAGCGGAGGCGAGAATGGCCTTGTACAAGGAATCAAAAATCACACGATTAAGTACTCTATGGGTACGAAAAAAAGTACGAAAAAAAACGTTTGTAATTCTCTTTGAAATGCGATGTGATATCGACCGAACGATAAATAAGGCACGCCGGCGCAAGCGGCAAGCAAAACGGAGGCGAGAATGGCCTTGTACAAGGAATCAAAAATCACACGAGTTAAGTACTCTATGGGTACGAAAAAAAAGTACGAAAAAAAACGTTTGTAATTCTCTTTGAAATCTTGATGTGATATCGACCGAACGATAAATAAGGCACGCCGGCGCAAACGGCAAGCAAAACGGAGGCGAGAATGGCCTTGTACAAGGAATCAAAAATCACACGAGTTAAGTACTCTATGGGTACGAAAAAAAGTACGAAAAAAAGCGTTTGTAATTCTCTTTGAAATCTTGATGTGATATCGACCGAACGATAAATAAGGCACGCCGGCGCAAACGGCAAGCAAAACGGAGGCGAGAATGGCCTTGTACAAGGAATCAAAAATCACACGATTAAGTACTCTATGGGTACGAAAAAAAATACGAAAAAAAACGTTTGTAATTCTCTTTGAAATCTTGATGTGATATCGACCGAACGATAAATAAGGCACGCCGGCGCAAACGGCAAGCAAAGCGGAGGCGAATGGCCTTGTACAAGGAATCAAAAATCACACGATTAAGTACTCTATGGGTACGAAAAAAAGTACGAAAAAAAACGTTTGTAATTCTCTTTGAAATCGATGTGATATCGACCGAACGATAAATAAGGCACGCCGGCGCAAACGGCAAGCAAAACGGAGGCGAGAATGGCCTTGTACAAGGAATCAAAAATCACACGAGTTAAGTACTCTATGGGTGCGAAAAAAAGTACGAAAAAAAACGTTTGTAATTCTCTTTGAAATCTTGATGTGATATCGACGAACGATAAATAAGGCACGCCGGCGCAAACGGCAAGCAAAACGGAGGCGAGAATGGCCTTGTACAAGGAATCAAAAATCACACGAGTTAAGTACTCTATGGGTACGAAAAAAAGTACGAAAAAAAACGTTTGTAATTCTCTTTGAAATCTTGATGTGATATCGACCGAACGATAAATAAGGCACGCCGGCGCAAACGGCAAGCAAAACGGAGGCCGAATGGCCTTGTACAAGGAATCAAAAATCACACGAGTTAAGTACTCTATGGGTACGAAAAAAATACGAAAAAAAAACGTTTGTAATTCTCTTTGAAATGCGATGTGATATCGACCGAACGATAAATAAGGCACGCCGGCGCAAACGGCAAGCAAAACGGAGGCGAGAATGGCCTTGTACAAGGAATCAAAAATCACACGATTAAGTACTCTATGGGTACGAAAAAACGCCGGCGCAAACGGCAAGCAAAGCGGAGGCGAATGGCCTTGTACAAGGAATCAAAAATCACACGATTAAGTACTCTATGGGTACGAAAAAAAGTACGAAAAAAAAAGCGTTTGTAATTCTCTTTGAAATGCGATGTGATATCGACGAACGATAAATAAGGCACGCCGGCGCAAACGGCAAGCAAAACGGAGGCGGAATGGCCTTGTACAAGGAATCAAAAATCACACGTTAAGTACTCTATGGGTACGAAAAAAAGTACGAAAAAAAACGTTTGTAATTCTCTTTGAAATGCGATGTGATATCGACCGAACGATAAATAAGGCACGCCGGCGCAAGCGGCAAGCAAAACGGAGGCGAATGGCCTTGTACAAGGAATCAAAAATCACACGATTAAGTACTCTTCATGGGTACGAAAAAAAGTACGAAAAAAAGCGTTTGTAATTCTCTTTGAAATCTTGATGTGATATCGACCGAACGATAAATAAGGCACGCCGGCGCAAACGGCAAGCAAAACGGAGGCGGAATGGCCTTGTACAAGGAATCAAAAATCACACGATTAAGTACTCTATGGGTACGAAAAAAAGTACGAAAAAAACGTTTGTAATTCTCTTTGAAATCTTGATGTGATATCGACCGAACGATAAATAAGGCACGCCGGCGCATAAGCGGCAAGCAAAACGGAGGCGAGAATGGCCTTGTACAAGGAATCAAAAATCACACGATTAAGTACTCTATGGGTGCGAAAAAAAATACGAAAAAAAACGTTTGTAATTCTCTTTGAAATGCGATGTGATATCGACCGAACGATAAATAAGGCACGCCGGCGCAAACGGCAAGCAAAGCGGAGGCGGAGATGGCCTTGTACAAGGAATCAAAAATCACACGATTAAGTACTCTATGGGTACGAAAAAAAGTACGAAAAAAAAACGTTTGTAATTCTCTTTGAAATGCGATGTGATATCGACCCGAACGATAAATAAGGCACGCCGGCGCAAACGGCAAGCAAAACGGAGGCGAGAATGGCCTTGTACAAGGAATCAAAAATCACACGAGTTAAGTACTCTATGGGTGAAAAAAAGTACGAAAAAAAAAGCGTTTGTAATTCTCTTTGAAATGCGATGTGATATCGACCGAACGATAAATAAGGCACGCCGGCGCAAACGGCAAGCAAAGCGGAGGCGAGAATGGCCTTGTACAAGGAATCAAAAATCACACGAGTTAAGTACTCTATGGAGTACGAAAAAAAGTCGAAAAAAAGCGTTTGTAATTCTCTTTGAAATCTTGATGTGATATCGACCGAGCGATAAATAAGGCACGCCGGCGCAAGCGGCAAGCAAAACGGAGGCGAGAATGGCCTTGTACAAGGAGGCGGAGATGGCCTTGTACAAGGAATCAAAAATCACACGTTAAGTACTCTATGGGTACGAAAAAAAGTACGAAAAAAAACGTTTGTAATTCTCTTTGAAGTGCGATGTGATATCGACCGAACGATAAATAAGAGCACACCGGCGCAAACGGCAAGCAAAACGGAGGCGGAATGGCCTTGTACAAGGAATCAAAAATCACACGGTTCAGTACTCTATGGAAGTACGAAAAAAAGTACGAAAAAAAACGTTTGTAATTCTCTTTGAAATCTTGATGTGATATCGACCGAACGATAAATAAGGCACGCCGGTGCAAACGGCAAGCAAAGCGGAGGCCGAGAATGGCCTTGTACAAGGAATCAAAAATCACACGATTAAGTGCTCTCACATGGGTACGAAAAGTACGAAAAAAAACGTTTGTAATTCTCTTTGAAATGCGATGTGATATCGACGAGAACGATAAATAAGGCACGCCGGCGCAAACGGCAAGCAAAACGGAGGCCGGGAATGGCCTTGTACAAGGAATCAAAAATCACACGATTAAGTACTACTATGGGTACGAAAAAAAGTACGAAAAAAACGTTTGTAATTCTCTTTGAAATGTTGATGTGATATCGACCGAACGATAAATAAGGCACGCCGGCGCAAACGGCAAGCAAAACGGAGGCGAGAATGGCCTTGTACAAGGAATCAAAAATCACACGGTTAAGTACTCTATGGGTACGAAAAAAAAGTACGAAAAAAAACGTTTGTAATTCTCTTTGAAGTCTTGATGTGATATCGACCGGAACGATAAATAAGGCACGCCGGTGCAAACGGCAAGCAAAACGGAGGCAGAATGGCCTTGTACAAGGAATCAAAAATCACACGAGTTAAGTACTCTATGGAGTACGAAAAAAAGTACGAAAAAAAACGTTTGTAATTCTCTTTGAAATGCGATGTGATATCGACCGAACGATAAATAAGGCACGCCGGCGCAAACGGCAAGCAAAACGGAGGCCGGAATGGCCTTGTACAAGGAATCAAAAAAATCACACGGTTAAGAGTACTCTATGGAGGCACGAAAAAAAGTATGAAAAAAAACGTTTGTAATTCTCTTTGAAATGCGATGTGATATCGACCCGAACGATAAATAAGGCATGCCGTATGCGCAAACGGCAAGCAAAACGGAGGCGAGAATGGCCTTGTACAAGGAATCAAAAATCACACGGTTAAGTACTCTATGGGTACGAAAAAAGTATGAAAAAAAACGTTTGTAATTCTCTTTGAAGTACGATGTGATATCGACCCCGAGAACGATAAATAAGGCACGCCGGCGCAAACGACACGGCAAAACGGAGGCGAGAATGGCCTTGTACAAGGAATCAAAAATCACACGAGTTAAGTACTCTATGGGTGCGAAAAAAAGTACGAAAAAAAACGTTTGTAATTCTCTTTGAAGTCTTGATGTGATATCGACCCCGAACGATAAATAAGGCACGCCGGCGCAAACGGCAAACAAAGCGGAGGAGCCCGAATGGCCTTGTACAAGGAATCAAAATCACACGGTTAAGTACTACTATGTGTACGAAAAAAAGTACGAAAATAAAACGTTTGTAATTCCTCTTTGAAATCTTGATGTGATATCGACGAACGATAAATAAGGCACGCCGGCGCAAACGGCAAGCAAAACGGAGAGCCCGGGAATGGCCTTGTACAAGGAATCAAAAAATCACACGATTAAGTACTGCAGCAGGTACGAAAAAAAGTACGAAAAAAAACGTTTGTAATTCTCTTTGAAGTACTGCGATGTGATATCGACGAACGATAAATAAGGCACGCCGGCGCAAACGGCAAGCAAAACGGAGACGAGTGTGGCCTTGTACAAGGAATCAAAATCACACAGATTAAGTACTCGTATGAGTGCGAAAAAAAGTCTGAAAAAAAAAACGTTTGTAATTCTCTTTGAAATCTGAGATGTGATATCGACGAGAACGATAAATAAGGCACGCGCTTGAAGCGCAAACGGCAAGCAAAACGGAGGCGAGAATGGCGCTAGCGCACAAGGAATCAAAAAATCACCGCAGTTAAGTACTCTATGGAGTACGAAAAAAGTACGAAAAAAAACGTTTGTAATTCTCTTTAGTAATGCGATGTGATATCGACCCGAAACGATAAATAAGGCACGCCGGCGCAAACGCGCCAAAAGCAAAGCGGAGGCCGAATGGCATATGTATAAGAATCATAAATCACACGATTAAGTACTACGTAGATTACGAAAAAGTACGAAAAAACGTTTGTAATTCTCTTTGAAGTGCGATGTGATATCGACGGAAAGCGATAAATAAGGCACGCCGGCACAAACGGCAAGCAAAACGGAGGCCGAGAATGGCCTTGTACAAGGAATCAAAAATCACACGAGTTAAGTACTTTCACATGGGTACGAAAAAAATGAACGTTTGTAATTCTCTTTGAAATGCGATGTGATATCGACCGAGAACGATAAATAAGGCACGCCGAGCGCAAACGGCCAAGCAAAACGGAGGCCGGAGAATGGCCTTGTACAAGGAATCAAAAAAAATCTCCACAGAGTTAAGTACTCTAAGGGTACGAAAAAAAGTACGCGAAAATTTGTAATTCTCTTTGAAGTGCGATGTGATATCGACGGAGACGATAAATAAGGCACGCCGGCGCAAGCAGCCGAGAGCAAAACGAGCAGGCCGAGAATGGCCTTGTACAAGAATCAAAAATCCTGCAGTTAAATACTCTATGGAGTGCGAGAAAAAGTCACTGAAAAAAAGCGTTTGTAATTCTCTTTTTTGAAAAATCACGATGTGATATCACGACCAGAGCTTGATAAATAAGGCGCGGTGGTGTAAGCGGCAAGCAAGCGGAGGCGAGAATGGCCTTGTACAAGGAATCAAAAAACACTGCAGGTTAAGTACTCTATGGAGTGCGAAAAGAAATGCTGAAAAAAAGCTTTTGTAACTCTCTTTGAAATGCGATGTGATATCGACGAGAGCGATAAATAAGGCACGCCGAGCGCAGAAACGGCAAGCAAAGCGGAGACAGAATGGCACTTGTACAGAATCAGAAAACCACCCGGTTAAGTACTGCATAGATGCACGAAAGAAAGGAAGTACGAAAAAAAAAGTTTGTAATTCTCTTTGGAAATGCGATGTGATGTCGACCCGAGAACGATATAATAAGGCACGCACGGCTGCAAACGGCAAGCAAAGCGAAGACGAGAATGGCGCACAGCACAAAGAATCCAAAAATCACACGAGTTAAATACTCTATTAGTATGCAGAAAAAAATTACGAAAAAAAACGTTTGTAATTCTCTTTGAAATGCGATGTGATATCGACCGAACGATAAATAAGGCACGCCGAGCGCAAACTGACAAGCAAAGCGGAGACGGGGGAATGGCCTTGTACAAGAAATCCAAAAACCCTGCACGATTAAGTACTCTAAGGATGCCAAAAAAAGGAAATCTGAAAAAAAATGTTTGAAATTCTCTTTGAAGTCTGAGATGTGATATCGAGCGAGCGATAAATAAGGCACGCCCGAGCATAAGCGGCAAGCAAAGCGGAGAGCCGAGAATGGCTTTATTTACAAGGAATCAAAAAATCTACCGGTTAAATACTACATGGAGTGCGAAAAAAAATTACTGAAAAAAAGCGTTTGTAATTCTCTTTGAAATACTTGATGTGATATCGACCCGGAAACGATAAATAAGGCAACGCCGAAGTAGCAAGCGGCAAGCAAAAGCGGAGACTTGAGAATGGCGCTATGTACAAAGGGAATCAAAATCACACGCAGTTAAGTACTCTGTGGGTGCGAAAGAAGTGCAGAAAAAGCGTTTGTAACTCTCTTTTGCAAATCTTTGATGTGATACTCGACGAGAATGATAAATAAGGCACGAAGGCGCATAAGCGGCAAGCAAAGCGGAGGCGAGAATGGCCTTGTACAAAGGAATCATAAACCACTGCAGTTAAGTAGTTTCTATTGAGTACTGAAAAAGTACTGAAAAAAAGCGTTTGTAATTCTCTTTGAAGTGCGATGTGATATCGACGAACGATAAATAAGGCACACCTGCACAAGCAGCAAACCAAAACGGAGAGCGAGAGATGACGCTTGCCCACATGGAATCAAAAATCACCTGATTAAATGCTCTACATGGAGTACGAAAAAATTACGAAAAAACGTTTGTAATTCTCTTTGAAATGCGATGTGATGTCTATACGACGACGATAAATAAATTTTGTTGTGTAAACGGAAAGCAAAACGGAGGCGGGAATGGCCTTGTACAAGAGAAATCAAAAATCACACGGTTAGTACTCTAAAGGTACCAAAAAAAGTACGAAAAAAAATGTTTGAAATTCTCTTTGAAATGCGATGTGATATCGACCGAACGATAAATAAGGCACGCCGGCGCAAACGGCAAGCAAAGCGGAGGCGAGAATGGCCTTGTACAAAGGAATCAAAATCACACGGTTAAGTACTCTTTGGGTGAAAAAAACTACGAAAAAAGTTGTATTCTCTTTGAAATCTTGATGTGATATCGACGGAAACGATAAATAAGGCACGCCAGGCATAAGCGACAAGCAAAGCGGAGGCGGAATGGCACTTGTACAATGAATCAAAAATCACACGAGTTAAGTACTCTATGGAGTGCGAAAAAAAGTACGAAAAAAACGTTTGTAATTCTCTTTGAAGTACGATGTGATATCGACCGAACGATAAATAAGGCACGCCGGCGCAAACGGCAAGCAAAACGGAGGCGAATGGCCTTGTACAAGGAATCAAAAATCACACGAGTTAAGTACTATATGGGTACGAAAAAAAGTACGAAAAAAAATGTTTGTAATTCTCTTTGAAGTATGATGTGATATCGACCGAACGATAAATAAGGCACGCCGGCGCAAACGGCAAGCAAAACGGAGGCCGAATGGCCTTGTACAAGGAATCAAAAATCACACCGTTAAGTACTCTATGGGTACGAAAAAAAGTACGAAAAAAAAATGTTTGTAATTCTCTTTGAAATACGATGTGATATCGACCGAACGATAAATAAGGCACGCCGGCGCAAACGGCAAGCAAAACGGAGGCGAATGGCCTTGTACAAGAATCAAAAATCACACGATTAAGTACTCTATGGGTACGAAAAAAAGTACGAAAAAAACGTTTGTAATTCTCTTTGAAGTGCTTGATGTGATATCGACCGAACGATAAATAAGGCACGCCGGCGCAAACGGCAAGCAAAACGGAGGCGAGAATGGCCTTGTACAAGGAATCAAAAATCACACGGTTAAGTACTCTATGGGTACGAAAAAAAGTACGAAAAAAACGTTTGTAATTCTCTTTGAAGTATCGCGATGTGATATCGACCGAACGATAAATAAGGCACGCCGGCGCAAACGGCAAGCAAAACGGAGGCGAATGGCCTTGTACAAGGAATCAAAAATCACACGGTTAAGTACTATATGGGTACGAAAAAAAGTACGAAAAAAAACGTTTGTAATTCTCTTTGAAGTACTTGATGTGATATCGACCGAACGATAAATAAGGCACGCCGGCGCAAACGGCAAGCAAAACGGAGGCGAGAATGGCCTTGTACAAGGAATCAAAAATCACACCGTTAAGTACTCTATGGGT
Organism: Gentiana straminea; assembly: GCA_036785695.1. Lineage (NCBI taxonomy): Eukaryota > Viridiplantae > Streptophyta > Magnoliopsida > Gentianales > Gentianaceae > Gentiana > Gentiana straminea. The sequence goes on along the minus strand of JAVUPR010000132.1, from coordinate 22 downwards.
ACGAAAAAAAGTATGAAAAAAA